>CM060681.1:60857377-61457377 GCA_030686995.1 Artemisia argyi
TGTGAAGTCTTAGCCGTACTCTCTTTTGCATACTCGTGATTATTTTGATTTTTCTTGCTCTACTTGGGTGAGTTTCATAGCCTACTTTTACTCATATTTTACTGCTTTCTAAACTTAGAGGAGAAAACATGCAAATTATTTTTCGGACCTGCTACTACTTTTAGTTTTGCTATATTGTGTTGGCTAGTTATGGTTAGATTTGCGGTAGATGGTGACTTGCTAGGGCTGACCTAGTTAAGAATAGACTTCTACTTACGGCCTAGACCCAGGGCAGTAACGGGTGGTTCCTTACTGTAGCATATTCCTGGCTAGTGACCGCTGAGGGATCCACTAACTATGACCACTTATCTTTCTTAAGATAAGAAACTTATCGTTATGAATTGTTATGAAGTTGGAATGCTTATCTATGCCTGCCTCTAGTCACACATAGCGCTCATTCTCCAGGTCCACTATTACTTTAGATTTTAACCTGTGAACTCACCAGCGAAAGCTGACTTTTTATGCATGTTTTTCTCAGGTAATTAAATGCTTTTGGATGGCTTGGACTTGAAAGCTTGGTGATGGCATTGTTGAGGGAAATCGATGAAACTCTGATATTCTCTTTTATGGACCTACTTTATTTATTTTATTATGGGCTTTCCGTACTCAAATACTTTGGATGAATGTAAGCTTTAACTTAATGTTGACTTTTGTTTACATTACATCTATGATATCTTGTTATCTATACGTGTGATGATGCCAATTCACGTAGCACCCCGAAAGCTTGTAAGTCTTCCGCTGTATCAAATTTTTGGGGTGTTACAAAGGCCCACCCTAAACCTTTTGCAAGAAGTACATTTATACGAGAGTTTTGCCTCATGTTTTTTAAATTTGATTATAAGTAACAATGTTTGGCCCAACTAATTCTTTTTCGTGATAATTATTGTTACTAATAATATTTCACATAACATCATAGAATGAATTATCTTTCGCTTAGAGTATCATATTTGCTTATAGTTATTAATAAGGAAGAAGGTGCGCGCCATGTTACGGCGCAGGTTTTTGGTGTAGTTTTTGTGATTTACTTTTGCACTGGTTGCTGGTGTATCTATTAAGGGTGACCGTTTATGTTTGCAACTGTCGGATGGTACTACGGCGGGTCTTATTTGTTCTAAAGCAACTTTAGTATTAGCAACATCAAGAAATCTTATGGTGTGTTCATTCTAACTTCAAAGTTGTTACCATCTATCTGTGTTTATATGAAATACATAAATGGTAAGTACAATAAAATGCATAGTTTGTTTTTTGGAGCTAACCTTGAGAAGCATAAAAACTAAACGAAATTGGGCTACAATTCTGCTCTTGATGGGCTCCTTATTTTTTTGAATATTTAACAATTCAAAGCCTAAAGGAAAAACCTTTTTTATTATCAAGAATGTGAGCCAATGTCCTTTAGTATATAGGAGGTTTTAACACGTTGCCTCGGGATGTTTGTACACATAAGTTAGGCAAAAAAAGAGGTCCAACGTTACCATATTGCGTTAAGAGTGTTAGGGTTTAATTAGAATAATAGAAACAATTAAGTTATCGTGTTTTAGTAAATGTATTGATGTTCAAGAATTAATAACCAACGTAAATACGATACGATACTAACATGACACGATAATAACGAAAAACGCCGTTATTTGATGAAATATAAATCATTTGCAAGCATCGAGTGCAGAACATAGTTTGAATAAATATTAGTGTAGATAGTAGTATTGTACATTTTCAGTTCATTTGGTCCACCACCTTTAGCCATCCCGCTATTGCTTTGCATCTGAAGCCCTTTTCCATGCTCCCTTATCTATATTTTCGGCAAACTCAAATGCTGCATTCCCACCCTTGCTCACTTTTCACCATGGCTTCCAACCCGTTCAACATCTTAACCGCCTCATTACAATGACTGATCCGCTTCAATAAAAAATAATCCTAAAATCATAATAATATCAGATTAATACCAACATGGATAACATAAATGTTGGTATTCTGTTTTTTCAGCTTCATATGTTATCGTTGTAGCTTGCATAAATGCGTCCAAATTATAACAACCCACAAACACCCATTACTATCATTCCCATTACAAATACTTATAGTAGGTATTTCACAGGTAAATTTTTGCTTTTTATATACATTATTACTTGTATGACTCACTAGACCTGCTCACGCATCTACACGAGCCAAATAACTCAACACTTACATCCTATAAACCCCAGGTATGTCAAGCATAAACTCATAACAACACCATAATAAGTAATACACCAATCTAAAATACTAAACATAACACAAAACCCTAATAAACCCTAAACTAAAACTTAAGTAGGATTATGTGCTTATCTGAACCTATATGCTTAGTTAAACTAGTAAGAATGTGTTCAAGGCATAAGTAAGAGTTTCTTTAGGAATATTAGGATATATTAGGACTATTAGGTTATAGAATATAACCCTTAAAACTTAGATACAAACCCCTAAGCCCTAAACCAAAACTAGGTCATAGATAACTAGAATTAGGTCTAAACCCTCCCAAAACTTCCCCATAGGTCACTACCACTTAGTATAAGCTTTTAGGAACTTAGGAATAGTTATTAGATACCCTTAGGACACTAACATAGGCACAAAACCATAGGATAAACCCTAGTCTCTCACTAAACCCACTTAGGTCATTTAGGTTACAAAACTAGGTCAAACCTTCCCAAAACTTTCCCATAGGTTACCTGCACTTAGAATAAACCCTTGAGGTCTTAGGATTAGTCACTAGACACACTTAGGAACTTAATTTAGGCGCTAAACCTTAGGTAAAACCTTAAACACATAGTAAGTAGAAACTAGGACTAAATTTAACTAAAACTTAGTAAAATCTAAACATAAGCACCTTAAACACCTCAACCTAGCACGCTAACACCTTAGTCATACCCAAGCACACACCTTAACACCTCTAAATATACACACAAGTAGGTGCATCACCTACTTGGCTAATTTACCACTACTCACCACTAATCCACCCTAAACCTTCCTTAATCCACCACTAAACCACCCCTAATCACCCTAAACCACCCTTAAACACCCTAAACAGCTTACAAGCATCTCCAAGCACCCACGCAAGGAGGTGCATCACCTCCGTGTAAGCTGCTACCTTTAAACAGCCTCCCATGACCTTTCTCTACCACAACCGGCCTAGCCAGCCCCCTAGCTACCTCCCTAGCTCCTCCTTGTCATCATTAGACTTGCCACAACCCCTCCTAGCTCTTCTTGCTCAGCCCTCCCCCTCCATGACACCTAGACAACCATTTCCACCCTTAACCGCCTATCGCGACTATAAATACCCCCTCCCATCTCATTTCTTCTCCACACCTCTCCCCCTCCTCTCTACCTCACATTTCTATAGTACTAAGTCATTAGAAGCAGTAGGGAACATGTAGCTAGGCCTTGATCGCGTTGTGTTGTGGTTTGAAGTCGTACAAGCCCTAGAAAACCCTAAACCTAGTTCTAACCCACGTAACCCCCTAGCCAAGTAAATCTTACTTTTAGTTAATTTAGCTTTAGTGTAGTCTTAGAATAGATTTAGGATGCCTTAGATAGCTTAGATACCCTTGCATGAGCCTAGAACCATTCTACTTGCTAGTTTACGTATTAAATCCCTAGATCGAGTCATATACTTGCATGCATACTATAAGTAGTTAATTTAGGTCATACACTAGTTAAACATAGCTTAAATAAGTTAAAATAAATAAAACATAGGCTAAAAAACTTAAATACTAGATAAAATATAAGTTACATGCATATTAGGACTAGTTTTGCAAAACTTTACATGCATAAGGGGATATATCATAAATTCCTAAAATTATAAAGTCTGGGGACTATTTTTGACCTTTCCTAGAAGTTATAAGTAGTAAGGACTAGTTTTGCATAATATTAAAACCCTAGGATAGATAATAACATAAGTATAAACTAAAAAGGACTAAAATGTAAATAGTATAAAGTTAAAGGTCTAAAATGGTAAATATAGAAAACTTAGGAGTCTTAGGTTAATTACATAAAATATAGAAGTCTAGGGACTAGTTGTGTCAAGTATAGATAGTTATTAGTATAAGTAATATAAGTAATATAAAACTTAGGGTAGAAAACTTAAATATATAAACTATAAGGGTAAAAAATGGAAATATCATATAAGTATAAAACCTAAATAAAGTTAGAAGCATAACACAATACTAGTGAGCTTCATGCAAGGAGTACTATGTGGATATTTCGTTTTTGACAAGTTTGTTGGGTTTACGAATTAAAGTGTCCTGACTCCTCGAACGATTATTGCATATACTTCTGAGATATGATGGCCCGAACGGTGATATGATTATAACTAAACCCTAATAACAACATAACTCAATAATAGGGAGCTTCGTGTGAGGAGTATTAACTTCTGAATTATGATGGCCCGAACGGTATTATGTTGATAACATAATACAATAATAGGGAGCTTCATGTGAGGAGTCATATACTTATGAATTACAATGGCCTGAACGGTGTTATGTTATATCTAAAACATTAACAAACCTAAAAACAATAACTTAAGAAACATAAACATGATAACTAAAGCTTGACATACATACAAAACCAACAACAACACACTAGGATACGTGAGTAAGGCGGTCTAGTTCCTGAGTCACTATTTGCATTACTTAGATTACTCTACACCCAGGTGAGTCTTCATAGCCTTACATCTTTTTAAACTTTCAATCTAAATGCTTTTATAAACCCTGTAAGGGGGATACATGCTAAATGCTTTACTTAAAAACCAAATACAAGTCTTTTTCTTTGGTTGTTTGCACGAGTAAACTAACAGCCACCAATACATAACCAAAATTCATGAATCTAATCGTTTGGGACGTTTAATCAAAATGAACGCTAATATAGTTGATAGATCTATTGGAGTTTGACAACTCCCGTTGGTATTAACACCCCACTAGGTGGTACCAATAAGTACTATATTTGATTCCACTCAAGGTATAACTTTGGCAAGTTATCCTTCTATCCCCTCATGTTGGGTCTGCAGCCCACATGACCCGAATCGTTAAGGTGTGATTCATGAGCTTAGTGCAACCTACTAAACTCCTGATAATTGTGCATGCATCATAATTATCACAAAAATTTGCATTTTCCCAGATGGGTGTAACAAAGGGAACTTGTATTCTGGAAACATGACATTGGTTGGAAGATGTTCACGACTTGCGTTACCATTAATGAATTTATGAGTATAGAAGAAAAGCTTAGCTTCGATGAGAATGGAGTTTTGGAAAAGCTGAAATAGAAATTAGCTTCTGTACCTTCAAATGAGTATCAATTTTGAGACATTTCAAGAAGAAGACTTGGTTATGCCCTTATGCAGCACGGGGAAGTTATTGCTATGCAACTAGAACCGTTTGAGGATAATTGTTCAATGCATGACTTGGAGTTGGCGGCTGTGGTGTTTGCTCTCAAGACTTGAAGAAATTTCTCACATGAAGATGGAATCCAATTTCAGATATTAGGAATAAACTCAAGAGCAAGATGGCAAACTATGATCTGTGTTAGGAGACTGGAAAGAAATTGTTACGATTGAGGCACAGTTCTACTTTTTCTATCCTCTTGGTTGTACTAAGATGTATAAGGGATCTAAAGAAGGATTTGAATTTTCATGAACCTTGGAACGAAATCTCCACTCATAATTAAGAAGGATGACATAATTTTTGTTATGGTAGATCGTTTGAGTTAGTCAGCTCACTTTTGCCTCTTAGGATGTGTATTCCGTTAGCAAGTTGGCATAAATCCTCCGACATAAGATTTCTCAATTGCATGGCGCACCTGCAGTGATCGTGTCAGAGATTTGCGCTTTTACCTCACAGTCCTAAGAAGAACTACTGAAGGCTTGAGGGACCAGACTCAAGTATAATTATGCCTTTCATCTACATACTGATGGATAACCAGGACAACTATTTAACTTGGAAGAAGTGTTGAGCAGGAAGTTGACAAGTTTGTGGTCTGATTGTGTTTGCTCATTAAGATTGATGGCATGCAAGTGACAAAGTTTGTCCTTTCAGATAGTGTATGAACGGAAATGTAGAACACCTTCAGTTGAATTAAGGTGAGAAGCCGCTCATTGAATGTTTGGAGTTGATTATAACAACTAATAGAAAAGTTATCATCGTGGAAGAGGAGCTTTGAAACTCTAGACCAGGATTTGTGTTAGAATCGTATTTTTATTTATCAAAAGTGTCGGTCATTAATGTATTGTTATAGGTTGCTTTAGAATATCATTATGATGAAGTTTATGTGTAGTTTTCATGATTTTATAAAGTCTAAGGGCTATTAGTGTAATAAAGTAAAAGATAAGAGATGCCCTAGACTACAAGTATAAATACTCTTGTAATCCTCATGTTTGAGGTTGGTTCTCTTAGTAATAACATAGGTCATTATTTCACACACTAGAGTTCCCACTCACTCTCTCTATCTACTTACTTTCTCTCTCTAGGATTAGGCATGATTCACAAGTGATTAAGGTTGTTCTACGGTCTTACAAGTGGTATCATTCGCCAAGGGATAATATAGGTCGATTTAGGTGAGATTTGGTAGAAAAACTTGGTTTTTTAAAGTGATTTTTTGAGAAATCCGCTTACTGGTCATCGCAAGTTTGCGAGTTTGAAACGGTTTCTATAGAGTTAGGAAATTTCCAAGTTTGTTAGTTTGAAACGGTTTCTATAGAGTTAGGAAATTTCCAAGTTATAGAGTTAGGTAACTTCACGGTTAGCGAGTTAGGAAATTTTCAAACTTAAGGAGTTAGGTAACTTCACAAGTTAGCGAGTTAGGTAATTTTATAATTGGCGAATTTGCCTTTTGCCTTATCGTATATCGAGTAAGGTCATTTGTGGTAACATACTAGGGGAAACTCTGCTTAAATTTTCTCAAAATTATCGAGTTTGAAAAGACTTAAAACATACCGAGTTTGCTTAACTTCTAAGACATACCGAGTTTGGACATTTTCTAAGGACTTACCGAGTTTGGATTTTTTTTTTCTAAAAACATACTGAGTTTGGATATTTTCTAAAGACTTACCAAGTTTGGATTTTTTCTAAGACATACCGAGTTTGGACTTTTCAATACATACCGAGTTTGGATTTTCTCAAGACATACCGAGTTTGGATTTTTATAAAGACATACTAAGTTTGAAATTTTCTCAAGACAAACTGAGTTTGGATCTTTTCTCAAGACATACTAAGTTTGGATCTTTTCTCAAGATATACTGAGTTTGGATTTTTTCTCAAGACATACTGAGTTTAGATTTTTTTCTCAAGTCATACCGAGTTTGGATTTTTCACTACATTTCAAAAACCTTTAATCATACTGAGAACGAACTTTCTACTTCACCAAAACATCTAATCTACAATAAAAACCTTTGTTATCTTTCAAAAGATCCTAAGAACAACATTTCACTTTAAATTGAATCAATGGCAACTCACCATGATCGTTTCACAAGTGTTTTGTCCAATGGTTTTGCCTCAGTCTTCAAGGCATTAAACATCCAACAACACAACAACAATCAGCAAGGATATGCTTAATCAAATTGCAGGGCAGTATGTAGGAAATCAGATGCATCAGATTGTGAATCAGAATGTGCTTAATCAAAATGGGATTAATTGTTTCATGACTTCGATTCAGAAACCTACATCAGCAAGTCACAACAGTGATATTGGTAATAATTACAATGTCAATGCAATGACGAAGGTGTTGATGCTTGCCAATAAAGAAGAATCGGGAATAACGTTGACTACTGAGGAAAACAACTTCATAGCTACAACAAGAGTTAATGAGAATTCCGCAGATCAGCAGACGACAACATCAAGAAGTGATTCTAATCTTCCTCCTACTTATGATTCAGTTCCTTTCCATGAGGTACCTAATAATGGTAATGATGCTAATCCGTTTGATCATGAGAAGCCACATTATGTGCCACCTGAACCTAATTATGATACATATGTGGGGGAACAAGTTAATAGCAATGTTAACTATGATACTCCATATATGAATCCTAATGGAGTTCAAGTTGCACAAAATGGTGCTAATGATGAGGAAACACGTGCTTTCTTTGAATCATTATTGAACAATTGTCGTATTGAAATTGAAAATGTGCAAAAGGTCAATCGTGATGTTAAAGTTGCGAATGTTAAATTGACCGCTGAGCTTGAGAGTTACAAGAAAAACGTTAATGCTTTTGAGTTTCATAACAAAAGATTGTCTGAATTATAAACTGGTTATCAAAATTCCGTTTCAAGGGAAAAACTCTTGCAAATCAAGTTTGATACACTTGATGTTAATTCTTTCAAGAAGATAAAATCTTTAAACGCGGAAATTCTAAATTACAAAACCAACTTTCTAAACAAAAATCAGCTTATACCGATCTTGAAAAAGAAAGGGATGAGTTGAAAAAGGACTTTGCTAAGAAAGAAGACAAACTTTTGGAAGAAATCGTAGAGTCAGAACACATGATTGCACATTTAGAAGAATTAGTGGTTAAGTCGGGTCAGTCAAGTCAAACAAAGAAAATGATTTCAAATCAAACTAATCCGATTTACCATACGAAACATAAAATGGCTCTTGGTAACAAAACTCCTTGTAATCTCAAGAAAGCTCAGCAAGAACAGAATGTTTTGTACAATGGTAATGTGATTTACACCAAACATGATCCTCCTGTTGTTCGGGATTCTGTGGAAACGATGGAACTTGTCAAAGAGAGCATTACTAAAATGAAACAAAAGGATTTGAAACCCATTGATTACAACAAATTGAACAAACTTTCGGGAATTAATTTTGTTTCACAAACAGAACCATTGTGTTTTCCATAAAACGACCATTCGCGAAATTCTTTTCTCAAAAGACGGTTGTTTCCAAATCTCTTTCAAAAATAGAAAAAATGTCTTCTAACAACACTTTAAATACAAGTGAGGCTAGAGACATTCTTGATGATGTTAAAAAGAGAATTCAAGAACTTCAAAATATTGTTGAATCTAAAACTACTATCAATATTAACAACTGGCATTCTAGTTTTCATATCGAACAGAAAAAAGTGTTTGAAAATGAAATTACTATCCCACTGTATAACATAAGTGCGAGGGTAATCCATTTTTAACAAGCTTTCTTAAAAGAAACGGCCGACTTTGTCAAGGACCATAAATCCCTGGTAAACGAAGCTAATGATACTTGTGAAAACATAAATGTTTTGGAAAGGTTAAATGATTATCTCTTTGAAGCTGTCATGACTACTGATATAATGTCCATCATTTTACAAACATATTCAGTTCAAGACGATGAAAGACTGCGAGCTGAGACACCCGCAATTGTTTCCAAATATGAAAATGCTCTTTTAAAGCTTGAAAAAGAAAATGTGTCATGTTTTAAACAACTTGATCGAAAAAAGGAAGAATGCAAGTATGACAAACTGTCGTATGAGCGTGCCTTCAACAACATGAAAGAGCAAAATGATCTTTTGAGAGCTCAGCTTAAAAGTCAAAAAGGGAAGGGTGAGGAAACTAAGTTTGCAAAACCATCAACTTCGGAGAAACCAAATGTTTCAAACACAGTTCAAAAACCAAAAATGTCGATTTCACGGTTTGCTCCAAAAGTCGATGAGAAAAATGATTTGACAAAACCAGTCACTCCAACACCCTTGCCCCAGCAAAGTGAAAACGAAAAGATTGTTGATAAACAAAACTTGGTTGTTGAAAGAAACACAAATGTTCGTTCACCTGACCCTTCTAGGAATAATATACCAAATGTGACCACAAATACTGTTAACGAATCTATTGGTTCTAATGACATGGCCAAAAATCATCATCTAGAAGAAGCTAGAAAAAAGGCACAACATCGAAAAGACGGAATTTTAGGCACAAAACCTAGTGTGATGAATTCTACAATATTCTAAAGCACTGCTAGTAGTAGTAAACCATTACCTAGGAACAATCAACAAAATACTAGGGATTGGCTTGCATCTAAGAGTAGTGGCACAAAAGAGAATGCTAGGAACGTAGAATGCAACACAAAGAATTCCAAAGTCTCATCGAACAACAAACAATTTCCAAAAGACTGTAGTGACAAAGTTACAGTTGCTGTGTTAAACAAGAATGTTGAATTTGTCTGTCCTACATGTCAAAAATGTGTTTTTTCAGCTAATCACGATGCATGTATTGCACAATTTCTCAAGAAAGGAAAATCAAGTGTCAAGACACAATCCATTAAGACACCAAATAGAAATAAACCCGTTGATATGAAACAAGAGTTTAAGAAACCTAATAGTGGATACCGAAAGGATGTTGTTTTTCCAAGACTAAGACTTCCGCTGCATTTGATAAGAAAACTACATCTGGATCTTACCTTAGGAGGATTCCTACGGGAAAAGTTTTTAAAACAGTTGGCCTTAGATGGATTCCCAAAGGAAACATTTTTGATAGTTGCACCAAGACAAATAATAGTGATAATCATCAGGATAAGGAAGTAGAAACCATTACAACCGTTGATAGTCAACACCCCGCAGAGTGATACTTCATGTACTTCTAACACTGTTATTTGTGCAACCTCTTTGTCTTTGGTTGCAGGTGCTTCAACTATCTCAGAACCCAGTTCATCAAAGGGTTAAAATTCTGTAAATTCTATAAAATCATTCTTTCAATCTTCTATTTTTGATTTTCCATTTCTTTTATAAAACAAAAACAAAATACAAAATTTGAAAAACCAAAAAAAACAAAATACAAAAATCAAAAATCAAAAAATCCAAAAATATTCTTCTCACGACATGTCTCTCGTATAAATCAATATTCTGTACGTTTCTAGAAATGTCATTCAACAATGATACGGACATGTACAGATGCTTGAACAGGAGTTCTTTAATTGTTTTTCTAAAACATGTCGTTTCTCAAAAGTTTCTTCACGATGGCTTGTAAGTACTTCAGCTTACAACCCGTGCTTCAAAGTGAAATCTTTTCAATACTTAAGTCCGGGTATATCAACATGAAAAGATTTCAAATAAGGACTTAATCAAATGGCTTCAGGACACATCAGTTCAGGACCCATGCTTCAAAGAAAGGAAAGTGCTTAATCAAACAAAGATTTCAAATATTTTTTGAGGACTTATCCTAAAACGAAAACCGCACACTTATCTGGCTTGAGTTTTCTTTAGAAAAACTTTCAAAATCTTTAAGCTCAAGACCATGATTGTTGATCTAATGATAAATTAGATTTTCAAAATTCTCTTACATTATGAGCACCACTTTTTCAAGATTTTTCAAAAAGATTTTCAAAATCTATCATAATCGGTGCTCATCATTAAAATGACTTGTGTACACCTTACAGTGCACAATTCAAGTTTTCAAAGAAAGGAAAGTGCTACGCAAAAATGATTTTCATCAACAAAGTGCACTTATCCTAAAAATGGACACTGTTGTACACCTCAGTGCGACATTCCTATTCAAACAAAGAGAAGTCTTTGTTTTTCAAAAAACCTTGATGCAAAATTCAACAAATCTGAAACTTCTTTCTCTTTCAGAATTTTGCTTCAAGAAGACTCCTTCCCTCTAAACTTTAAAAAGTTTAACATTTCTCAAAATCATATGCGAGTTTTGAGGGGGAGTATTTCAAAAACAAAAATGTTCCGACTTCATGCAAAATCAAATCTGTCTATCTCTCCAAAAGCTTTTTCTTAATCAGTTGATATCAAAAATATCACGATATGCTATTTTTGAGGGGGAGAATACATGATTAAAATGTGATCAAAGATGTTTTAAGTTTGTGACCGAATCTCTGAAGAGCTCGACTCAGAATGTACCAATGAATTGACGAAGCTTAAAATGTCAGTAATCGAAAAGACTTGTCCTGGACGAGTAATAATTTCAAGCTAGTCTAACTAGTGATGTAAGCGTGTCTCGAATAGGACTTGTCTAAGTAGAATGTACCGTATCGAGAGACTTTCTTTGGACTTGACCAGGACGGTTAATAATTTCAAGCTAGTCTAACTAGTGATGTAAGCGTGTCTCGAATCGGTTGTGTTCATTGAAAGTGGATCAATTCTAAAAGCGCAAACTCCTCCCACATGTGCATATTTCTCAAAAATCCATGAGCACATGCGAAGGGAGAGCCCTTCAAAAGTTGCAAAACTCTCAAAGTGGTAACAACAATGTGTTTTATTATCATAAACACTTTGAGAGATTTTCATAAATGGTTTCATGGCAATTATAGGATAGTCATGGAGTTATAAGGTGACTATGGTTAGGAAAAACCGTCCTATGATCCGCCAGAGCCGGAGGGATCTACCCAAGGACAATTCCAATAGATTAGAATTAGAAGTCCTTAGGTATGATTGAAAAAAGGAGAAAATGAGAAAGGATAAAGAAGGGGTTGAAGAATTAAAAAGAAAAGTTATGAAAAATGATGAAAACAAATAGCCCTCCATATGTTCAACCTTAGGGCAGACACCGGGTTCAATTCATATGCTACTGGTTGTTGCTAAGGTGACACCGGTATTGAAGATAAAGACATCATGGACCCAGTGACGCACTGCACTTAACCTTCTAGCCACTCAAGTTCTCTTAAAAGAGCTTGTTTCATTCTCATGGGGAACCGGTGTAATCTATCGACCTGTCTCTTAGAGATGGTTGATATTGAAGCAGGAGACCTCTCCCTAATCTCCGCATAGGAAACCTAAGTGTGCACTTATCGAGTCTAGAGCCATGAGATACATCAAAGATCTCTTAGGAACACTTAGTATTTCTACAACTGGTGTTCTACATCAATGGACATCAGCTGTAAATTATCGAGTCCTTCGCAGATCTTAGCAATCTGCCAAGAACGTTTATGAGAGAATTACAAATGTAGTTCTCAATGATTGAACGGAAATTCCTGCCAGGGTCAACATCAAGCAGCCCTGACAGCAGGTCACTTTGGTAATTCTTTATGGGTTACGCTTAGTGTTCGCGGTGGTTTCAAACGGTCTACAGTCGTGGAGTGATCCCCAGCGACTTCGGGGGTATCTGACATGGGAACGGCCTTGGTAAGAGTTAGAAGGAGTCTTCACACTATGCTGTTGATGATCTCGAATTCCTTATCTGTCAGTACCGGTTGTTTATTGCTAACTGTTTATCTGCAGCTATACATCAGCTCCATGGCGAAAGATTCCACATGCTCATACATGCATCACAAAGTCAAAGGAAAGTTCTCACAAAGATCAAAGGATAGCAACAGTCAAAGAAAGATTCTACGCCAAAAAGAAGAATCTACAAAGTAAAGTGACAAAGATCAAAGTGAAAGAACGGGAATAGCAAATGTATGTATGACAAAGACTTAAGACGTATGAGCATGTTGGAATGGCAGACAACCACCACAAACACAGAAGTGACAAAAGGCAGATGACATCATTGGATCACTTCAACTACAATGAAGCATGATGAACTGGAACTATGATTCATCTAGTGATTCTTAAAGACGTCAAGAGCTATGAATGTTAAAGTTTAAAGACAAAGATGATGACGTCGCGCAACCTCAATGACCAACACTTAGGGGGAGATTGTTAGAATCGTATTTTTATTTATCAAAAGTGTCGGTCATTAATGTATTGTTATAGGTTGCTTTAGAATATCATTATGATGAAGTTTATGTGTAGTTTTCATGATTTTATAAAGTTTAAGAGCTATTAGTGTAATAAAGTAAAAGATAAGAGATGCCCTAGACTACAAGTATAAATACTCTTGTAATCCTCATGTTTGAGGTTGGTTCTCTAAGTAATAACATAGGTCATTATTTCACACACTAGAGTTCCCACTCACTCTCTCTCTACTTACTTTCTCTCTCTAGGATTAGGCATGATTCACAAGTGATTAAGGTTGTTCTACAGTCCTACAATTTGTGTGTTCCGAATGATGTTTTCGTACAAAAGAGTTAGACGTGTTGGCATATAAGAAGATTTGGTTCGTGATACGTTAGTCCTTAGATTCATTCTTATCCGTGCGGTTATCCTACCTATCCCATTATATATTCTGATACGACTCGATACTCTGATATATGCTTACTTAATCGTCAGTACGAATAGGTTACCAACCTCTTTAGGAAACTCTAATTATGTCTGATAATTCGATTTATGCTTCTTAGATTTTTAGCAAATTTCTTAGCTCGTTTAGAACCTGATTAGATTCGCAAAGTTTTCTACCATCTAGTATCACTTCCGTATTCACTCCAAATTCATCTGATGTTCATGTATCTCTTTGTGAGATTACGACTATCATCTGTTTCATGTCTATTTCGTATTCGTTGGATCGGATTTGTTTTCTGTGGAGAGCCCGAGGCTATCCTATTTTGTTCGGATCGAGTCATGAGAAACTTTTCTGTTTGTTAAATTTCTTTGGAGAAACTATTCCGAGCAAGTTAATTACTTTCTTTTCATTTCGCGAATTGGTACGTTTCCGTTTAATCTCTTCTTCATTTAAATTTCGCGGACGAAATTTTCTTTTTACGAGGGAAGAGTTGTAAAACCCTAAAATCTGAAATCACAAATTTGGGTCTAATTTGAAACTTTATGAAAGTGAAGGACACATGAATTAATTATGCAAGAGTATTATAAATTTTAACCAAAGTTATATGACTATTAATAAAAGTTTTAAAACCATTTACAAAGTGATAATTGAATTAATATGTATATTAACCTAAGTTTATTTAACTAACAAATATTGAGACTTCCTAATTTGAGCTCTAACAATTTCATGACTTTTTCTCATGTCTAAAACCTTTACACGTTTTTGCTTGCCCATTCCTTTCAATATTTCACGACATACAAATCACAAACATTACCACTTACCATAAATTAAAAAGATAAGAACAAGAAATCAGTTTTGAGATCAGTATTCCTTTGGTCAAGCCGTATTCTTCTCTCAATCACACCCTCTTGATTTTTACGATTTTTATTTGCTACCTAATTTACAAAACACGCTTTCCCTTAACTTAAAACATACAGCCTTTTTTTTCATCCCCTCCCTCCATACCAAATTTCTACAAGCCCTAAATCCCTTTGTCTCTCCCTCTCATTAACGACACAACATAAGACATAAAACTCTCCTAAATCATTTGTTCTCTCTGTCAAAAACAAGAAGACGAAGACCAGTAGCTTGTGGTGTCGATTGATTAAGGTTGTTGCTGAATTCTTGATCCGAAAAGGTGTGTGTGGTGATCACGATCGTGGGTGAATTGTTGTTGCTGTTAGGGATTAGTTCGTGGGGTTAATTGATCCATCAAGGTACCATTGTCCTCTCCTTGTTTTTCAATCCTATACGACACACATGAGTTCGTATACAATTTGAATTAAATGACATCTAAACCTAATCATGTCCATGTTAATCTACTCGTATAATTGCTCCGTTTGCTGTTTTATTCGTCCTTAAATATGTATAACAACATCACATGAAATCATGATAATAACCTTGCTAAACTTATATGTATCAACCCACGAAATTCTGTCCAAATTAGACCGAAGCAAATTCGACCCTAATCTGATCCGTAATGCATGCTTATAAATCTAGAATAAAACCCTAGACAAATTAATAGGAGGCGTACACATTTAATAAGAAAGAATTAGGGCTTGGTTTCATGTCATTTTATGTGGTCTTGTGTCTCGTTATGTTGTGTGTACGTGGGTATGATTGTGTGATGAAATAAGGGCTGGTTAATATGTGTAATATTGACTAACTAAACCTATGAAACCTGTTTTGGAATCAGATGTAAAAAGGGAATAGAAACAGGTTGTTTGATCTCGTTTTGTATATAGCTTGTCTCGTTGATCCATATTGTCGAGGTGGAATTGCATGTGATATCTTAAAGTGGTCGTGTTATGTCTTAAAAACATGTTATAAACTGAATAAGAAGGGTTAAAAAGGCGTGGTAATGGTTTGGGTAAACACTTGGTCATTTTGGACTTGGCTTCGTCTCATTAAACATAAAGTTACTGCTGTGCAGATTTTGGGGCAATTGTACGGAGGTCTACATTAATAGTACTAACGTGTTTTATGTAAATCTTGATTCTAATACTTAGTTTTATGTCTTATTTAAGTTTTCCAATTGGTTGGGTGAATTGGAGGTGGTTTGGTCATGTTTTTGAATTTTATGTGATCATGTGTCAAATCTGAATTCTGGGAACTTAAAATTAGTTGGCGTTTTTGATTTTTCATTCTCAAACAATAAAGAGTTGGGAGCTCTTCTTTTACGGGGGTGATATTTGGGTTATATGTGACTTATTGGAATTTTGGTGAATTTTTCTGAAGAGTTGAAATGGGTTAGTTAAAGGTAAACTTTCTGGGTGTTTGTGCAGTTATTTTCTGGGTAGGTCTGGAAAGATGAATTTTTAAAGGGTACTTACACTTATTAATAAAATCTGAAAAAATTTGAGTAACTACTTAAATTATTTGTGAACCTCAGGAAAAATTGGGAGAGTCTCTGGAGTTCATCTAATGTGTCTTAAAATTCATGAGAAACTGACCCAGATTTGTAAAATAAACCTAAAATGAGTAATGAGCATAACTATGAGTATAAATCATTAAAGACCATTTGTAACTTATGAAATAAACATATAAGTATTTAGTGATCCCTATTTCGTGTAGATCATTTGAAGAGGCGCGACGTTGTTTCCTTGTGTTCATTCAATCGTTTGCTTTCCTTTTATACGCGTTAAGGTACAAATATTCTAACCTTTTAGTAAGGTTTCTTATGACTCATGATCCATTCCATTGCTACTATCCTTGGTTCATTTGATAGTATGATTTCGTATGAAGACCCTTTTAAAAATATAACTTGATGACTTTTAAGAAAAACTATTTTTGAAATGATTTCTGTGATTACGATACAATGCCAGATTTATATGAAGGTTTTAATGACTTTTATGAAATATGTTTTTAAAGGAATACTTTCACGATAAAAAGGTTTTAAATAATTTTCAAAAGTCCTTAATCTGTTTTATTCTCTAAGATTTCTCATGACTTTCTTTAACATCTTTTGATTATATAACTTCAGATTTTGAACCTTTGCTATGAACCCTTTTGCTATTACAAACCTCTGATTTGAACCTCATGATATGAATCTTTGATTTGGACCTCTGACTTGAACCATTGCTATGCTTCCCTTTGTTTGATACGTATTTGATTGATCCAGTTTTGTTATGATTTGCTTGATACTTATTACTTGTTATAGTTCTTATTCTTATAGCATTCCTATGCCCTATTGTTGCCCATTATTTGATTAATTTGTAGCCAGTCAAGGGGAGTCCATGGCCTTGCCACTGATGCACCAGTGGTATTGACACTATCTGTGGAGGTGGGTTTTTGTTCATAGCGTTCCCTATTATGCTATAGCTATTCAGGCCTATATTTATTATTGTATATGTTTACTTAGCCTAGAGCTTTGTGGATATATATCCGTTTTGCAGGGAGCGTATGGATGCATCTTAGGTACTTTGTTTAGTATTATTTGATGAATGTTTTGGTGTGTGTGCAATACACCCCTTTCACATAGTACATTTGGAGATGATCACTCCTATGTGCGCATTAGTATTTGTTGGGCATTTCTGTTTGTTCTACTTTTATATGATCCTCATTATCTTGTCTTCTCTATTGTGATTAACCTATGTTTGTTTTTCAATTGCTTACACTTGTGACCCGTTTCATTTTCATTTGATTCATTTGATATTCCATATTCGTATTTCCTTTTCTGTTAGTCCTACTATATGTTCCATATTCCTTGACCTTTGTCTCGGTAGGTTTGCTTGGACTCATTTCGCATTCGCTTTTGTTTTCCTTTGTTTATCTGTTTATATCTGTTCACTGGGCTTTTTAAGCTCAGCCGCATTTCTTTTCCTGCGGCAGGTTTTAGAAGGAAGCTGGGTTGCTGGAAGAGTGCTTAGGAGCTCTTAGTGGACTACACCATTGTTAGCTTCTCATGGATTAGATTTGGGCTTAGAGTTCTCTTTGTGATTAGATTGTATTTAGTTTGGAAGTTGTAATATTTAGAGTTAGCACATTATCATGTATTCAGATTTGCTTTTTAACCCTTGTATTACTAATGAATTTTCTTTTACTTGTGTTCTGATTTGACCTCAAAATGTTACACTTTAGTCCTTTTCGGGTTGGGGTGTTACATACGGAAACAAATAACATCAAACAAATAAAAACACACAAAACATGGGTTGCCTCCCAAGAAGCGCTTTTCTTTATTTACGAGTCTTGTAGCTAGACTCAAGGTCATGGGCTATTACGTGACCTCATCATTGGTCCCATTCTCTAGGTCATCTTCAGTATCGGGATCGCTTTCATAGTGCAGGTATTTTAGGTCTTCAAACTCAAAGACATCTTCCCGATACTTGGATCCAAGCTTACTAACATCCTTAAAGAATCCACATGATAAATCAAAGGTGTTTTTACATCCTCTCTGAACATCCTCATCACATAAAACAAGTTGAGAACCTAGCTTATCAAGTCCGTTGCAATCAATTCCTTCGAAGTCTTTTATCTTATATGGCGTTTGGTATGACACCCTCCTAATTCCATATGTGAAAGTCATGATTCCGTTCCGGTCATCAACCATTAAGTTAGTGATTTCACAAAAGGGCGCTCCGAAAACAACTTGCGATAACCTTGGGTCGATATAATCCTCAATGTTGTCTACAATCGTAAAGTCCATTGTGAATGCCATATTTCCTATGAATACCAGGACATCATGATCTCTACCAACAACGTTTTCTCCTTTATAAATCATCCCCCATCTGCAAATATTGTTATAATGGAACAGGGACATAAAATTCTTAGGTAGGGACACGTCAATGTAGACATTATCGAAATACTTGTGACCAATCATATAAGGGATTTTGAGGTTATTCGGATCATGCCTCTTTATCCTTTCCAATCTTCCATCCTGTGATCCATATGCATTACAATCTAGTGACGGATGGTACTCATATACTTCCTCAGTACCCTTTCGAAAAATCACTTCCCTAACGCCATTGGTGAATAATGCACTACCATCCTCCTCATCAAGGATCACTCCCGTTTCATTAACAAATGGTTTCCCGAGGACGAGGTTGGTTAATGTTGGATTAGTGACAGAGTCTATGTCATCGATCACAGTGAGATCAATGTTATAGATGAATCCTCCAATCATAACTGATAGTCTTTTCACTACCCTGGCATTATCGAATCCTTCACACGATATATGTTCAGGGAAGGCTTCGTTGTAAAGGGGGAGGGGGATTATGTTTATAGGGAGGTTAGGATCTATGTAAGTATCGGTTATGAGCTTCTTCCTAGTGGTGCAAGAAATCTTAAAAACTTCAGAGTCGCTTTCCTTAATCCTATCACTACACCCTATAGTAATATCTACCATACTTTTCTTAAGTTGCTCTATAATAGATTCACCCAAAATTACTGGATTTTTCATGTGCCCTTTTGATCTCTCCTTCGACTCATCCCATTCTCCTGACTCTTGTGTAATGGAGTCCACGAATAAGTCGGCAAGGCTCTTGGCCAATTCGTGGTCTTTCTCTAGGGTCTCATCCCTAACTTCATGACCCTCATTCCCAGTTGGTTGTTGGCTCTGATCGGGTGTAGGAGCAAGTATTGTGGTGATGGTATTTACAAATTGGTCCTGAGGGGTTAGCATGGTCCCTAACTTCCTTCACCTTTGGTGACAGATGTTTAAAGAGTTTACTAGGGCTTTTTATTTTCACAGGGGAGGTTGGCTGATTCATGATGGTGACATATTTGACTTCTTCAGCCTGAATCGATTTACTAACAGCGTGCTCTTTAATAGCGGTTAACAGATTGCAAATCTTGTTATTCATATCGGCTTTTTGTTGTCTAAATTGGGTCTCGAGCATGAAAAGCTGTAATTCTTGAGAGAGAATGAACTTTCGCAAGGCATCTTTATAGCTTTGCTTAGGAGTGTTCTGTGGTGGAAAATGCTCGGACCATGCGAGTGGATGAGAATCATTGAAGGATACGCTCCGAGTTTGGTATCTTCTGAAATTTGGTTTATCCTTCCATGCATCATAGGCCTCGCCAAAGTTTCGAGGACCTCGATTAGTGGCAAGCTCTCCATCCTCTGTTTTATCAGCACATGACGATGTGAATTCCTTAAAAGCATGTTTTGGAAGTTCCATGCAATTATGAGTTTCATGAGGACCATGACACAATTTGCACGAAGAAGTGATTTTTTTCACTTGGCTTGAAGGCTTAGGAGCTTCGTAGGATTTCATGAGAAACTTGACTTGGTCCTCAAGTTCCATGATCCTACGGTCGGGAGTGCTAGAATTTTTTGAAGGCAAAGATATTTCCTTGACCGTTTTGTTCAAATCACGGGGGTCATTCCAACTTTCGTGGTCATAGAGAGCAAGATCTTCTATGAGTTCCCATGATTCTTCCGCACTTAGATCACGTAGCTTGTCACTGGCCAATTGGTCAATGGTTCGCATTGTGGAGAGATCGATATGGTCATAGAAGGTTTGGACTTGGAGCCAAAGATCTATGCCATGATGAGGGACTTTTTGGAGTAAGTCCTTGAAACGAGTCCATGCTTCATATAGAGTTTCACCTTGACGTTGTTGGAACATCAAGATATCATTTCTAAGCTTGGTAGTTCTCCCCGGTGGGAAAAATTGAGCAAGGAAACGAGTAGTGAGATCATCCCATGAGGTGATGGATCCTGCGGGTAAACGTTCAAGCCATTGACTAGCTTGATCACGTAAAGAGAATTGAAATAGACGTAATTGGGTCATCTCTCTAGTTCCAACATCAAGGTCTATGGAATCTACGATTTTAAGGAAATCTTTGAGATGTTGATTAGGATCTTCGGAACGAAGTCCATGGAATGCACATCCACTTTGCACCAACCGGATGGTGTCGGATCGCAAGGGAGACACATTGGCTCCTTGGGTGAGCTCAATGGTGTTTCGATAGCCTTGGTGGCTAGGACGGGAATACTCTCCTAAAGTTTGAGGCCTAGGAGGTTGGTTCACTAGTGGTGGGTTTTGTGGGTGGTTTTGTTGTGGTGGGTTGATGGGATCAAAGATATTACCACCTTCCATGATGTCGGATGGTAAAGGTTACGAACAAAGAAACGAAGAAATAAGATAGACTAAAGAAAACCTAAAAATAAAAATAAAACCTTACTAGAAAGGAATCTAGCTAACCTAGACAATAATTATTCCCCGGGCTGCGGCGCCAAAAACTTGATACGTGGGAATTGCGCCCTCGCAACAGGTTTTACCTCTTAAGAGATCTCGAGAAGCTTACAACCCCCACCAGGAAGTGTACCTGATCGTTGTAGTATAGTATAGTGACAAGTACCGGGGGATTGATCGTTCAACTCACGAATAGTGTCGCTAGGATTAGAAAGCCTACTAAACTAGGTCTAGAGGTGAGGGATGTTTCTTTTTGTATTTTTATATTTTATGGAAAGCAAGTAAAATCTCGGGTTTTGAAGGAGTGGGCGGAATTAGTTGCTAGCCAACTAACCCAATTAACTAAAGAATGCAATCAAAATAAAATAAAACAAATGAAAATTAAACTAATTTACTAATTTGGTGGAAACAATAATGAGAAAAGTTGTGTTTACTTAGATTTCGTTACTCTTTAGATATCTTTTACATGTTGATTAGCTTGTTACAATTGCATGGATGACGGGTTATATACCTTAATACTAGTCGTAGGGTCGTGTACAATATTCCCTAACTCTATAAGATCCTACTTCACTCCTATGTCGAGCCGTTAGAAGCTCCTAACATGGGATCATTAGAATTCTCTTACGCATTAAATATAACCAAAAATTGTAGTACACTTCCGATCATGTTTCTTAAAACATTCAAGCAAGTTACCAATGGAAGTCTGCCAGTTTTCTTAAGCCTAACATTGAATATAATCATCCGTAACAATTATAAACAAACAATCAACCCATAATCAACATCTAGGTTTCACTACATCTAAGCAAACACAATAAAAACCTAGCCTAGCATGTTAAAGAGAAGACAAGCGTAAGATATAATCACACAACACATAGACATATTGAATGATTTGAATAAGTACTTAGGAAGAATCAAGGGGTTGAAACCCTTGAAAAAGCTGTAAAATTCGTCTAGGGTTTATGCCCTAATATCCCACACAAAGTTCCACACTTTATGAATGAAATTAGAAAACTATATATAGATTTTACACCTTGACGACGTCACGTTATAGCTTGTGACGCTGTCAACTCGCCGCCATGATGAAATTTGTATTGCCTAGATCCACTTCTGATGCCGTCATGTAGGAATGCGCTCTTGGCCGTCACGTGTAATTGGACTCTGACGGCCTAGGTGACGCCGTCAGGCCAATATCAAAGAAAACACTCTGGGCCGTCACGTTATAATTTCTACATCCACCTCTTTTGTCACTCTTGACGCCGTCACGTGTTGTATCTTGACGTCATCCAGTACTGTTCCAACAAGGAAATTTGAGACTTTGTCATTTTCTTCACTTTTATGCTCCAAAAACGTACAAAATGCTTCCTTTTCCAGATTTCTCTCCAAAAGTACCTAAACTGACAAAATGAACGATTTAGGGCAATAATTGATCAAATAATCTCGAATTCGGGCTTAAATGACCCCTTAAAAGCGGTACACTTTTCGCCTCATCAATTACTTCTATGGACCTATGGCGGAAGGAGGTACTGAACTCGGAGGACTTTTCCTGGTTATCATTCCAACACAACCAACCTAACACTTAGATTTTTGGGACCTCAACAAAATAAAAGTATATATTTTATAATTAAAACTCTGATAATTATGAATGATAACTAAAATTTCCAAAACGTCTCTTTTCGAGTCGTTTTCTATTATTGTATCTGTGATTCTATGAAGTAATACCCCAAACACTTTATCCGTTGTGATCAGTGAAAAATGGGGGTGTTATACAAAGCACACAAACCGTCAAGTAAAACTAAAGTTAGTATCCAGAAACTTAACAATATGCACAAAAAATAGTAAAGTAATAGTTTTACTTGATTAGTGAGTAGCTTATTGCTGTATCTGTTTGACCGCAAATGTCGCTTATTACCAATTTCAGAAAGTTCATTCACTAACACTAAAGGTTTATTTAAAGTTAACTTAAAGTTCATTCACCTTCTAATTCTAAGTGAATCTGCAATCTATTTCTTTCATTCACATTCTTATTCAAACTGGTAAATGAAGTTAGGCGAGCAAACTGTTATGTGTCAACTGTCAAGTATGCTTACCATTCCAGTTTTTCCCATTCCTTGCTGACTGCAGCAAGTACGACACAATCAAGTCAATTTCGCAACACAAAGGAAAAAAAATCTTATACCTCACGATGGTACTGCAACCCCTAAAAACACCTCCTGACGCACTCCACAGCCGCATGCACGCCCTAGTCAGTTCTCGCCACAATTTCAAACCCAAAAAACAAATACGTAACTGCTTATTATTCTAGTAAGCTTTTAGTAACAAACAGTTCGGTTCTGAACCATACCTTGAACTGAATTTAATCAGTTTGCTCACCTTAACCCGTTTACCCAACCCATCATTTTTCCCGCATTTGAGCAACATAGATTGGTGTAAATCATATAAAATTTACTAATCTTGGCTTGCTGATATTTTTGAAGCATACGTCTAACCGTTACCCAACCCACCCAGTTTACCCCAAAGTGAAAATTTTTACTTGATCACCAGTTTAACTGTTGCTTACCTCTAATGACTTTTGATTGTCATTTTGGGGTTAATGTGTACAGATGGTGGGAGAAGCGTTTCTTGCATCTCCTATTAACCAAAGCAAGCACAATTTATAATCAGTTAATGTAACAAAGTAAAATCAATTTGTAGAAACTTTACTTGGTTATATTCTTACTGTGTAATACAAAGACCACTAATCGTTGGTAGTTAATTTATGCTTTTTATAACATATAGTGAAGTGCTACACTGTTGGCAGTGTTTGCAATACCCAGAAAAAATGCAGTCAAGTTGGGATGCATTATCTACCAATAATGTTTTACTGTAACTGATAAACATTCCATATCCGTAGCAATTAAAAACAGTCCACAAACACAACTAAATTCAATAATTAAAAAGAGTCCCACATGTCCCTTAATAACTTAACAATTCAATAAAAAAAAAACTCAAACACACATGAATTCAGCAAATTCAAAACAGCCTGAATTGAGAGTTTTAGCTTATTTGGGTTTTTTCCTCAAGAATAGCCTTATAAGCTTCTAAGATAAACTTAACCCAAACACTTTGTTTATGGTAGTTGAATAAGGCTAAACTTTGGGGACCAAGACTGCTAAACAGGTGGCATTGCAAACCATGGGATATGTAAAACACGTTTGTTGCTCTAGGACTTCAAGTAATCGATAGGCAAAGGTTTCTTCTCAATGGGTAATTTAAAACATATGGATTTTGGCCTCTGGTTCTATATTATATCAAACATGTTTTAAATCTAAGTTGATAGCAAGAAACTATGCTCTTGTAATTCTCAGATTCATTGAAAAAGCATGGACCATCTTGTTTACACGAAAACAACTAATGAAGCTCTCTTACCTCACCCATCAAATTGGAAAACATCTTGGTCGCATTCACGTCCAGCTGCAAAACATGGGCATTGTTGGCTTATGCATTGGCACTTTGCACAGCGGCATCGCCTAAAAAAATACAAACATTAAAAAAAGGTTCGAAGGCTCAATTTTGGAGTTTGAACCACTAAAAGATACAACGAAATTTTACTTACACCATCAGAACCCAAATGTGGAAAATATGCAGGCTTTGGTACGGAATCCATCAATGGATTAGTAAGAGGAGAAGGGGCACGTACACCATTTGGTTGTCACTGTCCGCAAGTATGGTCAAGAAATAGCGTTTTGATGTTCAGGTTCAATTAATATATATAACAATTCATTTTATACAGAGAAGACCGACTAATGATCAATAGTTTTGCATATAGATTCTTGATGACAGATAAGATACCACCATTCCTTTCGTACCTAGAAAAACAATAAGAAATTAAGACAGAAGGCACTGAAAATAAGAATAAGGTGTAATCTAACTATAAATTGCCAAACACTTGAAAACTAACCACAATCTTAAGTGGCTCTTAGTCTTCTTCACTTCCTTAGCCATGATCTTTGTAAAACTATTTTTTTTCATAAAAGTTCCAAGTAGCAGGTAGCCCATGACCTGCAGACCTCTAACTTGCACCGCCACAATTGAGGGTTATTTAACTACACAAACAATAAACCTTCATCAACCTATTATACCCAGATTTATTTTGTAAAATAATGATAAGGTTTTATGCAGTTTAATAAAGCTGAATCAAACTATTCAGTACAAAAAAGATCGAAAGCATGACAAAACTCGTACCAATATCAGGAAACAATAATTTAATCAAACAATCAGCAGTTATGTAATATTCTTAATACCAACAAATCATTTCACAACTCAGAGACACTAAATTCCTTTCATAAAGTTTGGCAAAAATATATACTTTTCACTGACCAAACCTGCGTCCCTACTTAACATTACAACTTTCGATCAATTATTTGTTATGAAATGTCATTCACAACAGTTCAAAGCTCTTAAACACAACCCCAAACACCACCACTTCTTGTTTTAATGCACATTCATTTTGGTGAGTATAAGTAAAAAATAAGCAAATTCAAACCATCTTTTATCAATCTAATCTTTTCTCAACTTAAGATACTACAAATATACATTTCCTCTAAATCATAAACTGTAACACAAACATCATCCATAATCTTGAACTATATCCGATTAAACAAACGCCTCATTAGGTGAAAAAAAATCAGCTTGCATTCATTATACATTTTATGTGCTGTCAAGCTGTAGTTTGTAGGTAACTATATATTATATAAAAGTAGGCCTAATCCAGAAATTACAAGTTGAAATTAGCTATACGGCACTCTTAATCATGACCAAAAGAAAAAAGTTCAATTAAGACCGGATATCAGTTTTCCACATGGCCTAAAAAATGGTTCACCGGTGCAATTTAAATAGCAAAAAACACATGAAACATACTTTGAAGCGATTTTCCATCTAGAAAGCCTATTGAAGAATCTTCCATAAGCACATTAGGAGGTGTTGAGCTATCGGCGCTCAGCTATATCTGCAATTTAAACAACAAAGACACAAATTAATACTTTGATTTCAACTACCATCTCATCCATTCCAAATACCATGCAAGTCATTATACCATCATTTTTTTTGCTACATATGTCAATGAAATATGACACAATATTTAAATTCAGTGGTTGGCTAGCAAGACATAAAAAGATTATAATCCACCTAACACTATAATTCACACCCTGAAACAAAACAACAGAACCCAACATAAAACTATGAATCACCATAACAACATAAAAAGACTATAATCCACCTAATATTATTATAACTGTGGAAAACTAAAAGGGGGGTTGAATAGTTTACCGCTTTTTAAGTCCTTTTTATGCTTGAATATCCTTTAAAAACTTTACGTTTGCTTAAAGATATAAACACAACGTTATATGTTTGATTCTTTGAAAAGCTTTTCATGTGAATAACTATTCTAACTTTACTTGTTTCATACTTTGAAAAGCTTTACTTGTGATGATCCTAACTTTGCTTGTTTAGTTCTTTGAAAATCTTTACATTTGTTTAAAGATATAAACACAACTTTACTTGTTTAATTCTTTGAAAAGCTTTATATGTGATTAGCGATTCTAACCAAACGACAACATGTAATAAGCAAAGATAAAGAAAGAAAAGATCAAACCACAACACGATTGTTTATCGTGGTTCGGCTACAAGGACTCTTTTTCCTTGCCCTACATCCACGCCCCGAGTTTCCAACTCGAGAGTTATAAGCACTAATCAACAAGCTCCTTTCACCGGCGGAGAAAACCTTTACAATGTCGCTTACACTTTTACCGACACTAAGCTAGATGTCGAGTTCTTTCCCAAGGGTACAACTACTCCCGTTAGTTCTTTTACAAGGGTGCAACAACTCCCGACACACTACGTATTTTCAGGCCTAAAATACTAACAAATCACTTCTACATACATGATACAAATGAAGTATAAACTACCAAAGCTTATACTTAACATAACTAACAAGACTTGCAACTTTAGAGTTAAAGCTTGTAACTTCTTGAATGATCTTGTGAAGTCCCTTGCTACATAAGAGAGTCACACAATTCAAATGTTACTGAGTTAGTTTGAGAGAGTATATGAAAATTTGTCCTAAAGGGGTGACTCAAAACTAACAAATGGTTTGGTATTTATAGCAAACCATTCTGCAGGTCTGGCGGATCAGGCGAAACCCTTAGATGGGTTCCACCCGTGTACCCCCAGGGTTCCGTCAGGGCTGCAGTTAGATTTGCAATAAATCTTCCAAACCAAACAAGGTCACATCTCATTATACCTAGTCAAACACAAGACTTGCAAGTAAACATATGGTAAGTCAAACACTCTTTCTTACCATAAATGTATATTGACAAAGCTTGCCCTAAATGTGATGTGACAGGACACTTTCTAATTTAAGAAATAAAAACAATGTTTTGTTTAAAAGGAAATGTAAACCTTAGTTAAACAAGACTTAAAAACTTAAAGTGATGATTTACTTATAGCTAAACTTCATACTTTGTCATTAACAAAACTTAGCAAAAATCGTAAAATATAAATAACGTTTTTAGGCGATATTTGTATTAACAGTCTCCCTCTTTTTGTTGATGACAAAACATAAACTTTATTTATAAGTAAGTTACTAGTTTTAGTGTTAAGTCTTATAAAGTTAGTATAAAAACTTGTTTTTGCATAGATGAGGAGATAAGCACAAGTTTATATAAATTCTCCCCCTTTTTGTCGAAACAAAAAGAAGAGTAGCGAAGCGGAAGTAAGCACTTGCTCCCCCTTGGACGATACTCCCCCTAAATGGAGTGCCAAGAGAGGAGACATGGATTTTGAACCTACAAGAAAAAGGTTAGTTGTCGCACAAGACAAGTTATGAAAGCATTTCATGTGTAAAACACAACTAAGAGTTGTGGAGCGGAAAAATGTCATACTCATGCTCCCCCTTGAATATTTCTCCCCTAAATGGAGTATCAAGAAAGGAAAACATGGATAATGATCCTACACAAAAAAAATTAGTTTCTAACACTCAAGATATATGTATGCTACCATAAGGAATAGTTCACTCATCATACCCAAATGGTAAACAAACAATGCAAACCTTGTAGTAGAATGAAATTCATTTCATGTAAAATTTTGACTCTTAAAAAGTCAAAGACAAGAAATTTTGATGACACCATCCTACTTCTAAAAATTAAGAAAAACTAAAAATAAACTAAGAACATGAAAAGCTACAAGGAAATCATCATTTTCCTTAATGAGGAACATTTTCCAAAAACAAGGCTAAGATTGTTTAAGGATGAAAATGTGTGTTAGAGGTTGTAGCGGGCTTTATTTTGAAGGTTGAAAGGATGACACGGTTTTGGTTTGTTGGTTTAAATGGGAAACATTTTCCAAAAGAAACGATTTTGTTTCATTTTGGAGACTCTAAGGTTGAGGTGTGTGAGACAAGGATTGTAGATGATCCAAAATGTGGTTTAGGATAAACCTCATTTCTTCGGATAGCTCACGAATTTCCGTTCGACATCCTTCACTAATGTGAGCGGTTCTTTCGCATTGTCCGCAACCATGGCGTTGGAAAGTTTGGTGGAAGAGTGGTTTGGTTTGTTGGTGGTGGATGGTTTGAACTTGAAGGAGCAAAGGTGGATGGTTGAGAGGTGTTTTTGCTTCCTTCATTAGTTGATTGTAGCGTTGTTTGTAAAACCGTAATATGGTTGATTTGAGAGTCAACCATACGTTTGAAGGAATGAAGGTGGTTTAAATGAGTGTCAATCTCATCATTAAGGTTTGGAGGTTTTTCCCATATGGATGCTTCTATTTTCTTATAAGAAGAAAGTAGAGATTCAAATTGTTGGGAAGATTCTTGTGGTGATGGTTGTTGTTGTTGTTGTGGTTGTTGGTTTTGAACAAAATGGTGGAAGCTTGGTTCACCGGAAGGATTGCCATGAAGGTCTTTGTAAATTGGATGAAACACAAATGATTGTGAGTGGGTATGGCCTTGATCATTTGAAAAAATGGATGGTCTAGCATAACGGTAAGCCAACCGTTCTATCATTGAGGGTTGATGGGGTTCATCATCTAGTTGTTCACTAGATTGTTGTTGGGTTTCCATTTGAGCAATGGTGTCAAAGAGTGATGGATGGTGGACTTGATGATTTGGATGATAGGTCTTCTAATATTTCCAAATAAGGTAGTGGTGATGTTGGAGGTGTATGGAAAAGTTCCATTGGTAATTGTTGGTGATTGAGGTGATGAAGTTTTAGTTGGTTGAGCTTGTTGAGAAGGTGATGTTGAATCACATGAAGGTCTAGTAGGTGAAGGAATGGTGGCTATGTTTGTGTAGCAATGTGTTGGAGAGGGTGTTGGAGTATCAAGATTAAGAAAATCTTGAAAGGTGATTACATTGGTATTACGATGTGTTGGGGATGGTGTTGAGGTAGTAAGATTAAGGAAATCTTGGATAGGTGAAGAAATGTTAAGAGAAGCATCACTTGAAGAAGATGAGCTTGACTTGATGGTTTTGTTGAAGCAACAAGGTTTAACACTAATCCTAGTGGTTTTTTAGAAGGATTTTGATGACTCGGATGATGTGTTGGATTTAGTCATTTCAAAGGTGTGGTTTTGATGTTTTGAGAGAAGAAGTTTTAATGGTGATGGTGTGATTTGAATTGTTGCAAAACTTTCAAATTTATAGGGTGGAGGAGATGTTGAAATGGGTGTTTGGATTTGATGTTCTACCACTCAAAAATTGAGGTTTCAAATGATTTACAAAGTTTTCATGAACATGTCAAATCATTGCATGTCAATCCAATGGAATAAGGCGGAGTGAAAGACCAACATATGCACACAATGCTTTGTGATCATGGGATGTGATTTGGTTGAAAATGTTTCAATGGTTTGAAGGATCCTTTAAAAGGGTTCCTTGGGTTAGTTATGTTTGAATTTGAATTTTTGGAGGGAAGTGGCTTCCTAATTGTTTTAGGGAGTGAGAGTTGTTCTAATATGGTTATTGGAGTTAATGGAAGATGTTTCTCACTTAGGATAATGGTTTTGACACTTTACAAGTTTTGGACTTAAGAAAAATGACAAATTTTCTGCAGGTGTCTGGCGGAACCCTCGCGGCACACAGGCGGACACCCATTTGAGGGTACCGTCTGGTCCGTTGGGCCAATTCTGGGTTTCCTAGAAAATACACTGGCGGAACCCAATTTTGGGTACCGTCAGATCCGCCAGGGCTGAAAAATTAGGCAGTCCGTGATTTTGACCCGCGAGACGATTTTCAAAATTTTTGAAAACTCCTAAAATCAAAAAGATAATGCATTTCTGGTTAGGCAATGCAAAAATTAGACACGTAAACATACATATCATAGGACTTTGACCTTGAGGTCGAGGATTTCACTATACTTAGTAAGAATTTGCTATAAGCATAAAAAATTAACAAACACCTCAAACATTGTCATTATGCATAAAAGCTCATACAAACATAATCCAACAAACATACTGAAACATGAAAGTGAAAAACAATACAAATCACGTAGTTTAACACATAAAAGGTTCTAAAACATTCATAAGCCAAACACTCCTTAATCTTCTCACAACCGGTCTATCTTCTTATTGAGCTTGCTTAGGTACCTTCCAAAGCATTTGAACATTCCTTTGGTTTGCTTGAACTCTTCGGATGCATTGTCAATGACGGGAAGTGCTTGAAGGTATTCTAAAGGAGGTAACTTGGAGTTAGGAAGTTTATCATCCTCGCTCATGTTGGATGATGATGATGGTGTAGGCGAGCGAGTACGTTTGCCCTTACCCTTGAAAACTCGTTTATCACTTAGAGGAACGAAAATGTGAGGAACGAGAGAATAGTCAAGGCGCATTCCATTATCGTTAGGAGAAATGGGTGAGATTGCTCTAAAGAGGCGAGTAAGAAGCATTCCATACGGAAAAGTGGTTGTTCCAACTAAGGATATGTCGGCCATTCTTTTGGCTAGGTAGTAAGCTAAGTTGAATGGTTGACTGGTGGAAATGCTATAGAGCATGTAGCAAAGACATGTGTTGATATGATCTCTATTTCCTATGGTACTTATGACGTTAGCTCTAAGAATTTCTTCCCACTTCTTAAATTGTGGTTTAAGCTCATTGAGCTCCATACCAAAAGGATCCTTATCCACAATATTCCCCGAACGATTCTTTCTTGTGGTAGAGGTTCTAACAAAGAGATGTTCCTTAATTGTTTCCTTACTAACTAGAGGGTTGTCGTATGGATAAAAACGCTCAATAGAATCAAGACTTGAAATGGGCCACTTATCCGTGTAGAGACAAGTTCCTTCATTTGGGACACCAAGAATGATAGCTAAGTCTTTTAAATCTATGTCATGTGGTGTTTGATTGGTTGTGAAGTTTAATGATATCTTACCAACAACATTTGTGGAAAGGTTTACGGTTGCATAGAATTCTAAGATGAACCTAGGACAAATTGGCTCATCTATATCAAGGAGACAATCAAAGTTGATTGCGGCAAAGTTTTGGCGAATGGATGTTCCTTCTAGAAAGGATGGATCATTGGTTCTACCTTCGTGAACATAGCGTTTTTCTAGTGCCTTAAAGGTTTCTACTTGAACATTGTTGAGACCTTTGGTCATATGGTGTTTGGGAATGTACTTAAGGGTTTCCTTGTGATCGGATCTATTTGCGTGAGGCATGTTCATTCCTAGAAAACACAAGATTATATGTTAATGACTTTTAACAATGTGGATGTTCTAATATATTCCTATATGCAAACAATGTGGAGACTTGGTTATCTTGACTCATTTTGATTCCCAAATTGTTTTGTCTTGCAAGTTATGTTATAAAAACAAAAGATAACCAACACTCTCCTAATTTAATGTGTCTTCGATTGAATGTACCCGAAAATACATATTAGTTATGTATCCCCTTTAGCATTCAATAGATAGTATGCAAGTGATGTTTTAATGATGTTTTTCATTTGTTTTAACAATGTGGTGATGAATCATGTTCTAGTCTTGGATTACGATTTTTGAAAGACAATGCACTTGGTGTGAAAATCAAAGTAACAACAAAAGGAATACAATTCTTTAACTGATGGAAGACATGATTGGCTAGCCACCAAGTTTTTCATGAATCAAGAAGTTTTATGCATAAACCCTAAGATTCTAGTTAATGAATGTAAATAGGAATGTTATACTTGAATCAAAAATGCAATTGTGATTGGAACACTTACAAAGTTAGTTGGATTTGAAGAGATTGGATTGAAAGCCCTAAATTTCGTGTGGTTATGTGTTTTTGAGAGGGTGATGGCTGTTTGAAAGTGAATAATTAAGTTAAGAGGGTGTTTGGTTTTGAAATTAAGAGTAAAACATTCTGTAGCTTTGGCGGACCAGGCGGAACCAAAAATAGGGTTCCGCCCGTATGGTCTGAGGGTATCGTGAGAGCTGCAGGGAAAATTCAAAAGGGATTGTCTTGATTTTTGTGGTTTTATCCTAATGTTCAAAACTAAGGTTTTAGGTTTTATGAGTCTTTGACTAAGCCTAGGAATGATGATTGCTTCATATTCAACAGGTTTTGTGAAAACGTTGATAGAGTGGTTAACGTAGAAGACTTTCTTCGTTAAGACGTTCCTCAATGAACAATCTTACCAAGGCGATGATGATGGATCACAATATGTCTATTAAGACCATAATGGATTGAATTGTTGCCGAAGTTGATGATTCCTTTGTTGAAGAGATAACAATGTTGATAAACGAATTCCGTTGTTGACACGAATTTGCTTGTTCAAGCGGAGCTTGTTGATGTGCTTCTCCTTCCGATACTAATTTGAGAACCTTACGCGTTTTGGAGAATCATTGGGTAAGTAAGTATAAAAGTGCAAGTACCACTTGGGCTTTTCTTATCAACTTATTACCGGCATAGTTCCATTTGGCATACACTATGGTTTATATTCCCGTTCTTTTGGGATACCATAATCCTAGTTGTGTATTACCTTACGATGTATCCAAACAAGCTCAACTAAAGAGTTGTTTAGGATCTTCTTTAAAACGAGCACATAGACAAACACTAAACATAATGTTGAATCTAATTGTTATGAGAACAAGTAGTCTTCCGAACATTTCTCTACGTTTAGTTTTACCTACGGATTTACTAATCTCATTCTTGATAAGTCATCAATAACTTAACCATTGAGAACAAGAGAGTAACTAGGAATGTCTTTAAGTTAAAATCCCTTGCTTTTGGAGCTTGCTTTTATTATCAAAACGACTTTCAAATATTGACACTTATAATCACATGATTACTTTGAAATATCTATTTCGTTTCCCTAGTTGTTTTACTCTAAATTCCGAAAACTGTTTTTGTTGAATTTGTTTAGACACAACTATGACCTATAAATCAAGTTTTATAACTTAAGTCAATTTTGCTTGATTCAATATTTGAATCAAGGTGAGAAGATGTTATTTTGTACTTTTATTCTTAATGTTTTACACAACATTCTTGTCTTGTCATCATTGGACTTTCGACTAAGTCATCATCTACCAAAGATGATATCTTAGAAGAAGGAGATTACTCGTTAAATGATATATTCAACGACTCCTCGACTCTTTGGGTTTTCTTACTTAAGACACTATGAATTCTACTTGTTTTGAAAAAGTCCAAGAGGTACAACATCATAAGACTAAGTGTCACATTTGATGTGTAAATTCTAGATGTTGAAAACTCATTTTCTTCCACACATTCTAATGTATGCTAATGTGATTTATTTCACCTTGTGTGTTTTATGTGAGATTATCATAAGGGAGTGATCGAAGAAAAATACAATTTAAGACTCAAAGTATGGTGTTTGAGAATATTGTTTAACAACGGTTTGTTTTGCAAGCATCACAAAAGTGTTAGACATTTTAACACTTAGGAAATTCTTAGTTAGCTTACTTGTAAGCAAGAGTTGAGTGAGACTCACTCAAGAGTTTCTCGTGTTTATCTCTTGATGGTTAAAGAACCAAAGCACCTTATATCTCCTACTAGTACTAATGACGAAATTCCTTGTTGCATAGAATCTAATCGTAGTTATTACTAATAGCAAGTAAACACTTTTAGAGTATTACTAATAGCACATATTCCAACACATAATGCTAGAAACAAGAGACAATTAAAGTCAAGTTGAAGTAATGCGTACCTTTTAAATTGCATAGAGACGCTATCAAGCGGATAAACACAACGCGTAAAATCTTTGTTTGATGACACGCTTTGAAACTCAATTACTCATATATCCAAGAAGGTTAGACAATCATATAAAAGCATAGATCATGGTAATCTTAATTCTTTTATCATGAGTTTCTATTAGAGATTGAATTATCTCTAAATCTCTCTTATAGGTTTGACAAATTTTACTTGCTTTGTTTTATTAGTTAATGGTGCTTTTGAGTTAAATCCTAATCCGGTTTTATCTTTAAAAAATCTTTGACTCCTCAACAATCTTTCAAGAGATTTTGAGCTTTCATCAAATTTAACTAATATTTTTCCTTTCTCATTTTGCTTTTTAATCTTATGTTTGTAATCTAGACACAATTTACATTCTAGATCAATTTCAACATTACTCTCAATTCTAGATATTTTATCTTCTAACAAGATTTCCTTTTCAAAGATATTCTTAAAAGATTTTGAAGACTCGTTCTTGAAGATAGTTTTTAGGTCCATGTTGCATAAATGTTTAGACTCATTTTCTAGTTTAGAAAACTCTAGGATAAATTTGTCAAAGCAAAAGTGTTTGGTTTTAAAATGTACCTTGCTTGATGTTTTACCTAGTTGAGAATCACAAACCGGATGATTGGCTTCATCTTCATCCGTGTTATTCCATGAACCGTAAGCAAGTCCACTATGAGCTCGACATGAGTAATCATCTTCACTTACACCTTCATTTAAAACATTTAAACTAGTAGTACATGTATTTATCTCAACTAAATGTCTATCTATTAATATTTCTAAGACTTCTAATTCATATGTAAGATCAAATTGATCATCTTTGACTTGACATATTTCTTGATAAAAGTTTAACATATTTTTCCAAATATCATTAGTCGTTTGACAAAAATACATTCTTTCATATTCGGTACTAAAGCTTTATAAATCATTGTTTTAGCTTTAGTATTTTTATCAAGTTTAGGATAGTTATCTTGGTTTTCAAAAACTTGTTTTCTTTGGTTTGAAATCACCAAAAGAAATAATATGCCAAAGATCTTGATCAATTGATTTCACATAGTTTTCAAAATTACTTTTCCATTCAAGTAAGTTTTCTTTTTCAAATAGCGGTGGGTTTTGAATAGGTTGCCCTTCTTTGAGATTTTCAAAATCCATGGATCGATCCAAGTTTTAAAATACATTCTATTTTAAAGATATTGAGTAACGTAGCTCCTGATGCCAATTGTGGAAAACTAGAAGGGGGGGTTGAATAGTTTCCCGCTTTTTAAATCCTTTATATGCTTGAATATCCTTTAAAAACTTTACGTTTGCTTAAAGATATAAACACATCGTTATATGTTTGATTCTTTGAAAAGCTTTTTATGTGAATGACTATTCTAACTTTACTTGTTTCATACTTTGAAAAGCTTTACTTGTGATGATCCTAACTTTGCTTGTTTAGTTCTTTGAAAAGCTTTACATTTGTTTAAAGATATAAACACAACTTTACTTGTTTAATTCTTTGAAAAGCTTTATATGTGATTAGCGATTCTAACTAAACGACAACATGTAATAAGCAAAGATAAAGAAAGAAACGATCAAACCACAACACGATTGTTTATCGTGGTTCGGCTACAAGGACTCTTTTTCCTTGCCCTACATCCACGCCCCGAGTTTCCAACTCGAGAGTTATAAGCACTAATCAACAAGCTCCTTTCACCGGCGGAGAAAACCTTTACAACGTCGCTTACACTTTTACCGACACTAAGCTAGATGTCGAGTTCTTTTACATGGGTACAACTACTCCCATCGTCGCTTACACTTTCACCGACACTAAGCTAGATGTCGAGTTCTTTACCAAGAGTACAACTACTCCCGTTAGTTCTTTTACAAGGGTGCAACAACTCCCGGCACACTGCGTATTTTCAGGCCTAAAATACTAACCAATCACTTCTACATACATGATACAAATGAAATATAAACTACCAAAGCTTATACTTAACATAGCTAACAAGACTTGCAACTTTATAGTCGAAGCTTGTAACTTCTTGAATGATCTTGTGTAGGACTGTAGAACAACCTATTTCACATATGAATCAAGGCAAGATCTAGAGAGAGAAAGTAAGTAGAGAGAGAGAGAGAAATGGTAACTTCTAGAGAGAGAAAGAAAGATGTATTAGATTAGAGAGGGAAAGTAAGAAATACACATAGAGAACCCTAGAAGCAACACCTCCAAATGAGAGCATTTGGAGGTATTTATAGGTGAGACAGGAAGATGGGCCGGGCTTGGGCTTTTGTAAAGAACTAGACATAACCTAATACAATATTAGATTAAACCAAGCCCGTTTACCCTTAACTAAACTACAAGACTATTACACTACAGTTACAAGACTCATTGACTTAATAAATGATCGTCACTTCTATTTCTAACAATCTCCCCCTAAGGGGCGATCATTGAGATCTCTCTTTGATTCCATTGATGATCAACACTTCTATTGCTAACAATCTCCCCCTAAGGGGTGATCATTGAGATCTCTCTTAGTGATCTTGATCTTTGAACTTTGAAGCTTGTTGTCTTGAACTTTGAGTCTTTGTAGAATAGTTTCATTTGACTTTGTTCCTTCATGCTTTGTGATCTTAGATAATTGACTATTTCATCGTTCTTTGTTCTTTTGTTGTTGTGGTGAAGTCATCTGCCTTTCGTCACTTCTTTGTCTTTGGTGGTAGTCTGACATTCCAACATGCTCATACATCTTCAGTCTTTGTGATACATGCATTTTTAGTTCCCGTTCTTTTACACAGATCTTTGTCATTTTACTTCTGTAGATTCATTCACATTGCGTGGAATCTTTCTTTGACTGTTGCTATCCTTTGATCTTTGTGAGAACTTTCCTTTGACTTTGTGATGCATGTATGAGCATGTGGAATCTTTCGCCATGGAGATGATGTAAAGCTGCATGAAAACAGTTAGCAATAAATCAACCGGTACTTACAGATAAGGAATTAGAGATCGTCAACAGCATAGTGTGAAGACTCCTTCTAATCCTTACCAAGGCCGTTCCCATGTCAGATACTCTCGAGAGAGCTTACGAGACCTACTAAGTAGCTCAATGACTGGGTGAGTCGCTGGGGATCACTCCACGACTGTAGACCGTTTGAAACCACCGTGAACACTAAGCGTAACCCATAAAGAATTACCGAAGTGACCTGCTGTCAGGGCTGCTTGATGTTGACCCTGGCAGGAATTTCCGTTCAATCATTGAGAATATACATAAGTAATTCCTCTCATAAACGTTCTCGGCAGATTGCTAAGATCTGCGTAGGACTCTTAAGTTTACATCTGGCGTCCTTAATGATGAACAACCAGTGTAGAAATATCATGTGTTCCTATGAGATCTTTTGATGAATCTCGGGGCTCTAGACTCGATAAGTGCACATTTGGTTTCCTATGCGGAGATTAGGGAGAGGTCTCCTGCTTCAATATCAACCATCTCTAAGAGACAGGTCGATAGATTATGCCGGTTCCCCGTGAGAATGAAACAAGCTCTTTTAAGAGAACTTGAGTGGTTAAGAAGGTTTAGTGCAGTGCGTCACTGGGTCCATGACGTCTTTGTCTTCAATACCGGTGTTACCTTAGTAACGACCAGTAGCATATGAATTGTACCCGGTGTCTGCCCTAAGGTTGAACATTTGGAGGGCTATTTCTTTTCACCCTTTTTTTTTCATAACTTTTCTTTTTAATTCTTCAACCCCTTCTTTCTCCATTCTCATTTTCTCCTTTTTTCTTTCAATCATACCTAAGGACTTCTAATTCTAATCTATTGGAATTGTCCTTGGGTAGATCCCTCCGGCTCTGGCGGATCATAGGACGGTTTTCCCTAACCTTAGTCACCTTATAACTCCATGAATCCTATAATTGCCATGAAACCTTTGATTGAAAATCTCTCAAAGTGTTTATAAATATAAACACATTTTTGTTGACACTTTGAGAGTTTTTGTTTCTTTTGAAGGACTCCCCCTTCACATGTGCTCATGAATTTTTTAAGAAATTTGCACATGCGTGAGGAGTTTGCACTTTTTGAATTGATCCACTTTCATTGAACATGACCGATTCGAGACACGCTTACATCACTAGTTAGACTAGCTTGAAATTATTACCCGTCCTGGTCAAGTCCAAAGAAAGTCTCTCGATATGGTACATTCTACTCAGACAAGTCTTATTCGAGACACGCTTACATCACTAGTTAGACTAGCTTGAAATTATTACCCGTCCAGGACAAGTCTTTTCGATTACTGACATTTTAAGCTTCGTCAATTCATTGGTACATTCTGAGTCGAGCTCTTTTGAGATTCAGTCACAAGCTTTAAACATCTTTGATCACATTTTAATCATGTCTTCTCCCCCTCAAAAATAGCATATCGTGATATTTTTGATATCAACTGATTAAGAAAAAGCTTTTTGGAGAGATAGACAGATTTCATTTTGCATGAATTCGGAACATTTTGTTTTTGTGCTCCCCCTTAATGATAGCACATTTTAAAATCAATAAAGGGTTTTGAGGGAGTTATCTTGAGCACTCATTTGAAAGATTTTGAAAAATCCTTTGATGAATCTTGAAAAAGTGCTCAAGATTACTATTTTGAAAACGAGTTTTTGTTTGAAGTCTTTTTCGTTTGTTGAGACTCGAACTTTTTGAAAAAGATTTCATCCTTGAAATACGAGTCCTTGATTTGAAATAATCAGAAGTCATCATTCGGGTCCGGGTTTCGTACTGAAGTATACGAAAGCCATAGTGAAGAAAATTTTTGAGAAACGACATGTTTTAGAAAAACATTAAAAAGAACTCCCGCTCAAGCATCTGTACATATCCGTGTCATTGTTGAATAACATTTCTAGAAACGTACAGAATATTGATTTATACGAGAGACATGTCGTGAGAAGAATATTTTTAGATTTTTTGATTTTATATTGTTTTTGTATTTTTTGTAAATTTTATATTTTTGTATTTTGTTTTTGTTGGTTTTTCAAATTTTGTATTTTGTTTTTTTTTTTCAAAAATATTTACAGCGAAGCGATTTTGAAAACATTTTTCAAGAAGATTCGAGAAGACGTTCTAGCTCCTCAGGAGTTAGGCTTCGCATGCCAATTCGTCGAACTAAATAGTCAAACCTTTCTTTTGGAAGGGCTTTAGTAAATAGATCGGCGAGTTGGTAATCAGTCTTAATGAAAAATAATTCAACAGTACCCTCTTCCACGTGTTCTTTGATGAAATGGTAGCGGACTTTGATATGCTTCGTCTTAGAGTGATGTACGGGATTGCACGAGATGGCTATGGCACTTTTTGAGTCACAATACATAGGTATTCTGTCAAAAGTAAAGCCATAATCTGTGAGCTGTGTCCTCATCCATAGAACTTGGGCACAACACGCAGATAGAGACACATACTCGGCTTCGGCGGTTGATAGCGCAGTACAATCCTGTTTCTTTGACGACCAGCATACTAGCTTTTCACCCAAAACTTGTGCTCCACCTGATGTACTCTTTGCTGTTACTTGATCACCAGCATGGTCTGCATCTGAAAATGCTGTTAGATTAAACTCCGAATCCTTCGGATACCAAAGTCCCATGTTAATGGTGCTTCGTAGGTACCGAAAGATCCGTTTAACCTCTTTGAGGTGAAGTTCGGTAGGCTTTGCCTGAAACCGTGCTAATAAACATACAGCAAATTGAATATCGGGTCGACTAGCAGTTAAGTACATGAGAGAACCGATCATGCTCCGATATTTCTTCGGATCAATGGGTTTCCCAAACAAATCAGCACCTATTTTTGGTGAAGTGACCATTGGAGTACCAACAGAATCACAGTTTTCCATTCCATGTTTTTTCAAAATCTCGATTGTATATTTAGCTTGATTGATAAAAATACCACGAGGGGATTGATGTATTTGTAAACCAAGAAAGAATTTTAGTTCCCCCATCATGGACATTTCAAATTTACTTTTCATGAGATTTTTAAAATGTTTTGAATGGTTAGGATTGGTTGATCCAAAAATTATGTCGTCCACGTAAATTTGAACGATCAAAATGTCATCTTTGAATTTTTTGATAAACAAGGTGTCATCAACCGTTCCTTTTGTGAAATTGTTTTTGAGCAAGAAAGATGATAGTTCGTCATACCACGCTCTTGGAGCTTGTTTTAAACCATAGATGGCTTTCTTAAGCTTGTAGACGTAGTCTGGATGATCTTTGTCGATGAATCCCTCTGACTGACTCACATACACTTCTTCTTTCAGAGTTCCATTCAAGAATGCTGTCTTAATGTCCATCTGATAGACTGTGATGTTTTTGTGAGCTGCATAGGCTAAGAAAATCCGGACTGCTTCAAGTCTAGCTACAGGCGCGAATGATTCTTCGAAATCTATCCCTTCTTCTTGTGGATAACCTTTAGCCACGAGACGAGCTTTGTTGCGAATAACAGTCATTTCCTCATCCAGTTTGTTCTTCCACAACCACTTGAGGTCAAGAACACGTTTATCAAGTGGTCGTTCAACAAGTTCCCAACTATCATGTAACAGGTATTGAAGAAATTCCTCCTGCATCGCTTCAATCCATGGGTTTTCTGCCATTGCTTCCCGAATGTTCTTAGGTACTTTGGTGCTTATTGAGCAAATGTAAATGCATAATTCGAGGTCGGTGGCAAGTTGTCTCCTCGTCTGAACTGGCATTGAAGGATCACCAATAACATGTACTAACGGATGGTCTTTTGTCCATTGAAACGTAGAAGGGTACCTTTGGTTGAACGAATGTGTGTTAGATGGTTCTTGTAACCTTGAAGAAGATTCAGCAGAGTCTGATGCAAACGGGTTTTCAAATACTTCTTCTTCTTCTTCTAACGCAACATCGTTTGAATTAGATGTAGGTTCTCCTTGAAAGTTTGTAGTTTGATTTTGCTCATCAACTCTTGGTAGATCAGTTTCAAGTACTGGAGTTGCTTGAGTAGATGTAGATGATGTTGATGCAGTTGGTGCTTCAGCTTCGATTGTGGTAGATGCATCCTGTGGTGGTGGTGGTGGTTGATGGTTTTGAGCGGGTGCAGCGGAATGTTGTGGAGATGCATTTGTCGAAGTTCCACCATAATATTCATCAAACATTAACTCAAAGAAATTTTCCAGTTATTGTTCTGAAGGTTTATCCGTGTTTGTTGACTGAGCTCCTTGAGGTACGAGTCCTGAACTGATGTGTCCAGAAGTCTGCTGATTTGGTGCGGGTCCTAATCCGTTATGATTAGAAGCCATCGGATTAAGCGCGGGTTCTAGAGCGTATCTCTCAGAAGCCATTCGATTAAGTCCTTATTTGAAATCTTTACGAGTTGTTATACCCGGACTTAAGTTTTGAAAAGATTTCACTTTGAAGCACGGGTTGTAAGCTGAAGTACTTACAAGCCATTGTGAAGAAACTTTTGAGAAACGACATGTTTTAGAAAAACATTATAAAGAACTCTCGCTCAAGCATCTGTACATGTCCGTATCATTGTTGAATGACATTTCTAGATACGTACAGAATATCGATTATACAAGAGACATGTCGTGAGAAGAATATTTTTGGATTTTTTGATTTTATAATGTTTTTGGATTTTTGAAGATTTTATATTTTTGTATTTTGTTTTTTTTTTTTTATGGTTTTTTCAAATTTTTATTTTGTTTTTCAAAAATATATACAAAGAAGAATTGAAGAAAGAAAAAATTAAGATTGAACAAGTAAAAGTGGGGTTAAGAGTGGAGTTAGAAAAGGATGTCCACATGCGATGTTGGCGTAAAGTTCCTCTTTACCATATTGGATGTATGCACTCTCATCACTTTCACAAGTACCTGCATCCACAGAAGAAGAGTTTGCACAAATAACAGTGTTAGAAGTACATGTTTCCTCACATAGAGGGTGTTTGCTATCAACGGTTGTTGTAGTTTCAACATCCTTATCATGATGATGAACACTATCATTAGTCTTTGTGCAACTATCAAAAATCTTCCCTGTGGGAATCCATCTAAGACCAACAGTATTAAAAACTTTTCCCGTGGGAATCCACCTAAGGTAAGATTTAGACGTAGTTTCCTTATCAGATGCAGCGGAAGTCTCAGTTTTTGACAAACTACATCCTTTAGATATCCACCTATTAGGTTTCTTATCCATTTTCTTGTTATCAACGGGTGTGTTTCTATTTGGCGTCTTAGTGGATTGTGCCTTGACACTTGATTTTCCTTTCTTGAGAAATTGTGCAACACATGCATCGTGATTAGCTGAAAAAACACATTCTTGACATGTAGGACAGACAAATTCAACATTCTTGTTTAACACAGCAACTTTAACTTTGTCACTACAGTCTTTTGGAAATTGTTTGTTGTTCGATGAGACCCTGGAATTCTTTGTGTTGCATTCTACATTCCTAGCATTCTCTTTTGTGTCACTACTCTTAGATGCAATCCAATCCCTAGTATTTTGCTGATTGTTCCTAGGTAATGGTTTACTACTACTAGTAGTACTTTGGAATCTTGTAGAATTCATCACACTAGGTTTTGAGCCTAAAATTCCGTCTTTTCGACGTCGTGCCTTTTTCCTAGCTTCTTCTAGATGTTGATTTCGGACCATGTCATTAGAACCAACAGACTCATTAACAGTTTTTGGTGTCTTATTTGGTGTACTATACTTAGAAGAGCCAGGTGAAATCACATTTTTGTTTCTTTCAGCAAACAAATTTTGTTTTTCAACAATCTTATCATTTTCACATTGCTGGGGCAAGGGTGTTGGAGTGACTGGTTTTGTCAAATCCTTTTTCTCATCAACTTTTGGAGCAAACCGTGAAATTGACATTTTTGGTTTTTGAACCGTGTTTGAAACATTTGGTTTCTCCGAAGTCGATGGTTTTGCAAACTTAGTTTCCTCACCCTTCCCTTTTTGATTTTCAAGCTGAGCCCTCAAAAGATCATTTTGCTCTTTCATGTTCTTGAAAGCACGCTCATATGACAGTTTGTCATACTTGCATTCTTCCTTTTTTCGATCAAGTTGTGTAAAACACGACACATTTTCTTTTTCAAGCTTTATAAGAGCATTTTCATATTTGGAAACAATTTCGGAGGTCTCAGCTCTCAGTCTTTCATCGTCTTGAACAGAATATGTTTGTAAAATGATGGACATGATATCAATAGTCATAACAGCTTCGAAGAGAGAATCATTTAGGTTTTCCAAAACATTCATGTTTTCACGAGTATCATTAGCTTCGTTTACCAGGGATTTGTGGTCCTTGACAAATTCGGCCGTTTCTTTTAAGAAAGCACGTTCAAAATGGATTACCCTCGCACTGATGTTATTCAGTGGGATAGTAATTTCGTTTTCAAAAACTTTTTTCTGCTCAATATGAAAACTGGAATGCCAGTTGTTAATATTGATTGAAGTTTCAGTTTGAACAATATTTTGAAGTTCTTGAATTCTCTTTTTAACGTCATCTAGAATGTTTCTAGCCTCACTTGTGTTAAAAGTGTTGTTAGAAGACATTTGTTCCATTTTTGAAAGAGATTTTGAAACAATAACTTTCTTAGAAAACATTTTTGAGAATGGTCGTTTTATGGAAAACACAGATGGTTCTTTTTGTGGAACAAAAGTAATTCCCGAAAGTTTGTTCAATTTGTTGTAATCAATGGGTTTCAAATCCTTTTGTTTCATTTTAGAAATGCTCTCTTCAACATGTTCTATCGTTTGCACAGAATCCCGAACGACGGGAGGATCATGTTTAGTGTAAAGCACATTACCATTATACAAAACATTCTGTTCTTGCTGAGCTTTCTTGAGATTACTTGGGGTGTTGTTACCAAGAGCCACTTTATGTTTCGTATGGTAAACCGGATTAGTTTGATTTGAAATCATTTTCATTGTTTGACTTGACTGACCCGACTTAACCACTAATTCTTCTAAATGAGCAATCATGTGTTCTGACTCTACGATTTCGGCCAAAAGTTTGTCTTCTTTCTTTGCAAAATCTTTTTTCAACTCATCCCTTTCTTTTTCAAGATTGGTATAAGCAGTTTTTTGTTTAGAAAGTTGGTTTTGTAAATCAGAAATTTCCGCGTTTAAAGCTTTAATCTTCTTGAAAGAATTAACATCAAGTGTATCAAACTTGAGTTGCAATTGTTTTTCCCTTGAAACGGAATTTTGATAACCAGTTTCTAATTCAGACAATCTTTTGTTATGAAACTCAAAAGCTTTAGCGTTTTCCTTGTAACTCTCAAGCTCAGCGGTCAATTTAACATTCGCGGCCTTAACATCGCGATTGACCTTTTTCACTTTCTCGATTTCAATGCTGCAATTATTCAATAATGATTCAAAGAAAGCACGGGTTTCCTCATCATTAGCACCATTTTGTGCAACTTGAACTCCATTAGGATCCATATCTGGAGTTTCATAGTTAACATTGCTATTAACTTGTTCCCCCACATATGTATCATAATTAGGTTCAGATGGCACAAGATGTGGCTTCTCATGAGCAAACGAAGTAGCATTGTTACCATAATTTGGTACCTCATGGAATGGATCTGAATCATAAGTGGGAGGAAGATCAGAATCACTGCTTGATGTTGTTGCCTGCTGATTTGCCATAAAGTTGTAGGTAGCATTAAGGTCTGCTGAATTGTCATTAACTCTTGTTGTAGCTCTAAACTCATGTTCCTCAGCAGTCAACGGTATTCCCGATTCTTCTTTATTGGCAAGCATAATCAAGTACTGAATCTTTTCTACCATCGTCATGGCATTGACATTGTTTCTGCTGTGACTTGCTGATGTAGGTTTCTGAATCGAAGTCATGTAACAGTCAATCCCATTTTGATTAAGCACATTCTGATTCACATTCTGATCCATCTGATTTCCTACATACTGCCCTGCATATTGCATCTGGTTCCCCATTTGTATACTCGAAGCATATCCTTGCTGATTGTTGTTGTGTCGTTGGCTGTTAAATGCCTTGAAAACTGATGCAAAACCATTGGACAAAGTACTCGTGATACTGTCATGGTGAGATGCCATTGATTCAATTAAAAGTGAAACGTTGTTCTGAGGATCTTTTGAAAGATAACAAAGGTTGTTGTTGTAGATTAGATGGTATGGTGAAGATGAAAAACGTTCTCGGTTGATTTTTTGTGATTTCAAATTTTCCCTCCAAAAAATGAATACGAAAATTTTATTTCTCAAAATTTGAAAAACACAAAGAAATACAATTCTAAGTTTACCAGAAAAATTTGAGTTTTGAAAATTTTTTCGCCAAATTTTACCGAATTTTTTTGAATTTTGGCCTAAAAATTTGAATTTCGGGCCAAAATTTTCAACGTTATACCAAAATTTAAATCTCGCGTAAAAATTGAACGTTAATTCACGTGTGAAAAATAAATTTTACTCAACTTTTCCCGCCAAAACACTTTTTTTTTTATTTATTTATTTATTTATTTTTTTTTTTTTGAGCCTAACTCGATAAGTCTTTCAAATTGGTTTCTAACTCGATAAGTTTTAAGATGGTATCTAACTCGATAAGGTTAGGTAGTGTTTCAAACTCGATAAGATCTGATGTAGTGGTCCAAACTCGATAGTCCAAATGATAGTCCTAACTCGAAAGTATGTCTAGGAAGTAACCAAACTCGATAAGTCAAGAGTATTACCCCAAACTCGATAGGTCTTATGTAGTTTCAAACTCGATAAGTCTAGGAGTACCCTAACTCGATAAGTTTTAAAAATTTTGGCAGAGTAACCCTTAAGAAAGTAGCTACACGTATCCTAACTCGATAAACGATTAGGAGAAGAAGGCTAACTCGCCAAACCTCAAAGATCCAAACTCGATAAAACTTAGCACTTAACTCGATAGAACCAAATAAGTCCCCTAACTCGATAGAACTAATCACCTAACTCGAAATAATAAAGTGCCTAACTCGAAAGTTTTAACACCTAACTCGATAGTACCAGTTTCTAACTCGATAGTATGGCTAAGTTTGTTAAATCCTAACTCGATATGACCAGTTACTAACTCGATAGTACCACGATGAACAGTAACTGAATCTTAAAAAATCACATAGAAACCTAGTTTTTCTACCAAATCAAACCTAAATCAACCTATATTATCCCTTGGCAAATGATACCACTTGTAGGACCGTAGAACAACCTATTTCACATATGAATCAAGGCAAGATCTAGAGAGAGAAAGTAAGTAGAGAGAGAGAGAGAAATGGTAACTTCTAGAGAGAGAAAGAAAGATGTATTAGATTAGAGAGGGAAAGTAAGAAATACACATAGAGAACCCTAGAAGCAACACCTCCAAATGAGAGCATTTGGAGGTATTTATAGGTGAGACAGGAAGATGGGCCGGGCTTGGGCTTTTGTAAAGAACTAGACATAACCTAATACAATATTAGATTAAACCAAGCCCGTTTACCCTTAACTAAACTACAAGACTATTACACTACAGTTACAAGACTCATTGACTTAATAAATGATCGTCACTTCTATTTCTAACATCTTGTGAAGTCCCTTGCTACATAAGAGAGTCACACAAGTCAAATGTTATTGAGTTAGTTTGAGAGAGTATATGAAAATTTATCCTAAAGGGGTGACTCAAAACTAACAAATGGTTTGGTATTTATAGCAAACCATTCTGCAGGTCTGGCGGATCAGGCAGAACCCTCAGATGGGTTCCGCCCGTGTACCCCCAGGGTTCCGTCAGGGCTGCAGTTGGATTTGCAATAAATTTTCCAAACCAAACAAGGTCACATCTCATTATACCTAGTCAAACACAAGACTTGCAAGCAAACATATGGTAAGTCAAACACTCTTTCTTACCATAAATGTATATTGACAAAGCTTGCCCTAAATGTGATGTGACATTACTATTTTAAGAAATAAATGTGATGTGACAAGACACTTTCTAATTTAAGAAATAAAAACAATGTTTTGTTTAAAAGGAAATGTAAACCTTAGTTAAACAAGACTTAAACACTTAAAGTGATGATTTACTTATAGCTAAACTTCATACTTTGCCATTAACAAAACTTAGCAAATATCGTAAAATATAAATAACGTTTTTAGGTGATATTTGTATTAACAATAACCAAAACAGAATTTAATGTAGGTGACCAATAGTCATTTTAACCCAGACCTTGAACGACTAATCCCGAGCTTTGTGATCATGCGGCTTGTGGTCTAGTGGTAAAGGCTTAAGTAGTTAAGCAAGCCCAAGTGAGAGTAGTACCGATTTGGGTGACCGACTGGGAAGTCCTCACTTGGGAACCACAAACTCTAATGATATCAAGCGAATCGGGAATAGGAGTGGGGTTATCCCCTAAGGAGAGGCTCGCGGTTGGTATCTCTGCCCGAGGATGCGACGCTAACTCGAGCCAACAACTAACAACTAACATCTAACATCTGATAACTAACCCGCTGTTCAAAAAAAAATCCCGAGCTTTGTGACTTGATCAGAAGCCCCGACTTTAAACACGATTATGCAATACCACTATGCAATGGCAAGATTTTCATCACTGAACTCAACTCCACTGGTAACCTAACACAACACAAAATCAAACCAATTAACCACAATAATAAATCACCATTTATCCATCTCTTTAGAATTTCAAATTTCCTACTTACTAGCACGCGTTATAGTATCAAATTAAACACAAATAAGAGAAGTATTAATCGTTCCCCGACTCTCCTAATGGAACTAACCACCTAGTCTATGTCATCTCATCAAGACGAACCAATTACACAAACAGATAAACAATCTTGTATATCAAACTAACATCAAAACTATAATTCACAGTTCAAAAAAAAAAATAATAATAATAAAAGAAAAAAAAAGAAAAGAAAAGGAAAGGGTGGGGGGGGGGGGGGGAACTTACATGAATCTATGAGAATTAGCATGAATCCGACCACCACACCAAACAGATCAACAAAGACAGTAATTTCATCATGTTTTGAACAAAGATAGAGCTATATATAGCATCCTAAACAGATCAACAAAATGATATCTAATCACATAACCAAAGAAGTACCTTGAAGATCTCAGCAACGGCAAGGGAACCTGCAAAAAAAATAGCAAAAAAAACCCAAGTTAACAAAACCCCTAAATTCTAAGAAAACCCTAATTTCAGAATTAAAAAAAATTCGAAAAGAAACAGCTCAATTAAACCATCAATCAACAATAAAATAAAAAACGTACCTGGAGTAACCCTAATTTCAGAAAAGCGATCGACTTGGTCTCTGTGTGTGTGTTTTTTCGGGTTGATGTGTGCTGGTAACACACACAAAGAAAGATCGAGAAAACCTATTTGTGAGTTACTGTGATCTGATAATTGTGTGTGTGGAAGAAGCTTCAAGAACACTCCTATTATTTTTTTTGGCCGTTGATTAATATGTGTGTGTGTGTGTGGGTATGGAAGAAGGAGTTTGGAAGACAGTAAAACATTGCTGCTAACCCTGTACACATACACCCATATGCACTGTAGCAACTAAAAAAAGTCTGTGGGGGAGCAATTTTGATAGTAATGCATGCTAATGTACTTGTACCACAAAGTCTGGTGAAAGCAATTGGGGGAAGCACTGTTGCTAGCAATTCTCTATATATACTATTTGCGTTGATGTTATGATTAAAAAAACGTTTTTTTATGGGCTTTACATTGGACTTATTTTGATCCGTTACTTGCTACTCCCTTCACGTGGCCCATATGATTAAAAAAAAGTTTTTTATGGGCTATGATGAAAAAAAGTAAGAAAATTTACAAAACACACCCTGAACTTCTTAATATTTACGGCTTTTTTATATAACAAACTTTATTTGCCAAATATCTAAGAGATATATACCGGTTTCTTGAATAAAAAAATACTGGCAAAAAGGTCTTTCGATGACGAATAAAACAAGCCCAATATTGATATACTTTTGACGTACATACAATTTTATAAAAAATGTTGAAGTTCAATATATATAGTTTTTAAATAAAAGAACTTTCAAAATGCACCATTAACAAATCAAATAACTTTAAAAATTATACCATTATTTTTATTTTTATTTTTATTTTTTTTAAATATAAGGGTTAAAATTAGCTCCGTTGATGCCCGACACAACATTCATTCTCAAAAAAAAAAAAGTCGTACGACAACTACAAATATAGCTTGACACAACCAGTTTTTATGATTTTATTAGGCCCGCCACACATTTTAAGTCCCTAGAGACATTTTTTATATACCCAGAACAAATGAAAATTACAAAATATGTTACAAATGTTTATTCTAAACATATACAAATTAATAACTTAGTAATATTGGCAAATCCAAGTTACACAAACATTAAAAAAAAAAAAAAAAAAAAAAAAAAAAAAAAAAAAAAAAAACCGATTACTACTATTCGATTACATTTGACCGCAACAGAAACATAAAATGACAAACAAAACAAAATCCTATTTCTTTTTAACAGTTACAATGCCACACGCACGACAAAAAAAATGTCCTGAAAAGCCCCGCCACAACGTGGCGGGCACTATATTACTTGTTCCAACTATTCGTATATTGATATAATATAAAATATATCTTATTAGTAGTATATTTAGACCTAACAATGAGACCTATTAATAGACATATACCATTCATTTTTTGACAAATGTCATGCACCTTTTATCTTTCATCATTTCTCACCAATCAATCTATACTATCTATAAAGAGAAAATGGTCAAAAAGTCAAGAAGTGAAAAGTGAAAAACTTAAATTAATGGTTTGCCTAAATTACCCTTAATTAATGCATTTACTACTCCTTAACACCTCTAATTTAAAACTTAATCAAAACTTAAATGAAAACATGAAAACTTACCAATTTTTTTGTCAACTTAAAACATGAAAAGTTAAATGAATAATTAATAAATGAAAACATGAAAATGTAAAATTGTTTTGTCAACTTAAGAATGAATATACATGTATGTAAATTGTTTTGTCAACTTAAGAATGATTACACTCGTATATAAAAACATGACAGATAGTTATAGTGATATTTTGGTTACACAAAACGTTACACAAACCACTTAACCAAGATATCATTATAATTAAATGCCGCTATAAAATCCCGTTGCTATGCACGGATACTCGTCTAGTTTTTTAAATGCATCAATCACATCCTTAGGTTTAATTTTAGATCTAAATTTTAGGCATACAAATCATTTTTTTATTGTTATTGGTTTATTAGTGGGCTAGCCCAATGTTTGGCCGAGTATTTCACAAGCAATCTTTTGTATATACACATTCAGGGAGTAGTACCGGATGTGTGACCATCCGAGAAGTCCTCACTTGTGGACCATATGTTCCGGAGATATCAGGCAATGAAGAGGAGAACCTGTAAGCCATTAGCTGCGCAGGTTCGAATCCAAGCCGACCCCGGTTTTCATCCGGCCGTTTCTCCAGCGAGTAATCTCGTGTGGAGGCGGTACGGTTTCTGGGCGAAAGCCGTTTAAATCCCCACTGCGCCAGCGTAGGCCCGGTTGAGACAACATAGTCTGGGTATGTGGTGGATGAGGGCCTGCTATTTGGCAGGTGCGACTCTAAACCATTTATGGAAAAAGTCACCTTTAAAAAAAAATTATTAATGAAGGACTACGAGGAATAAACCTATTCTAATAATAGTTACCTGATCATTTATTGAGCTAATGAGAATGATATACAATACATATGTATATCCCTGTTTGCTTCAAAGTCATGAGTTAAAACTTACAAGTAGCAAAGGTTAACAATTAGCCATATGAATAAAATCTATCATGAATTTTTTAAACTTCACTTATTATTGTGTATTATTTCTCCAACCCATCCTAAAATTGAATCCTAGCTCTGTCATTGAACTTTTCCTTTATTAGTCTGTCTATCAATGGGCGTTCGGTGTAATAATAGTAGCCGATATAAGAGACTGGGTATCTCGATTTGATTTTCAGTTTTTTTGAGTTTGTCACACATTTAATCGTGTTGCACATCATGTAACAGGTGTTGTTTTAAAATATCGTCACACATGTATTCCTATTGTGAGGAGGTGTTGTTTTGAAATCTATTGCAAACTTTTTAACTTCTAGTTAAAAAAAGAAGTACTAGTAAAACCATATCCATCTCTTTCTTATTACATGTATCAAAGAGTCAAGCAAGCAGTTGAAAACACCACCACTCCGTACTACTCACATCACATCATAAGAGGTGAGTGGACCCCACACTTCCTCCAAAAGCACCGCAAATCTGGACCCCACCTCCTCCATCCCCTCCTTTTTCACTTTCATTTGAAACTCCCCAACATCAAAACCCCCCAAAACCAAAAAACACACATTTACATAATAGTAATCATTTCAATTAAAAGCTTGTGAAGTGATGACGTCATACAGAAACGGAAGAGGATCGATGAAGACTCCATTAGCTGGTGCTACAGCTAATCTCAGAGGCTCAGCTTCGTTTAAATCTAGGGCTTCTAATGTTCGTCGTAGCAGCTCCGGTGATGATCAGCGTAAGCTTATTTTATAAACTGCTGATCTGTTTCTATTTTACGATCTGAGTTCTAGTAGATATTATTTTATATAATATCAACTTAATGTTTTATTTATTTATTTTTAATTAGATTTATAAATGTAGTTTGCTAATAACGCGTATGTTAAACTAATTGTAGCATTATAAGTGGGGAGTATATCGGTTATGCATTTTGTTAGTAAAAATCGTTTACCAGATAGATGCGCGATTATTTAGTGAACGAATAATAGTTATGGAGTATAAACAGTAATGTGTATTGCATAGGCGTTAGAGATTTAGAGTGCTAGTTTATGCGTCTTTGGACACTCGTTACAATTTCGAAGTTCTGATTCTTAATAAACTGATGTGTTTTGTATATCAGTCCTTGTCGTAATAGATGATTAAGTGCCGTTGCTATGGAGGATACTATTAATACGTATTTTTTGTATTGTGGCTGTATATGTGTTTAGCACAATGTTGGCTATTTTTGTATACGGAGAGCAAGTTTTATTGTGTTTTGGTTAGTATTAGCAAATTCAAATGTAAATAGTTGTAGCTGTAGGTTAGTGAGGTTACAGCTAGTAATGTGTATCGGTTATGCCTTGTAGCATCATTAATAGTATTATTTCTGAACAACAGCTAAGACATCATAGATCGAGAAAGTACAAACTCTTGACAGTTTGTGTTAAATTTGAGCGAGATAAGCATGTGTATACATTTATGCTTCCCTAGCGATTATGATGATGTATTAGTAAGACTATAGTTATCGTAATTTCCATATAAGTTAAGTAAGGCTTATGTTTCTGAGTTTTTTTGGTAACTAAAACGAGTTTTAGAGCATATACTGCCGGCTTAGTTCACAATGACTTTGGGGTGTAGATGTTTTTTCAAGTGTTGCTGCTTAAAATCCGGTTACACCTTCCACCATATATTTCCTAATATTATGGTAATATATAGTTATTTGCTAGATAGACAGGAGCATTATTGAGCTATTTGCCTATTTGATTAGCCTACGATGCTATGATTGAAGTCACGAGGCTAAAAATTGGTTTCTCAATGGAGAATAACACTATTATACCCCAAGAAGTTAACTTTTGAATTATGATCACCTTTCAGCATGTGTCTTACTGTTTTAGATTACTCGGAAACTGAAACTAATCTGGTGAAATGATTGATATCCCATGTATGATTGGAATTTAGAAAGTCATCTTTAAACATTCACCGCATTTGGCCTTTTGGTGCTGATTAGTTTTTTTTACCAAGAAGTTATCGACTCAAACTGATGCTGAGTTTACATTGCAGTTTCTGGAAGAGTTCGAGTTGCTGTAAGATTAAGGCCTCAAAATGCTGAGGAGACGGTAACAGATGCTGATTTTGCAGATTGTGTGGAATTGCAACCAGAGGTATGAAGCATTTAATTTCTCATAAGTTAGGCTGTAAATTTCGATTGAGCTGCAACTATATTTTTTAGGTGTACTTAATCATTTCAAATTTGATTATTGCATAACGTGATATGTCTCAGCTTAAACGGTTAAAACTTCGGAAGAACAGTTGGGACTCGGATACATATGAATTTGATGAGGTGCTTACGGAATTTGCATCCCAGAAGCGAGTTTACGAAGTTGTTGCGAAACCTGTGGTGGAGGTATGTGGTGTTGCACACATCTGTTCGTTTTAAGTTACTAAAGATTTAAGTTACATATTGTTATGATTTATGTGCACTGCTAATGTCCACATTAAGCTCCAAATATGAAGTATCTACCCTTAGTTCCAGGGTGTGTCATAATTACAGATCTACAGGTTGATGTAATGATGTTTTCTGCTCCTCTGTTTGCAATAGTGCAACACAACCATATTATTAATATTCAGATATAGAAAATGACGCGTTACTGGCTTTATATAATGGTTCCTTTATTGCCAACTTATTAATATATCAATAGTGCAACAGTGGGAATCGATATGTTTACTACCATACGCCTCTTTCTCTCTCTTACTCACACACACAATTTTTGAAAATGTAGAAGGTACAAAATAAGAAAGAAATGTCAGGAAAGGTTAAAATCTCTATTGGGATGTTAAAACATATCTTTGGATGTGAGGCACATTAATGCCTGTTTTATTGGTTTAAACCTTAAAAAATGTATCTGCTCCTTAAATTCGAGAATTTCCCTTACTAGTTAATGACTCTTGAATACCTTGATTTATTAGAGTAGCTTTTATTTTCCTTTGTAAGAGAACTTTCAGCTGATGGTGAATATCTAACAAGCTTTAGGTATTGCGTTAAGATTAAGTCTGAGGATGATTTTTCTGAGTCTGAGTATGATACTTTTATTCCTTACACTTGTTCTGGCTTTTCTTGTCCGCCCTCAAACAAGAAAATCCTTGGGTATTTGCAGCTGGGCCTAAAAAGTGACATAACCCTACATATGGCTTTAAGGTAAAAAAAAAAAAAAAAAAAAAAAAAAAAAAAAAAAAAAAAAAAAAAAAAAAAAAAAAACACCAAGCTTAGCTTTTTAATATGTGGTCAACATCTAGTCTTGGTATAGTTTAATCGATGGTCATGAGTCGTGACAAAGCTTTACTTTATTTTGAAGCTGTTAATTTAGTACATCTTTTGCATTGGACTCTAAGATTTATACGACTGCAGTGAAACAACATTTGTTAGCCTGTCCATACAATATATACAATATCTCCATTGATCTATTTAGCTGTTACAAAATCAATTGACCATCATCGAGAATCATCTGGCCTAAAACTAAATCTTGTGGCCAGTTTGGCCAGCAATTTGTATGATTCTTCTTGACTATATCTTATCAGTGTACCATCAATTTTGTTGTCTATTGAGACTTAAAATATTTCAGTTTAAATTTAAAAAATGCTTAATGAAAATGAACGTAAGAAGAATTCATAGATTATATGCTCTCAGTGTAGGGAGATAAGCTTCAAGTGTATGTGCGTGTTTTGTTAAATCATGATATTATGACATTATCAAATGAGCAGGTTTCTGGTGTCTGCTACTTTTTCCTGTAGATATTATATTTGATATAGTTGAACTTTTACTTACTGATATACACCCTTTTTAGAGTGTTCTAGAGGGTTATAATGGGACGGTGATGGCTTATGGACAAACTGGTACTGGAAAGACTTTCACTCTTGGACGATTGGGAGATGAAGATACATCAGCTCGTGGAATCATGGTCCGTTCAATGGAGGATATACTAGCTAATATATCTCAGGATTCCGATTCTGTAATAATCTCGTACTTACAGGTAGTGTAAACTGTTTCTTGCCCTCAAATGCATTAGCGGCTTCTAGTTTTCATTTTGTTGGTAAATGTCTACAGATTTACATGGAGACAATTCAAGACCTCTTAAATCCAGAAAATGATAATATTGCTATAGTCGAAGATCCAAGAACTGGTGATGTTTCTGTACCATCTGCAACCATGGTAGACGTTCGAAGCCATAAGGACTTTATGGAGTTATTGCGGTTAGGAGAAGCTCATCGAGTTGCTACTAACACAAAACTCAATACGGAGTCTTCTCGTAGTCATGCTATTCTCATGGTATGAATGCCCTTCGGTTGCTTGACATGTCTATATGTTAACTACAGTAATGATGCTTACTCTTCTGTAAACCAATATAGGTGCATATCAGGAGATCTATCGCTGAGACTGAATCGGACATTGCTAGTGAAAATGACCATTCTTCTCACATGGGAAATACTCTTAAGCCACCTGTTATAAGGAAAGGAAAATTAGTTGTTGTAGATCTTGCTGGTTCCGAACGGATTCATAAATCAGGTGCTTACACTAAAATTTGCTTTTTGTATGATTTTTTTATTTGGACCATTAAAAGGAAGTTGTGTGACACTAGAGGACATGACTTAATATAAGGTAACAGATATAAAACATGTCTGTATATGTGTCTATTGTTAGCATACTAATTTGGAAGGTTGTCGTCTTTCTATTAAAACTTTAGTCTACAACAATGCATAAGATCTGTGAAGCTAAACTTGTTTTAATTCAATTTGCAAGCATTTTGTGATTGTCGAGTTTGTCTTTGAAGTTATCTATATATATATATGCCCATTGAACCAGCTACTTTTGTTGCCTGGTATTGGTATTCAGGGTGGTTGTCATCTGTGGCTTTAACTAGCACACTATGTTCTAGAATATGACTTGCTATATGTGTTAAATTTTCTTGCTCTTCTAACAGGAAGTGAGGGACACACATTAGAGGAAGCGAAGTCTATCAATCTTTCTTTAAGTGCATTGGGGAAGTGTATAAATGCTCTTGCAGAGAATAGCCCTCATGTACCTGTTAGAGATTCTAAGTTGACAAGGCTGCTTAAAGATTCATTCGGAGGCAAGTTTAGTAGAATATGAACACACAATTTGTCACTCCATTTTGCATTGATGCAAATAAGCTATAGTCAACTTAACATTTATTTTTATTCTCTACACATTAATACATAAACTTAAGGGAGATCTTGCATGCTTATATTTCGATGACATTGGCCATAATTCTTTTCTTCTCTCTTGAATATCCTTGGAACATATTTCAGGCTTTGAGTGACTGTTACGCTAAATTTTGCCATAACTTTGTACTATTGACTACTCTATATGCAGGCACGGCTAGAACATCCTTGGTCATAACTATTGGTCCATCTCCTCGCCATCGTACAGAGACTGCAAGTACTATATTGTTTGGGCAAAGGGTAAGCAGCTTAAACTTTTGAAACATGAAATTCAACAACATATATTCCACTGTTTTCTGTTCATTTGAATGCGAGTAAAGTTTTGCATACGAGCCACAATCTATTTAGCATAATCATCAACAACCAGTTCCCTTTGATCAAAACCTTTATTTGGTAGCTGTATCGTATTCCAAGGTCAGTTTAAATGAGAGAAGCGGCCTTTCTGCTTAATGAGGGTGTACTTTGTTTATAAGACCGTTGGATCGTCTTACACTGTACCCAATTTGGTTCTTATTGTATCTTCTTTAGATGGGGTTGCACTAATTTTACCTGCAAAGTTATTAAATAGCTGGTCTTGTCATTCAAATCTGTCCCAGGCAATGAAGGTGGAGAACATGCTGAAAATTAAGGAGGAATTCGACTACAGAAGTTTGTGTAGAAGGCTTGAGATCCAAATTGACAAACTTATTGCAGAAAATGAAAGACAGCAAAAAGCATTTGAGGATGAGGTTGAAAGGACAACCATTGAAGCTCATAATCGTATCTCAGAGGCTGAAATGAATTATGCAGATGCTTTGGAGGTTAGCTTAGAGTTGTATAATCTATTTCAATTTTTGTCTACAATAGTTAAAGAAGTATGCCTCCATATTGTTATGGTTCATACAAGTCAAAGATTTTTCTGGTGGAAAAAGCGGTTTACTTTATGTGTTCCCAGCATTTTGCAGTTGCTTAAGGTTATATTTTCCTGTAGAGGGAGAAAGTGAAATGTCAGATGGATTACATGGAGTCAATTAAGAAGCTCGAGGAGAAGTGGATGAGCAATCAACCTAGATACGGAAACAATGGCTTTTCTAATGGCAATCATGGTGGAAAGGTAGTCATAAGCTAAAATTATATATCAGCATTTGTTCTTCTGTCCCACTCTTACACTATGTTCTCAAGTTTTTTTGGAAATGAAAGGGAGTGAAACAAAATAATGTTGTGTTCTTGAGTTTTTTTCAATGAAGGAAAGAAAGTGGAGTGAAGATGAAAGGGATGAAAGTCTTTGTATTTTTACTCTATAATTTTTCATCCCATAAATGGGATGAAAGTTGAGAACCCACCACATTCTTTACATTACTTTTTCTTCAAAAAACAAACTTCAGAACATAATGTTAGTTTTCAGAAATTATGACAACGTATCAAACACTTCTTGCTAATCACCAATTTCATGGTTTTAGTTCTCATTATCTTAATCTATGGCACATTCAATCTCATATTATTGTATGAATAGAGTGCCTATACGATTAGAATTCCACGAGATTCAAACTCATTGCATTGTTATTGACCTAAGTTAAGTGTGGCTTGTATCTGTTCCCAAATTATGTGAGATATATCAAAAATATATATTTAATGGCTAAACAGAGAAGAAGGGATGATATTGCGTATAGGCAATAGAAACATTTTTTTGTGTCACCATGATCAGCTCTCTTCTATGATTCCTCTATATTGGCAATCTGCTTCTGTTCTCATTGTTTGTAAATATCTTTATAGTCTGTCTAATACACTAATTTTTTATCAATCGATTTAGTAGCATGTATGCACAAAAATACAATCTGGCTTTTTTAAACTGTTTGCTCATATTCTCTCTCCCTGTAAATGAACAGGGTGATGGCCATGTATCTCAAGATGTTTCCGAGTTACAGAAAATGCTGCAGAAGGAGATTAGTTTGCGGAAAGAGGCTGAAGAAGAGATCCGCAATCTCAGGAACTCCCAGCTTTTGTCACCAGAGGTATTAATTAAGTTAACATTTATCAGCATTGTGTATCATTTCCCTGTTTTCTTTTAGAATTTGTAATACACAAATTATTCTCATGGATTAGGCAGGTGTAAATGCTGATTTTGCAAAGCTTAAAAAGTTACTGGATGATGAAATTCGTGAGAAACAGAAACTGGAAGAAGAAGTTCAAGAATTACAAAGTAGGTTGTCGCAGCTGACGTTTGAAGCTGGTCAGGTACTTGCCTAGATTCTCACCAGAGACTTGACATTTCAGTTATATACCTAAATTAGTTTTCATTATGTATCTACTTTTTTATAAATGTCGAGTAAGAAGGATAGATGTTGATCTTTTATCAAGATTCGTTTCAGGGTTTATAAAAAAGGGTAGTGTTCATGAAGGGTCAATCAGTAATTTTGTCAACTTTTAGTAGAGGTGGCAGAATAAGCGGGTCAGGAAACATGTGGAAACTAGTTAATTTTTAATACTAACAAACACGGGTCGGCTTGTTTTTGGCAGGATGGTCCACATTTTTTTTTGCTATCTGTATATATTTTTTGTATAAACATGGCTCTTCTATAAATTTATAACAGCATTATTGAATTAGTTCTCTTATTTAAAGAGTGGGACAAGTTGTTTTTAAGCCATATAGGATCACTTTTGGTGACTTACGACCAGCGTAGCCCCTTTTTATTTTAGCGAAGTTTCTATAACCCGTTGGAGAAATTGCAACCCAAATCGGTCAATATAATGGCAAATCGGTTCAATCATCAGTTTTATCTTTTAGGCTTCAAAAAAACAAGATGTGTCATAGACATATATTAAGTTCTTTGTTATCTGACTAGTTTCAAATTGTTTCAGCCTAGAAACTCACAATATGAGGATCAAGGCAATGGAGACAGAGCATCAATAGCGAATATACATGAACAAGGTATGCAGTGGGTTGCACACTTTTTCCCATCTCTAACTAAGATTACTAATAGCTTGCTCCTTTTAAAAAAATTGTACAGTTGGATTGCAAAAGATACTGTCTTTGTTAGAGTCAGAAGATCCTAATGTACGTTTGCATGCTGTTAAGGTGGTGGCCAATCTGGCAGCTGAAGGTTAATTTTTCTGTCCCTAATACCCTCTTAACAGAATGAAGCATCTAAGCATAACTTTTTTACATAATAAAATTCTCCAATAGTTTGATTACTAGTGAGGGGGAAATTGCAACCAACTCATAAATGTGTCAATTTGGGGTATGTTTGATCTCTAACGTTTCAAATGAGCATAACAAGTCGAAGGCGCCTAAAAATGTATTGTTGATCCATAATACCTCTTAATTCACTATAATTAAAATTGGATTTTTATTAAATAAAATATAATCTTTGTAATCATATCTGACACGCTAATCATTTATAAAATTCTATAACTTTTGGACAAATAGTGTTCCGGGTCAATGAAACTCTGTCCAAAAGGTTAAGTGTATTGATCTGTTAGCGAACTTACTAAACCCACCCATTTGCTACCTATAATCAGTTAATCACTCTGTCCAAGGTGTATACATTAATTATTAATTCTCTCATATAATTACAACCTTGTTAATTTAGCAAGCTGAGTTTAGTTTGTAAAAAGCTGTGTGCCATGTAATGTGCAGATACAAATCAGGAAAGAATAGTCGAAGCTGGTGGTCTCACATCACTGTTGGATCTCCTTCGAAGTCGAAGCTTTGATGAAACAATTTGCAGAATAGCAGCTGGCGCGATTGCAAATCTAGCAATGAATGGTAAACCCCCCCCCCCCCCCACAATTAATTTATTGACACGTCGTGGTCTTTCTGTTTTTCTCCTTTGTAATTTCAGATATCTTTTAAATTTGGTTGTCTATGCAGAAACTAATCAGGAGCTGATAGTGGTTCAAGGTGGAATTGGTCTCTTAGCAATGACTGCAGTTGATGCCGAGGATCCCCAGACTCTACGTATGATAGCTGGAGCTATTGCCAATTTATGTGGAAATGGTAACGCTTAAATACTTTTGTGAAATGTGTTTACTTTTTGCGAGAAACAATATATTAAATTGTATGTAAATAGGCTACCAACTTTTTAAAAAAAAAAAAAAAAAAAAAAAAAAGCTACCACATAGTTCATATATAGCTGGGATGTAAAGAATGGTACAATACACTCTTTTTATTGCTTGGTGAGACGTAAAAGTGATACAAACCTTGTTTAGATTGTTAACATGATAATATGATATGTCCTGATAAAACATCATGTCTTTGTTACATTGGGATTCCAGATAAACTACAAACCCGGCTGCGGTCTGAAGGTGGAATCAAAGCTTTGCTTGGAATGGTCAGGTCGAGACATCCAGATGTTCTTTCACAAGTTGCACGTGGAATCGCAAATTTTGCAAAATGTGAATCCCGTGCATCAAGCAAAGGTACATGGCTAGTCCTTGAATTTTATCATTGCATCTCTTGACTAGATGTAGCAATATGGGCCTGTTGGGTGACATTAAAATTACAGTATAGTTAAAAACATAACCTCAATAAACACATTCATAAATAAATTGGTTGGTATTTATGCTCAACTAAGTTATTTCTTATATAATCTTGGAACCTAAAACGTTCTATAAAACTTCTTTGCTCCTTTCAATATATTAGGGACCAAAAACGGCCGGTCTCTGTTGATAGAAGATGGCGCACTTCCTTGGATAGTGCAAAATGCAAATAATGAAGCATCAATAATCAGGCGACATATTGAACTTGCACTCTGCCATTTAGCACAACATGGTAAGTCTTCATTGCACATTTTGTATTTCTGGAAAATAATCTGTTTGGCAATTGTATTTTTATCAGCTACTTTTAAAGCCAACGAGCCTTGGTGTATTGGATTATAATTTTTTTTTTTTTTTTTTTTTTTTTTTAGTAGTTTGAAACCTTGAGATATACTAATAGTACTTTATATATGTAATTGCAGAAGTAAATACAAGAGACATGGTAAGTGGAGGTGCCCTTTGGGAGCTAGTTCGTATCTCACGTGACTGTTCTCGTGACGACATACGTTCTCTTGCTCGCCGGACTTTGACTTCTAGTCAAACATTCTTATCTGAATTGAGACGCTTACGAATAGAGATATAACTGAACGGAGATAACTTTGTATTATTCTAAATATGTTGTGTATTTACTAATCGTATGTTCATAGTTGAACTAGGTTTTTGGTCAATCGCTAACATTGTTTTTTGTTTCTATGGGCGTTACACCCCATTCCGCATGTATCATCTTCAGGTGTTGTTATAGGTTAATATATGGTTTGATCAGTTTATGAATTTTATGTTCTTTGTCAAATGATGTAGTTAACTGGCTAAACTTTTCTAGCTTATAATCGAGCATCATTACCCTGAACTTTCCTTGCTTGTGAGTTTCGGCTTTTAGTGTACTACAAAGTCACATCTGTAAATATCTAATAAATTTGGAAAAAACGAATCATGTTCTGGATAGAAGACCTTATCAACGACTTCCAGTCGCTTTCTTGTGTTGATGGAAAGGTGAAAGAGACTATAATTTGTCATTTTCATCAGATCTGAATCTGATTACATAGAAAACAATTGTAAGTTATTTATTTATTTATTTGTACTACCTCGTCCTAAAATATAAGTTTAGTTTGACTTTTTGAATTAAACTTTGACCTTAAATATTTTTGTTTGATCTAAAAAGTCTAACTAGACTTATATTTTGGGACGGAAGGAGTATTAAAATTTTATTTGGGAAAATTTCAAAACTACACTTAAAATCGAATTTGTGTCCACTATTGAGTTACAAATATTGCAAATTTCAATTTTGGTCATGCTCGACTTGTGCTCTGCGTAGAGGTGCACAAAAAAACGGGTTAACCGAACCGCGACTGATAGCGAACCGAAAAACCAAACCGGTCAAACCCGGTTTTGTCCCAAACCGGTTCGGTTTTTCCTCAAACCGGCGGTTTGGAACCGGTTTGACATTTCAAGAAAACTAGCGGTTTGGAGACCGGTTACATGAACCGGTCCGGTTAACCGGTTAGGGACCGGTTTGGTTGGTAGGAGGCGGGATTTTTTTGGGTTTTTTTGAAATTTGAAAGTTTAAATTTTGAATTTGAATGGTAGGAGCGTGAGGGGACCAGCTTTAATTCAAACTTTTTGTGCTATTAACTTTTGCATTTATTGCTTCTGTAATTGAACATTGAATATGTCAGGATTGTCAGATTGTCAGTTCACTTTTTAAAAACTTAAAATTGTTGTGCCATTGTATGATTGTAATATAGTATAAATGAGTATGTTGTGTTTTTTTATTCATAACTTGCAATCTTGTATACGTACTCTAAAAAAATTAAATCCGAAAGTAAATCACTAATGGCAAATCAAGGAAAGGAGCTGCACCAATTGCACCGCCATCACCACCGGTGATTGTTGAGATTTTACAATGGAACCGTAATGATCCAACTATTACGAATAACTTGAACTACGTCCGAATGTCGGATGGCACGAGAAAGACTCAATGTAAGCATTGCTCATTTTTAATGAATCCCGTTTCCAAATGTACATTGAGGGCTCATTTATTCAAGTATTGCTCAGCACGAGAAAGGCTCAATGTTTGGTCTTGTATTTCCTTTAACTCTTTAAGTGTATTTTCGTTGTATTAAATAAAAGTTGAAGTTTATTCAGTTTACTTTGTAATTTCCACCTAAACTAAAATAACTAACATAACATTTAAAACACGAATTACATTAAACGTTAAAGCTAAAACATGGATTACATTAAACATTAAAGTTAAAACATGAAATACAAAGTACGATTAATAGAAACTACGATTGTTGTGAGAAATCTTTGTGAGTGCTTGAGAATTGTTGCGAGAAATCTTTGCGAGACATCGAATTTTTGATTTTTGTTAATGTCAAATTGTGAATGGGTAGTGTTCGGGTCAAACTGAGAAGTATGTGATTCGGTAGTATACTATTTATAGGCCGAAAAACGAAAAAAAAAATATATATATATAAAAAAATAAAAAAAATAACCGGTCCAAACCGGTTAACCGCGACCAAACCGCCTATAACCGAAACCAAACCGGTTCGGATAGGTTTGGGTTTTCTCCTCTCGGGGCCGGTTTGGAACCGAACCGATTAACCGCTCCGACCGGTTTTTGACCAAGTTGACTCAAACCGGTCCGCCAAACCGGTTCGGGTCAAATCGGACCGGTTAACCGAAATGTGCATGACAAAAATACCATTCTAATCATTTGGTGACACAGTTGTCACATTTTGAGTGGGTCGCACCGCCGACCCCATTCAAAATGTGACAAGTGTTTCTTTTGTCATGCCACATGTCAACCTTTTAATGGGGGTCGCGCAGTAGCATAGTCGAACATGATCAAAATTGAAATTTGCAAAATTTCTGACTCCGTTGTGGACACAAATTTGATTTTACGTGTAGTTTTAGAATTTTCCTTTTTTACTTTTATCCATGAAGAAAATAACCAATTTTTTACGAGAACTGCTATGTCCTCTTACTCTTTCTTCCTCTTAACATTCTACTTCTTATGAGTCAATCATTTATAGACACATTAAGAGGACTCACTTTATCACTCGCCATTAGACGATCGACATGTAATACTAGAAAGATAAGTACGAGAATATGCATTTTTCATTTTTTAGGAGGAATAAATCAACTTGGATTACTTGAGATAAGTCACACTTGTTGAGTTTGAATCCTAATTGTGCAAGTTGTTCAATAAACTATATGTATAATGAAAAATGTCTTAGCAGACAGTAGTTGAACTTTGGACGATAGATATTCTGTATTGCAATTGGATTAAGCAGTCGACTGTTTATTATAATGAGAATACTACAAGTTTTTGGTTGGATGAGGACATGGTCCTCCTAATATTTCACGTAATGCCAAATTGCCTTTTGGATTATAGGTAATGGCATTGCCAAAGGGTGGTAATGGGAAATGGCTTTATGCAATATTTCCTACCCCACTACCACCTTCTATGCTTATTACACAAATCGTTGTCACTACTTTTAAGCGTTAAGTTAAATTTGTACTCCGTATTTTGTAGGATATGTTGTCTCGAGAGTGTCCGAAACTTGTAACTAATAATAAACCTAAATGTTTAAGTCAAATATTGCCAAGAATCACATTTGTACCTTTTAAGTCCATCGTTGCCAAGAATAACATTTGTACCTAAAATTAGTTTACGAATTTCCCCTGTTTGTTCTCTATTATTTTTCTTATTCCCTAGCTTATTATTGATAGAGATGTTTTACATTTCCGTCTTCCAAGTTCAACCATATTTTGCAAACCATTAGAGCACAAGGTATGATGCTTGTGAATTATCTTATAACTCAGTGTCACGTCAGCGCAACATCAGCTTTAACATTTTCACTTTAACTCATCAAAAAACACATGTTACAATAACTCACCTTACTCAACTTTAACTCAAATATTTTCAAATTCAACCCTAAATTAAAACTAATATTTCATTTAATAACTAACATAAACATTTATAAAACACAAATTACATTAACTATTATACTTAAACACGAATTACATTTAACATTAAACTTAAAACACGAACTACATTAAACACGAATTACATTAAACATAAAAAGTACGATGATGAAAATACATTAAACATCTAAATGAAACTACAAATTAAAAAAAATGAATCATCTGAGACATAGCCCTCGTCACTCGAAGTTGAAGACTCTGATCGAATAGGGCCTAACCCGAGCCCACCGGTATTGTACTTCTTTGTTTTCCCGCTCCGTACGAGCATCTTCCCGAGTCCTACGAGCAGATGCCTCACATTCTTCGGCTTCTTCAACCTCTCTCAAGACTTGCTCCAGGAGTTCTTCATCAGTCAACCCAAATCTTGCCGGTGGATTGTTTGCCGGTTGATCGGGTTGTTGTTGGACAACCGGTGGATTGGGTACCATTTTATTTTCCGGAGTGAATATCGTAAAGATGTCTTCCGGTGGAGTGTTTACCGGTTCATTTTGAATCATGTTGGAGCTTGGGAATTGCTGGGAGAAGTCGTGTTCACTTGGAAATTGTTGAGAGAAGTCACGGTGACTTGATAATCGTTGGGAGAAGTCCCGGTGACTTGGGATTGTTGGGAGAAGTCTTTGCGAGACATTGTTGTGGAGAGAATTTGTGTGTGGTTGTGTGTGTATAAACAATCCAGTGTACGAGGCTATATATAGGTAAGTTTATCCCGCTCCGTTTTGAATTTGAATTTCAATTTCAATTTTGAAATCCCGCCCGTCTTTTTGAATTTGAAATTTAAATATACCCCGCTCATTTCTTAATTTAAATTTCAAATTTGAAATCCAAAATCCCGCTCTTATTGTTTTAGCCAACTATAAATAACATACGATAGTCCAATTTTGTTCACACACTTATACATCTAAACATTTTACAACACATATGGCTAATTCATGGTAGAGAGATGAAGAAAAATTGTTGGCTGAAGTTGGGTGTGAAGTTTCCCAAGAACAACACACCCACAAAGATCACACATTTTGAAATCGGGTTGTAGACATGTTCAACAATCAGAATGAGGGTAACAATCGTAACAAACATATGCTTGTTGGTAAATGGACAACACTTAACTTGGAATGTAAAAGATTCAACACTATTTACAGGGAGATGTTTATGAACAGGGAGGTAAATGTCAATAATCATCTCGCCACTGCAAAGACCATTTATGAGCAATGCTATAGTGGTAAAAGCTTCAACTATGTTCACGTGTGGGAGCTTTTGAGAAACCAACCCATATGGCTAATTTATGGTTAACAGTGTTGTATGATTTAGTATCGTTTTTAACTATTTCCGTATCGTTTTTAATATATTGTAATGTTACTTTATGTTTGAATTTGAATAAAAGACTTAACGGCTAGTTTTTCCTAAAAAATCCTCTAACGGCTAGTTTCCCCTATAAATGCCACTTTAACAACACTTCGTATTGTCACACAAGTATAACTAATTTTCACACAAACACTATGGCTATCGAACCAGCTGAGGTGCATAGAACAATCCTTACCCAATTACGCAATGAACAAGAAAAAGAGCTCAGAATGATTAACAATTTGCTAGGTGAGATAACTCGTATTATGCTACAAAAGCATGATCGTGCTGCGGAGATCGAAAGGTTGCGTGAGCTGCCTCAAGACCATCCAACTATCAGTGTCGGTCTAGAAACTCTATTATGAAACGATGAAACAGATTTGCAACTTCATGTCTCCTTGAAGATTGTTAGGGAACAAGTGTTGCAAGTATGGGAAGAGAAGTCAGATCTCATCGACAATTACAAATCTATATAAAAGCTTCATGAGTATGGTTGGATGATTTATGTTTTCGTATTGATTTGTATTCGACATTGATTTTAAATTATGATTTGAATTTTAAATCAAAGGGGATGTTTTGTAATTTTTGGTTTTTGGAATTCAAATAATACTCCATCCGTACCATATTAAATGTCATGTTTGACTTTTCAAAGTCTTTCTTTCTCAACTTTGACCTTAAATATTTGTATTTATAATACTTGATATAAATATATGAATGGATTAAGTTTTAAATGTATTTTCATTGCGTATAATTTTTATCAAATATTATATAATACAAGCAAAAATATTTAAAGTCAAAGTTGATAAAGAAAGACTTGAAAAGTAAAACATGGATATTTAATATGGGACGGAGGGAGTATAAAAGATTACAAGGGCTAAAGTGTAATTTTTTTTATTCGAGATCGCAGCTTAACGCCACGTTAAGCTCATGACTTACCACGTTAACGTGGGTTTAACGCAACATAGTTGTAACACCCCCTTTTTTCACTGATCGTAGCAGATTAAGTGTTTGAGGTATTACCTTATGGACCATAGATACAGTAATAAGGAATGACTCAAAAAGAGACATTTTATAAAAAACGATTTGTCATTCATTAAAATTATCAGAGTTTTATAAGTTGAGGTCCCGTGAATCTAAGTGTGAGTTGTTATGTTTGAATGATAACCAAATAGAAAGTCTTTCAAGTCTCGTGCCTCTCCATGCCATAAATTCCATAGAGCTTCGTTACCTAGGATACATGCTTAAAAAGTCAACACTAGATGTTGAGTAAGAGTCATAGGTTTAGGGGTTAGTGAATACAAGTTCCTCAGGGTTCAGTTGTTACACCCTTCAAGGAAAATGTAGTGTGTATGTGTGTGTGTGTGTGTGTGATAACTGTAATGCATGTACAATTATCAGGAGTTGGTCAGTAGGTCTGTTGCACTAAGCTCATGACCACACGTTAACAATCCGGGTCATGGGGGCTGCAGACCCAACCATGAGGGGATGAGAAGGATAACTTGCCAAAGTTAATCCTTCAGTGAGGGTTCAAATATAATACTTATTTGTACTCTCCAGTGAGAGATAGTACCAACGGGAGTTGTCAAACTCCAATAGATATATCTATTATATTCGCGTTCCCTTGTGTAAAATATCACAAGCGATTAGATTCATGAATTTTTTTGTGTAGGGGTGGCAGATAGTTTACTCGTGCAACAACCAAAGAAAAAGACTTGTATTCGATTTAAATAATTTAGCATGTATCCCCCTCATAGGGTTTGTAAAGCATTTAAAAGAGTGAGGCTATGAACTCACCTGGGCTTAGGGAAATCTAATTGATGTGAAAAATGACTCGGAGACTAGACTGCCTACTCACGTATCCTGGTGCTATTGTTGGTGTGGATGTATGTCAAGCTTTAGTTATCTTGTTTAAGTTTCTTAAGTAATCATTCTTAGGGTTGTTAATATTTTAGATATAACATAATACCGTTCGGGCCATCACAATCCAGAAGTATATGACTCCTTACATGAAGCTCCCTACTATTGTATTATGTTATTAACATAATACCATTCGGGCCATCATAATTCAGAAGTTAATACTCCTCACATGAAGCTCCCTACTATTGAGTTATGCTGTTATTAAGTTTAGTTATAACATAACACTTTTCGGGCCATCATAATTCAGAAGTACATGCAATAATCGTTTGAGGAGCCAGGGCACTTTAATTCGTAAACCCAGCAAACTCGTCGAAACGAAATATCCACATGATACTGCTCACATGAAGCTCCCTAGTATTGTGTTATGTTTCTAACTTTATTTAGGTTTTATATATAGGACCGAAAATATAGATGATTCATGTGGTTCGGGAGGTCGAGGTTGATCAAAGAATATGAAATCCATGACTAGTTTTAGAGAGAGAAAGTAGAGAGAGGGAGAGGTGAACAAAGATATTATTATTAAGAGAAAATGGTTACACACTCACACCTCTCAAGTGAAGACTTGAGGGGTATATATAAGGCAAACATAAGACAACTATTACAATATGACATTAGCAGTCCCTGCATTATATGCATATTAGTTGTCTACTCCAATTCACGTAAATATCGCTCAGCTTCATTTCTAACAATCTCCATCTAGTTGGAGATATACGTGAATTGGTTACAATGATTCCTAACAAGTAAAATAAACAATCAAAGTAAGCGCAACAATGCTGAGGAAGACTTCATAGCTCTTTATCTTCATAAATATCCCCAGCAATCTTTCTTTACTTGCAGACGAATCATGTACTAATCTAATTGGGTTATTACTCCCTCCCAATTTGTAAGCCCTTTTCTTTTACATGCTCCCTCCCAAATTGACAACCCGTTAGATATAACCTTTATGCTTGTAGAAGAAGTGTCTCTGAATTCTGCCTAAAAAATCTTCAGTCTCTTATCTTGTCATGCACAACGGAAAATGGATTATAGACTGATAATTTGTAACTTCTTCACAGGTTTGTTTGGGGAGCATCATATCGACATCTTCAACTCACTTAGAATGCTTCCAGATCTTCAATAAAAGCGCCGATGTACACATTTCTCCCTCCAGGATGATGACGATCTTTCGGAATCATCATAAATATATGTACATAGAAATATCAACTGTAAGCAACATACAAATCAATACCCCATGAGTTGATGTCGACAACTACTCACTCTACAATTCTCCTCAGATCAACCTCTTATCAAACCTCATTTCACTTCCAAAGGCTAATAGTAAGTGACCACGTATGGAGACAACCCGATATGACAAACTTGAGAATGAAGCAAAATTCCTAGACTTGTGACTTACACTTGTACAAATGTGTGATTAAGAACCTATTGAGCACAACAACGTCACTCCTTACAATATAGGTAGTGGCATATACCCAACCATCCATCCTTTATTGTATATCCGCCTCTTGAACAATCCACAATCTTTTGTGACACTGAGCACTACAACGTAACTCCTTAAAGTGATAACTATTGTGAGCATTAAGAACCAACTTATGCGTTTATAGATCTCACACATAGCTAGATGTCCAAGTCTTAATCACTATTCTATAAATGCTCAAACAAGGATCTTCAAAAGTCTTGCATCCAACCAACCCCTTGACTTTAAGATACTAAGTACACGCACCCGTGAAACGTCACTTCACGCTCAAATAAGTAATAAACAAATAATCTCCATAGTCACATTTCGATAACGTTTAAAATTTAGCCATGAAAGTAGTGTCCCCGTGAAAATTAATAATTAACCAAAATACCACTCATTTAACAAGAATGTTAACAATTTGTATCCAATATTTTTATATAAAAATGTTCGGATGACAATTTCATTGTAAGTTCACCATGATAACATGATCTCAGTCAACTTCGTTTTAGGACAAAGAAATAAGTAATCACCAGCTAGGCTCGGCCCATATTACTACAGCACACCCGATCCACTTCAAGCCCAAATGACCCAGTCAAATCACTTAACCGGTTGTACTTGTGTTATAACAACACAAACATTCATTTGACCTAAACCTAATACATGCGTATCTTAAAAAAATACGCCCCCTTTTTTCTTAATACTCTCCTCAACCACCAAACACAACTCTTCTCAACATCTAACTGATATTATCAATCTTAGTTTCAGTCTTCATCAAAGTCGAATATCACAAACACACACCGTATCATACCTTGATGTTATCAATTATTGCTCAAGTCCAAATCAAGAAGTCAATTGAAAGGTTTCAAAATCCATTGGTGGTCTCGGGTAAGGTTTGGTGTGTTGTCTCTCGGTCTAAAAATGAACCAAGAAAATACCTATTTAGTTATCTTTCTTTTCTGTCTTAGTGAAGGTCTGTTGATGATGACGAGTTAGAATAAAATGGGATTTGAAGTTGTTGGTGTTGGATTTGATATAGGTTAGGATGAGACTGTGGTGTTTAATTTTCTTCTTTTTCTATATCTTTGACCATGGACTGATGATGGTATACTAACTGAAGTCACTTGAGTTGTGGTATATGGTATGTGGTCAAGGTCCGCATCTCCTCATCTTCACCTTTTCGAAACTTTTCATTTTTTTTTTCGAAACTTCTGAGACTGATGATGTACTGACTGAGGTCAAAAGAGTTTGGTATTTGGTGTGGTCGCTGGACTTCAGTCACTTTTCGAAATATTGCTCCTTTCATTTTCGAAACTTTGCTTGACCAAAATTTTTTTTTTGAAAGTTTTCATTCAAAAAGGTTTCGATAATTTTGTCAGCTTATCGAGAATTTTTTCCAACTTATCGAAATCATGGTTATCGAGAACGTGGCTTATCGAGGACGTAGTTATCGAGAACATGTGTTCGATAAAACAGGGTATTGTGTTCTCGAAAACCACTTGAGTTCTCGAAAACAGTACATATCGAGAACCTCTTATACAAGAGATTCTGATTTTTCCGGCGATTATTTTTGCAGATTCCGATGAGTTTTCCAATGAATATTCAGACCTTTGCTTTGACCACTTTTGCATCACTTTATAATCACAGATTCACAGTTATGGAACAAAAAGTATTAAAGGATGAGCTTGCACAAAAAGCTCATATCTTGGGACTAAGAAAGGTACAAGAAACAGTTAAGCAATAAACTTTTTGACCATATGTTGGATACAAAAGGCTGTTAAAAACTGTTACACCATAAAGTTGGAAAAAAAATTCCGTATGTAAAAAATTGTGTAAAACAGTTTAAAATGAGAAGAAACCACATAAATCAATGAAATAACACGACCATGAGCTCTGATACCAATTGTAGGATCGAAAATATACAAGATTTATGTGGTTCGGGAGGTCTAGGTTGATGATTATTGATGAACTCCATATTTAGTTTAGAATATGATTATGATTATTGATCGAAAATATGCATGATTTATGTAGTTCGGGAGGTCGAGGTTGATCAAAGAATATGAAATCCATGACTAGTTTTAGAGAGAGAAAGTAGAGAGAGGGAGAGGTGAACAAAGATATTATTATTAAGAGAAAATGGTTACACACTCACACCTCTCAAGTGAAGACTTGAGGGGTATATATAGGGCAAACATAAGACAACTATTACAATATGACATTAGTAGTCCCTGTATTATATGCATATTAGTTGTCTACTCCAATTCACGTAAATATCGCTCAGCTTCATTTCTAACATTATATTTATAAAATATTTTTACTTTATACCCTTATAGTTTATATATTTACAAAATCTACCCTAGACTTATATACTTATATTAATAATTATCTAAACTTAGTAATTTTAGTCCTTATACTTATATATTTAAAAAAAATGGCAGAAATGACCCTTGGATTTATAAGTTTTCAAACTTTACTATTTATACCCTTAACTTTATAACTTTTGCAAAACTAGTCCTTATTAGTTTATAACTATTTTACTTTTTATCCTAAGGTTATATAACTTTGAAAAAAGGGTCCTTATACTTATAACTTCTAAAAAATGTCAAAAATAGTCCATAGACTTAATATTTTTAGAAAGTTACCATATATAACCCTGTGCATGGAAAACTTTGCAAAACTAGTCCTAATTCCATGCAAACTATATTTTTATAAAACAAAAAGTTTTCCTAGCATATGTTTAACTAATATTAGCTTATTTAAGTTACTTAAACTATCTTATAGCTTATTGTAAAGTATTATAGCATATAATTAGGGTTTAGTGCATAATTAGAGTTTTAAAAAGAAAACTAGCATGTTTAAGTGATCAAGGCTTAAGCAAAGGTTCCTATGTGATCTAAGGCATCCTATAACTATCCTAGAACTGAAATTAAGCTAATAGAAGTAAATATGAAAGCTTACTTGACTAGGGGAGGGTTAACGAGGGGTAACTAGGGTTTCCTAGGGCAAAATGGAACTCGACAAGCATGCAAGGCCTAAGTACTCGACTCCTAAAGTTACTAGAGGACTTATACTACAGAATGGGTGAGGTAGAGAAGAGAGGAGAGGGGTGGATTGAAATGGTGAGAGTTTGAGAGGTATTTATAGGGTCGTGAGGGGTTTAGGTGGCAAACGGGTTTTCTAGTTATCGAGGAGGGGGAAGGTCGTGTCATGGTGTCTAGGGGGTGATATGGTAGATCTATGTGGTGACTAAGGTCTGCTATACACTAACTAGGGGGCTGGTATGGCTGTTCTAGGGTTTGTGTGGTGGTGATGAAACTGCGGGGTAAAGGTGGTGACAAGTAGGTGCATCACCTACTTGTGTGCTAGGTTAAGAGGTGATAGGGTGTGTTCTTAGGGTGACTAAGGTGCTAGGGTGCTAGGTTGAGGTGCTTGAGGTGCTTATGTTTAGGTTTTAACTAGTTTAGGTTTAGTTTAATCCTAATTTAACTTAGTGAGAGATTAGGGTTTCTCCTAAGTTTTAGTGCCTAGGTTAGGGTTCTATGAGTGCCTAATGACTAATCCTAGGTCCTAAGAGGCTTATACTAAGTGGTGGTAGCTTATGGTGAAGTTTTGGGATAGTTTAGACCTAATTCCGGGAAGTTATGACCTAGTTATGGTTTTGTGCTTAAGAGACTTGTACCAAAGCTCTAAGGGGTTGTACTAGGGTCTAAGGGTGCTAAGATATCCTATTGTTCCTAAGGTAACTCATACATAAGCCTTGAACACTTTCAAATTGGTTTAGATAAGCAATTAGGGTTTTGTAAACACATAGGTCTAAGTAGGGCTTAATTAGGGTTTGATTAGGGTTTATTATGATATGTTTAAGGTGTTAGGTTGGTGAATTACTTATTGTGGAGTTGTTGTGATCTTATGCTTGACATACCAAAGGTTTATAAGATGTATGTGTAAATATATTTGGTTTGTGTGGATACGTGAGCAAGTCTAAAGAGTCATGCAGGTAATGAATGCACATAAAAGCAAAAATTTACCTATGAAATACCTGACATAGGTATTTGTATTGGAAATGATAGTGATGAATTTTTGTGGGTTGTTATAACAGTGGTAAGGGATAACGCACCTTAACGTGTGTGCGTTAACATATAACGCAGGGGGAGGGCATCATACCGTTTGCTCTTATGATATCCGCGTTATAGTGTCCGCAGCAGTAGCTAGCAGACAATGATGGTTAGCAGTAGCAAGAAAGATTAGGATTTTTTTTTCTTTTTCTTTTTTTTTTAATGGCAAACAATTTGTATTAATGAAGCTATGGACTAGCGAGATCGTAAGATCTTATGAAAATGTTTATATCTTTATATAAGGGTTGTAGTTTTATACTTCTATATATTTTTATATAATATTTTATTTGATAAATGAATCTAAATATATAAATGATAAAAGAAAAAGTTATATATTCAAGTACCGTGGTAGTAGAACATTAAATATATTGCAATGTATACTTGCACAAAGTTATTACATACATGCACCTACTTCATATTTCAATCACTAAATGAATGATTTGGATAAAAAAGAGATATCACATACGTGCACCTACATCTGAAAGCAACACACCATATCCAATAAGAAGTTGAAATTTTTTTTAGAGAACTTAAGATAAAATTAGAATATAGCAAAGAAGAAATTAGAATATGGGAAGAGATCTAATAAGAAGAATAATTAAAATGAGAAGTGTACGAAGTAATTCTAGCCACATATTCTAATTTGGGAGAGAAAATTTAAATAAAGATGCATCTATTTTTATAGTTGCATTTAGAATATGTAGTTGTAATTACTTCTTATCATTTTTATTTTTATTATTCTTCTTATTTGATTATAACTAATTAGAATATGGCAAAGAAGAAATTAATTATCATATCGACGACGAAGATGAGATTTGGTACCAGTAGATCAAATGAGGCAAAAGGAATTAGCCAATTAGTGTATTCTTTTTTCTTTTTCTATTTTTTTATCTTAATAATAAAGAATGGTCAATGGATATCTGAATGGTCAGATTTGAAGAATTCTTAATCATTTGAGCTTTAAGACATGAGCTTATGCTTAATAAGTTAATATAGCAAAAAAGAGCTAAAAAAGAATAGGTTTATAATAGGATCGGATCATAACCGATCCTACGATGCTAATAAATCCGCGTACGGGAATCTAAACTAGCATGCTAATAAAAGATTATCTAATCAAAACTTCCGATCCATTTTAAGAGTGTGCTCCCTTCAAATCCAACAAAATGCTAATTTTTTAATCTCCATAATAATCATTGTGATAAGATTGTGGTTCAAAGTGAAAACTACCGAATTTCGCCAACACTAAATCACTGTGAATATGACCATCTCCAAGCAATTTGGATTAATCAAACAAAATAATCGCTTTTTCTCTTCATTTAGGTCTCGAGTTTAGTCGATAATATAGTAAAAATTTCTAATTTGAGGAAGACGAAACCCACCACTCAAAAACAACCTCCCATATCGGTCTAGCCTTTTTGCATACGGTCATCAGGTGCTCCAAAGATCTGGTTTACACATAACGCATAAGGCAAAGGAGCGAATGCTTATCAATCTTTCTTACACCCCAGTAGTAGGATTAGGATTTCTATTCTCTTCAAAGGATTGTGAAATCATACTATAGGTACCATGTAACTCTATTTTCCGGTTATTTCTAGCTTTCTTATAGATATACGTTTTTCAAAATATATAGTAATGTTATATAACACTAAAAACATGTTAGGAATTTACAAGACGAAAAAACTGACCCACTTATCACATATATTCCAATAAATTAATTACACATGAGGTAAGCGTGTGCAAACAAAGGTAGAGTACTAATTATGCATTTCAATTGGGGGATAATATAATTTATTTTTGACTTTCCATTTTTTTTAAGTTTAGATGATTAGATATTTCTAATTAACTTTTTTGCTTGAGTTACATGAGTTAGAATCAAATGAAAAATATAATTAATATGATAGGACGATAAGAAAATATAAATACAGATTTTAGATGCACTCACAAAAATATATATCCTCTCATTGTTTTTCTTTTTTTATTTGAAATATATCATAAATTTTTCTCACTTTTCTCATTTCAATAATTCTTCTCACTAGATGCCTCCCTTATCTACAACAACATACACACTCAATTCAATTGTTTCTAATTTTGCATGGTTAGTCCGGTTTGTTAATCTAGAAATGTAATCTTCATTACCTAAAACCACACAATTTTTACAAAAATAATTTCACACAATGATGTAACATGACATTTGGACAATTTGTATTCTCTCTTTCTCCACCAATATTTTTTTTAACAAATCATCTTATTACACATCATTATGTGATTTTTTTTTTTTTTTTTTTTTTTTTTTTTTTTTTTTTAAATTTATTTGATTATAGCATTTCTTTTTTACTTTAGCCAAAAAATTGCATTATAATATATTACTAGTTGACATCAAGATAATAGCATAAACCATGCATCCTGGATATATGTCACGGACTGACAACGTTTTCGGCAAAGCATCGGGGTGGATCGGTATGGATCGGCAAAACGTTGCCAATGGATCGGCATGGGCAAATCGGCATCACATACGGGATTGTTTACCGATTCGGTAAAAGCTTTGCCTTTAATGTTTTGGACCGTTGCACATTTAATTTGTTACCGTTTGGACCGTTGCACACTTAATAATTATGAGTTAAAAAAAAAAAAAAAAGAAAAAAAAAAAAGATTTAGGCATGGTTAGACAACATTGACACTAAAAATATCTACTTAGGTATCATTAGGCATGAAATTAGTTGGATTTATTCTATTAGCTAATTACAATTAAGGTTTAGGCATGGTTAGGCAATATTGCCACCCCCTGAATTTAGTAAAAACCAATCTTTGTTTTAATGAACCGGATCAGACCGGGGTCAACAATGAGGTTTTCAAAAGGGATGTGTTACAGGAACCCTCCCTATATTGTCAAATCAATAGGTTTTGGTCAAACCGTACAATCTGCAATGCATACCGTACAATCCGATGATGCACTCAATGATTGCAAACCCTCCATATGGGAGGGTGTGGTTAACTCATGCCTTTCAAAAAAGTAACTGTGATGAGGATAAAGGGAGGGGAGCATGTGGGAGGATCCATTGGAAATTGAACCTGACCCATAATCCAATCAATAACGTCTCTGGGTCGGTCAGACCGTGTCTTAAGGGCGACCTCATGAGCTCAACCCCCCACCCACAACTCTCACTTTATCAAGGTAAATACACACACACCTTGCTGCATCCCTTTTTTATTTTTTGGCTTTAGCCGCAACACAACCGGTTCTTTTTGTCTCTATGATGACATACATATGTTTATTTACCTAATGAAATTGTATTTGTATGCCAAGGTATTAAGTACTCCGTTATTTAATTTAAAAGTTGTTGGACTTGGGTTTCTTAAAGATAATATATATGTATGTACTTGAAAATTCAAAGTGGTGCACGGGTCAGGGTTTCTCTGCCGATCTAAACCTTTGATGAATAAATATACTCGAAAAGTTATCGAAGTTTAATTTAAAAAATTTGACAGTCACTTCGTAAACATGTATACTATTATGTTGTTAGGAAGATGAGGTAGCAAGATACATCATACATTATTCATGTTTTAACATGCGGATACAAAAGTAATTTAGAGTAAATGTCTCATGCATAAAGCAATATTTGGTGCAAAGAGTTAAGCTGCGTGTTTGCGTGATGTTTTGTAAGGATTTAGCTATGTCAAGGTGACCGAGGTTGATCCAACGTTTAACAGCAATTTGGTGTTTTCATCTATACCTTTTATCATCATGCACTGATTTCTAATATTTGTTTGTGTCGACGTTGTAGAGTCCTGTGATGGCGGATTTCATTATTTGTTAAGACATTGTACTCTATATTATTTCGATCAGCTACTTTTTTCTGACGTTCTACAAGATTTCCCTTTATACACTGAAATTTAACGCTGGTTTCCTCTTAATTTTGTAAAGCTTACTTTTAGTCCCACGTACTACAATCAAAGTATTCTGTGCAACTGTACGTGCAAGTGACGAAACAGAAGAAAAACATTCATATATTGACGATATACATAGGACTTGAGAGGACCTGAATTTAGGCCACGACATCCGGCAAATCGATCAACAACTATTTGATCTCATGTTGGATGATAAGGTGAAAAATATGTCAAGCTAGCTAGTGAGGCCATATTTCCCTATGTATAATGAACGTCATGATATTTAATGATGCTAAGCGAGACAACAATGTCGAACATAATTAGAGTTGTCTTTTGGTTGACCATTTGTTTTCTCGATCTGTTGTAACATCAACTGTAAAAAATTTCTGGGTTTATATTCTTCTCTTAAGAATAAACGAAAGAGTGTCTACAATCGTTAAATATATTATTGTATTTAGATAGCTGCATTTAGCTTTTAAAATATGCTTTGAACTTAAGAATAAGCAATAATATCAACACGTACATAATTATTCCCGGTAAAGCATCTCCAATTAGGAGTTAATCAATGACTTTTTAAAAGAAAAGATGCTTTCAAAATCTTTGTCCCATTGAAGCTAATAGCTTCATTTTGAACATCTTTAAGTCTGTCAAAATTTGAGCATCTTAAGTCTTTGATCATTTCACATTAAAAGTCAAACTTGATACACTAATCTGCAAATTAATTAGTGCTACGTAGAAGTTATTAGGGATAAAAAAAAAACGATAATAAATAAATAAATAATAATAATAAAAAAATAACTTGTCTATTTATTTATTTAAATACAGGCCTTTCAAATTTCGACTTTTGTATGTATTTTATAACCATTCTATAATTACGTTTGTTGACCACCATGTTAATATCGAAGGATAAAATGGTCATTATACATGAACAAAATACATACAAAAATCAAAATTTAAAAGATTTGTCTTTTAATAGAAAAAAAATGAAAAAGAAAAAGAAAAGAAAAAATTACACGGAACAATAAAAATAAACAAATTAAATACATTTTTTTTTTGTTATCATCTGATCAATTCCCAAGTGCTTAAGTAGTTTCAAACTTCCCCTTAACGTTACAAGGTTTCAGGGGGGAAGGAGTGGTCACGTGAAGGCACCACAAGGGATAGATCATGTGCGGGAGCACCGCCGCCGCTCCCATAATCACGCACGGTATCCATCTTGTGAGTGAAAGTTTCACGCACGAGAACCAAATTTTTTTTCGACCGTGTTGCTCTATTTTTTTGACCGTTTGAGATGCAACGGCATTTTTTTTTAGTATCTATATATTGGACAAAGAGAAGGGGCAAAACAAAGAAGCAAAAAAAACATATCAAACCAAAAAAAAAAAAAAAAAAAAAAAAAAAAAAAAAAAAAAAAAAAACTATTCGATCCAAAAAAAATACCAAACCAAAAAAATAAATAAATAAATAAATAAAAAATCAACCATATGGAGCATAAAAGAATAGGTTCGACTGTATTGTTAGACGAGCCGTTTGAGTGGTTTAACAATAGAGTCGGCTCGAAAAGATGTTGAACGGGTATTTGGTGTTCTCAAGGGTAAATGGCGTATACTGAATCGACCCTTACGACCATACACAATAGAAAGAATTAGTAAACTAGTTTATATGTGTGTGATATTGCACAATTTGATTATACATGACGCCGGTAGCGCAATCTCCCCAGTTCATATTCGGGATCCTCCGATCCAACCGGTGTTTGACGAAGCAGCCTTAGCCGAGATACGACATGAGGAAACACATTTTCGTCGCCGATTTGATCTTATGGGGCATATTCACGCTCAACAATTACCATACCTCGAGGTGGACGATGAAATTTAGTTTTTTAGTATTATGAAATTTAGTATTTTAGTATTATGTAATGTTATTTTATAATTTTTAGTAATATTATGTAATTTTTTTTTTTTTTTTTTTTTTTTTTTTTTTTTTTTTTTTTTTAAGTTTTAATGGAATTTTAGTTTTTTTTATAATTTTAATGGAATTTAAAAAAGAAAAAAGAAAAAAAAGGAAGTGAGTGAAGTGTTGTCAGCAAAAATATGGGTGAGTGATAGAAAAAGTGGGTGAGTGATGTGGTATAAGAAAAGGGATTGGTTGAGAGTGAGTGATGAGAGAGAATAATTGAACCACTCCCTACCCTCACAATATATAAAATGATTGAGGTATGAATCTTATACTCAGGAACACTATGAACCCGAATAAGTGAACCACTCCTTACCCTCACAATAAGATGATTGAGGTATGAATCTTATACTCAGGAACACTATGAACCCAATCACCCATGACATTAATGTTTGTCAACCATAGGCCGGTTCTGACAGATGTTTTTGACCCTCTTTTGTCTTTTACGGCATCTCTATTCTTTAGTAGAGGTGTCAATCGAGTCGTGTTCGTGTTCACCTATTCGGATTCGCGTGTTGGCGGGTTAGTATAATCTTTACCCAAACACGACCCATTTATTAATTGTGTCAAGAAACTCAACCCTAACCCGCACCTGCATAACACGTGTAAGCCATTATTGACCCATTTAACCTATTTTAATAAATATGTCAAGTAGTGAATAAGGTTGGTGATTTGTTGATTTAACTAACATAAATGCCAAAATGATATAAATATTTAAAATATGATAAAAATAACAGACAAACAATTATACGATAATTTTCTCAGTTATAAGCGTCAATTTCTATGATATATAAGGTATAATCGTAATTCAATTATAATAAGTACATAACAAAATACATTTAATCCACATCCAACATAAAAAGACATGTTATATATTTTATTTTTAGAGTTTTATATATTTAAACGAGTTCACGGGTTGACCTGTTTAATATTTACTCAACCCAAACACGACCCATTTATTAAACGGCAGGGCCGTCTCGTGAATTTTGGAGGCCCTGTGCCAACTACGAAATAGACCTCTCGAACACGAAAAATATGAATACATGTAGAATTAACATGAAAAAGGTAAGTAGCTATTAACGTAAAAATAAGTGTGTATAACATGTTTTTTCAGTTTTTCACATAAGTATATTTCTACAGAATGTATGGAAAATTTTTATTTAAAAAATAAATTGGACTAATTCTAAAACCTTTTCAAGTCTTGTGTTGAAAATAAGGGTGAGCAAAACCGCCCGTTTTCCGTTTTTCGGCCCGATCCCGACCAAACCGCCGGCCCGATTCCGATCCCGACTATCAAACGGTTCGGGAGTCGGTTTGCAATTCCGGCGAAATCGGGAGTCGGGTCGGGACGGGACGGGTCGAAACGGGAAGAAAACCGACAAAACAACAAAGAAAACCGATCCCGATCCCGACCAAACCGCCGGCCCGATTCCGATCCCGACTATCAAACGGTTCGGGAGTCGGTTTGCAATTCCGGCGAAATCGGGGAGTCGGGCTTGTCGGGTCGGGACGGGTCGGAGTCGGTTTAGGCCCGATGCACACCCCTAGTTGAAAATGTAAATATAGTAAATTCATTAGTATTACTTACTTAAGAATAAAGTTATAAAACCAAAATATTAGGACCAAAATATAAAATCTATAAACCTTGGGGTGCAAATTGAATACTACTCAAAGCTATCATCTTGTTCATCGTATCAGTTCTGCAAATTGAATACTACTCAAAGCTACTCAAAGCTATTTTCTTTTTTGCTTGAAACTAATCTTTGTTTCACCTATATAACTTCAAAATCTTATGTTTTAGAATATATTCTTATCAAACTTTTGTTCAACCCCAATTTAATCAGCCCAACATATAGAACGTCGGGGGCCCTAAAAATTTAGAGGTCCTGTGCGGTTGCACACTCCGCACACCTTAAAATCCGGCCCTGTTAAACGGGTTAGACGGGTTGACATGTTTTTTACCCAAACCTGTTTATCCTCAACCCAAACCTGTTTAACTTCGTGTCGGGTTCGTGTCGTTTATCGTGTCGTGTCGACAATTGCCACACCTATTATTTAGCAACAAATAAAAATATTTGAACCTTGTAATATGAAAACTATATCTATTCACACAAAAAAAAAAAAAAAATAAATAAATAAATAAAATAAAATAAAAAAAAAATAGAAAGGAAAATTATTCACAAATTTAAATCACTTATACTTACGACGACTACTTGTATTAAGCTACCATGAAGCTAGAAAAAGAGTGCATGATGTTTGTACAATCAAATTTATTTAGGATTTGTTATCTAATCAGTCTAATTTGAACATGAATTCCTACTATGTGTGAGATTCACGAGTGAGACATAATTGTTATACATTCACCTAACGTGTCCTTAATTACGAGGATTATTTGAATTAAAACAAATTCTGTTCCGATATCTTCATAGGACCCAACCAAGTGGTAGTTTGTACAACCACGTCGAACTGAGCTTTTGTCTTGTTTTCGAGATCTAACAAAGCAGCCCAGGTGATTAGCTTGTTTGAGTTCCTTGGATAATCATCACACCTCCACCAAGCAGAAATTGAACTCCAAAAATGGCTAGCAACCGAGCAACCAATAAAGAGATGGTGCACATTTGAAAGCCATTGTTACAAATTTGACATCGAAATGATTGATATATGGATACCACAATCTTCTAAATTTCAATGAGTTGGAAGATGATCTTGATATAACCTCCAAGCTAGAATGTATGTTGACCTTTTTATGTAGAATACTAACTCGCGTATAACCTGACACATGTTTCAACCGACACTTAAACACACAATGTATTGGTTGATGCGGTACTTCATACTACAAGGTTAAAGGTCGTTTGGTTATAAATTAAGACAAAAAAATAACTTATAATTTGCATTTTTTTCTCTCTACATTCTCACCAATCATTTTTTTTGTCAAATTAATCAATCAAATCATTAGACGCACAATTAAGCATCATTATTAGGCATGCCAATTATTTTTCTAACATAAGAGCTATCTGAACCCCCTAAGAAAATTACCGGCGATGATATTTCTAACAAAATTAGCCGTCGGTGATCCATCATGACCGTTATGGATTTGATTGCCAGTGAACCCTTGCTATCTAGTAGTATGAAGTAAAGTAACTCCCAATACCGTCTTTCACGGGTTATGAGTCCCAATACCGTCTTCCACGGTGTATGAAGTGTTTAGGATAATACGAATTGTGTAGATTGACATAAAGTATACCAGAGTAAATTATTCAATAACAATTAAATTATATGTCTATTTCTTGATACAAAGTTACAAACATAGCTTAGCTCACATTTAGATATAAACTTAATTAAATCCAAAACCACAAAATGTTAACAAGTTCCTCAAATTGTTTTCTTCACAAAATTGAAGACTCTTAGTTGCTTTCTAAATTTCCTTAGAGAATTCGTCCATGATTTACCATATAATTGTATGAATATTTGTGGTTAACTTTTATTGACTTGATGACTTTCACATTTTTAAACTTAAGAAGTTTGAGTAGTTTAAAACAACTTAAATTTTCTATCAAAGAGCTGCTAATGATATGTTTTCGGATGATAGCCTTGCATACTTTTTTCTAGATATAAGTAAGTTAAAAAGTGGAATTAAAATCATCTTCCCTTAAAATGTGTAAATTACTGCACAAAACACTAAAAATGGAAACATGAACTCGAAGAATTGGAGGAGAACATGGGTAACAATGGGAGACAAATGTAGGACCCACCACACCGCCCATGCGCACGCAAACTTATCTGTCTTCTCTCTCTTCATGACCTAACCCTAACCCAAATAACTTAACATTAGCCAACCACAAGACCAAACAACATCTCTCTCTAACCTTCACCAACAGCTAGCTAGCTACTAAATTCTTCATATTTAGCTGGTACCCATTTGCTAGCTAGATCAAAGTAGACAAAAAGAAGTTACATATATGAATTTTTCAGCTCAGAATTTGGTTATGTTTCTTGGTGAAGGTTAGTAGTAAAACATTAAAAAACAAAACCAACAAAACATCCTTAAACTTGCTAAGATTTAGGGCCGTCTTCGAGGGTGTTCGATTATTATTAGTTTCAGATGGATCCAGTCACAGCTCGTGGTCGTCTTCTGCCTCCTCCTTTTCATGCTAGAGATCTTCAGCTGCACCAACAGTTTCAGCAACACCATGCTCTTCAGCAGCAACAACAGCACCATCAGCACCATCATCAACAGCAGCAGCCGAATTCGGATGAAGATGAGCAAAGTGGGGGAAGTAGCAGCCTCAACCATGGCCAAAAGCGAGAGCGTGAAGAGATTAATAATGATGGTAATAGAGAATTGGTGTCGGTTGTGACCGGTGGAGATGGAGAGCATAGTAGCGGTGGTGGGGGTAGTGGTGGTGGGTCTAGACGGCCTCGTGGCCGTCCAGCTGGGTCCAAGAATAAGCCTAAGCCACCTATTATTATCACTAGGGATAGTGCTAACGCGCTGAGGTCCCATGTGATGGAGGTGGCTAATGGGTGTGATATTCAAGAAAGTATATCAAACTTTGCAACAAGGAGACAAAGAGGGGTGTGTATTTTAAGCGGTAGTGGCACGGTCACCAATGTTACACTAAAGCAGCCAGCAGCACCCGGGCAAGTTGTGACTCTACATGGGCGATTTGAGATCTTATCTTTATCAGGTTCATTTCTTCCTCCTCCAGCTCCACCTGCCGCTTCTGGATTGACCATCTACTTAGCTGGTGGTCAAGGGCAGGTGGTTGGAGGAGGAGTAGTAGGCCCTTTATTAGCATCAGGCCCCGTGGTAATCATGGCAGCATCTTTTGGAAATGCTGCTTACGAGAGACTTCCTCTTGAAGAAGAAGAGGTTACACCCGGCTCGGGAAATGGACCTCTAGGATCACCTACGGGTATTGGTAGCCAACAACAACAGCTCATGAATGATTCAAATCCGTCGTTATTTCATGGATTGCCACCCAATATGCTAAACTCAGTCCAATTGCCTACAGATGCATATTGGGGAGCAAATCGCCCCCCTTTCTAAAACGAAAGAGTGTAACTCATCTTTCATTTCATCCTATTTTCTCCGCAATCCTCTATCTCTTTTCGGATTTCATATAAACTAGTTGTGTTTGTGATGCTAATTACTTTATAGCATGTTTGATTTAAGAATTAAGGGTGTAAAAAGTCTGTGAAATATCCTTCTTTATGGCTATCAGTTTATTAGAAGTTTTCATCTTATAGTTATGGATTTAGAATGTGATACTCTTATGAATATCATAGTTTGCCTTGCTTGTAGATTGGTTGAGAACTATTATAAACAATTTAGCAGGTGTTTTAGTTCAAATCTTAACCAGTGAAACAGCCAACACCAGTAAACAGTTGAACAAAATATCATTAAATTTTATGTTCTAACTTAAAAAATGAAAGATGTCAGTTTCCCCACTCGATCTAGCACATTGATTTTAGGTAATTATTAATTTTTTTTATTGACTTGCTATCATTAATGGACAATCTTGAATAAATATAATTAACTCGAAAAAGGCACCTAGTTTAGGTGTTTTTATCTGTGTCATATAAGGGGGTGGCAACCTTGCCAAACATTGCCTCCTCTTTTAAAGAAAAAAACCAATCAAGTTTGTCCAACACATTTTTTGCCTAACCTTGCCTAAACACTCTTTTTTAGTGGCAATCTTGCCTAATTTTTTGCCAAGTCAAGCATTAAATGATATCAATAATAAAAGTTAAATTAAAAAAACATAAATAAACTTTGCCACTTCTATCTCATTTGCAGCGTACTCACACATGAGAATGACATTATTCCATTTAAACGATTCTGCCATTGCAGCAATGGCTTTAAATTGAGTAGTTTCATCTTGTGAAATTTGAAGGAAATAAGGATGCTTGTTGGAAGATGGAGTTGGTGAAAAAGAAAGAATAGGTACTCTTGCTTCGTCTCCTAATACTGCAAGAAACTTTGCTTCGGTTGCTGACTCAGAAGCTATGATTGCTTGGATTTTCTGCTTCTCCAATAGATCAAACCGATGCACGCTCCTCCAATTTAATGCCAAACGGTAACATGTATCTTGAAAACCTCCCCACCGAATCGGTGACTTCTACCGCAAGAGGTGCCGAATTTCCCTTGCCGCTTGATTGGCAATGGTGTTTGCCGATCGGCAAGTGTTGCCGAGCGGCAAGTGTTGCCGAGCCTTGCAAACCGCAAGGTTGCCACCACCCTAAGGGTGGTGGGAGTACACCACTCACTCCCATTTCCTTCACTCACTCTCAACCAATCCCTTTGCGCCACATCATTCTCCACTTTTTTCATCACTCACCCTTCACTCACTTCTTTTTTGGAGGCGCTACTTCACTCACTTCATTTTTTTTTCTTTTTTCTTTTTTTCTTTTTTCTTTTTTTTTTCTTTATTTTTTTTTTAAATTCCATTAAAATTATAAAAAAAACTAAAATTTCATTAAAAAAAAAAAAAAAAACATTACATAATATTATTAAAAAACATAAAATAACTAAAGTTCCATTAAAACTAAACTTAAAACCATTAAATCCTACAAACTACACGGCCATCCGTATTTTGCGCATATCTCGCGTTTCTTGTTGATGACGAAATCCTTAAAAGTCGAGTCTGGGATATGGTCATGCGGATCCATAACGAACCTCATGTCACGATTCATCACCTCTCCATCAAGAAACTTGAAATATTCTTCGTCCTTTTTCTTTTGAACCTCCAACTGCGCCTGCATTAAAATTTTCTTTTCGGCCGTGTAACTTGCAAGGGTATCACGCATCGAGCTTCGGCTTGAATCTCTAGAATTCAATTTTTTTTGCCTTTCGATTCACGTGATGGAGTTGGGTTCTCGTTGAGGTTCGGTAAGTCACACTCGAAATCTTCCACGTTTATTGGAGTATCGTTTGTTGGCGTTTGAGCGCTACTTGACTCCGATGACTTTCTTTTCTTGCTCGATCCCGTGGATTCTTGCATCTGACTAACCAACGATTGTTGTTTCCACTTTGCTTGATCTTTGAGAATATGCCACGCTTTCGAATGCGCGAAAGTTTTCTTATATTGTTTTTCAAAATTACGATTGGCTCTTTCAAGGACTTGAATATCATTGCACCCACTATCTCTCAAACGGTTCTACAATATACAAAAAAAAACAATATCCAAAAAAATAAATAAATATAAAAAAAGCATAAATATAAAAATATACAATAAAAAACAATATCCAAAAAAATAAATCAATATAAAAAAACATAAATATAAAAATATACCGCTTGTGTGTAGTAACCGTTGAACGCAGCGATCAAAGTATGCATAGGAGTCCATTTCGAGTTCAATTGATGATGAGTGCGTTCGGTTCTCGGGACAAGGCTTTGAAAATGAATTAGAACTCGCTTCCAAAATCCCATCTTTGTTTGACGGTCGCCAACAACTTTGTCCACCGAAATTTTGATCCAAGACTTAGCTAACGCCTCCTCCTCATCGGGTGTCCAAGGCTTACTTGGTTTGTTTTTTTTTTTTTTTTTTTTTTTTTTTTTTTTCTTCTTCTTTTGTACGTGTGGTTCGACCTCGTCATCCTCTTCGACCTCGTCATCAATTGGTTGTGTCTCGGGTACCACGTCAACATTGTCGTAATATTCATCATCTTCGGTATCATCAACAATGGGTAACGGTTCACTAACCCATTCACGCCTTTTTTCTTGGTTAAAGCGCGGCGCGTACAGGTTGAAAGGTGGATTTGGCGGTGGGGATTGTTGGGTATAGCTCGGATCAAACGGATCGAAGTTAGTGGGAATTTGCGGGAGGGGTTGTTGGGAGTAAAAAAATGGTGGAGATTGAGGATACATTTCGGGCCGGTAAGGTTGTGGTTGAGAAGATTCGAAACCGGGTTGTGATTGGATTCGAGGACGAATTGTGCCTCTCGAGCCACCTCTCGCTCCACGACTACCTCTTCTTGGATCTCTATTTTTACCTCCACGTTCCATACTTTTTCTCTCGGTAATGTTTTTTTTTTTTTTTTTTTGATCGGTAATGTTTTTTTTTTTTTCTCTCGGTGATGTTGTTTTTTTTTTTGCTTTCTACCCACCAAACACTAGACCAATTTATATATAAAAAAAAAAGTAACCGTTGTATACCAAACGGTCCAAAAGCAACGGTCAAATTTTGCCTTCCCCGTGCGTGAGAAACTCACTCAAAACCACTCCCCGTGCGGTATGGTAATGGAGGCGGCGGTGTGCTTGTGCGGTAAGGGATACCGCAATCCTCCTTACCGCACCCACTCCCAGTACCCTAAGGTTTCTTTTCCTTGAAACATCATCCATGAAAACCTCAAAATATAACTTAAACAATCAACCTTAAAAATCTCATTTTAGAAACCCCACAGTTTATGATTGTATACTTTTTATGTGTATATTTATAGGTTTCTTTTTCTTTACTTACCTTTCTGTGTAATGTACACATGATATTTTTATTTATTTTACCTCTTTTCACCTTGAAAACATCTGAAGATTTAATCAAACTCATAATCAAATAAATCTCCGGTATTGGTGTTTATTTATGTTTTGCTAGGTGTTTTCCTTGATATATATACCGTCAAAACGTATACTATACAATCTTTTTAACATATGACTTAAATAAAATTTCTCTTGTTACTAATATATACATATATAAATGTATAAAATGAATTAATATAAGTTGGTGAGGGAAGATTCTTGAAATGATGGTCGCACAGAAATGGGTTGATGAGGAAGAAAACAGATAGGTATGGAGTTAACTGGTAGTTAAAGGATTTATGGTTCTTGCCGAGACATGAATATTGGTGCCACACGTGCAAATGCAATGACTCTGAACTTGGTTCTTTTCCAAGGCAAGCAAACCCACCATTTTTTCAGCTTCATTCTCACACCTATTTCTCTCTCCACATTCTCAAGATCATGGTCGATAAATGGTTTGTCGTATGCTTGTTAATGTACTTTATGTAAGTTAGAGAGAAATGTATAAAGAGAAATGGTACACCAAAAAAAAAAAATCACAAAACCATTTATAAAATAAAGTGTCAGAAAGTGATTGGCTTAATCAGAAAGAATAGATAAAAATTATAAAAAAAATACCTCAATCACTTCTTGATACATCATTTTGTGAATGATTTTGTGGATATATTTTTTTTATGATTGTAGCATTTCCCATGTATAAATGTGAGAACAAAATGAAGTAATTTAGGCTCTTGTTTTCATTAAAAAGCTTAAAATTTTCTTGGGATGACATTTACATTAAAACAAAATTACAAATGAGCTAGAGATTTATTATGAAGTTTTAACAAGATAAATGCCCTTACAAATAAAACGTGGTAAATATTTTTATAATGTGTATATCTTCTTACTAAATGAATTTTATGATTAATGGGGAGTCTATTGGTTCAATCAAGCCTTCGAGAGGTGTTCTTCAAGAAGATCCTATATCACTATACTTGTTTATCTTCGTTGTTGATATTCTGGGAGTAAATTACACGGATGGTCCCTGTGGTTTGTCAAAAATTTCATGTATAGTCCCTCAAAGTTTAAAGTTGCATGTATCGTCCCTCTGACTGTAAAAGAATAACATCTATGGTCCCTCAGACTAACTGTCGTTAGTTTTTCCGTTAGTCTATTTGCACCGTTAGTCCTTTAACGACCACATTTGCATTGTTAGTCCTTTTTTGTTAAATATCATTGCATCGTTAGTCCTTTTATACGTTTTCGCCCACCACCGCCACCACCACCACCACCACCACCCACCACCACCACCCACCACCGCCACCACCACTACCCACCGCCACCACCATCACCACCGACTCCACCCACCACCACCCACCATCAATGCCACCACCTCCACCACCACCGCCACCACCCACCACCACTGCCACCACCACCACCACCCACCACCTCCACCGACCACCACCACCCACCACCCACCACCCACCACCTCCACTTTTTTCAAAAAAAAATAGAAATAAAAAAAAATCAGAAATAAAAAAAAAAATTTGAAAAAATTTTTTCAAAATTTTTTTTCTAAAAAATTAAAAAAAAAAAACTAGAAAAAAAATCAAAAAAAATTTATAAAAAAATCAAAAAAAAAATTTTTTTGATTTTATTTTCAATTTTTTCAAAAAAAAATATTTTTTTTTCGAAATTTTTTTAAAAAAAAATTCTAAAAAAGTTTTATTTTCAATTTTTTCAAATAATTTTTTTTTCGAAATTGAAAAAAAAAATCGAACCAAAAAATTTTTTTTTTTTGAAATTTGATTTTTTTTTAGAAATTTCGAAAAAAAAAATATTTTTTTGAAAAAATTTCGAAAAAAAATATTATTTTGAAAAAATTTTCGAAAATAAAACTTTTTTAGAAATTTTTTTAAAAAAAATTTCGAAAAAAAATATATTTTTTTTTTTGAAAAAATTGAAAATAAAATCAAAAAAATTTTTTTTTTTGATTTTTTTATAAATTTTTTTTTATTTTTTTTCTAGTTTTTTTTTTAATTTTTTAGAAAAAAAATTTTGAAAATTTTTTTTCAATTTTTTTTTTTTATTTCTGATTTTTTTTATTTCTATTTTTTTTTGAAAAAAGTGGAGGTGGTGGGTGGTGGGTGGTGGTGGTCGGTGGAGGTGGTGGGTGGTGGTGGTGGTGGCAGTGGTGGTGGTGGTGGTGGTGGTGGCGGTGGTGGGTGGTGGCGTTGGTGGTGGAGGTGGTGGCATTGATGGTGGGTGGTGGTGGGTGGAGTCGGTGGTGATGGTGGTGGCGGTGGGTGGTGGTGGTGGCGGTGGTGGGTGGTGGTGGTGGTGGCGGTGGTGGGTGGAGGTGGTGGGCGAAAACGTTTAAAAGGACTAACGATGCAATGATATTTAACAAAAAAGGACTAACAATGCAAATGTGGTCGTTAAAGGACTAACGGTGCAAATAGACTAACGGGAAAACTAACGACAGTTAGTCTGAGGGACCATAGATGTTATTCTTTTGCAGTTAGAGGGACGATACATGCAACTTTAAACTTTGAGGGACTATACATGAAATTTTTGACAAACCACAGGGACCATCCGTGTAATTTACTCATATTCTGGAAAAACTTATTCCTTAATTCCTGGAATTCCTGCAAAAACATCATTATAACTCGATACAAGCATTTGACTCAAACAAATGCTAATATGCATGTTCATTTAATATTGTTGTGGTCCATGTTCAATTCCGTTCTTAGAAACAAATTTAGATTTCCTTTACACTTATCTTTTGCGAAATACTTTTATATGAAGTTAAGACAAAGTTAAACAACAAGGTAAAGCATTTTCATAATTTATTTTGAAAACATGAGCCACAAACAATAAAAATTAAACACGCATACGGAAATAAATAAAATCAAACAAACAAACAATCAAACAAATAAAGCTTGGGTTGTCTCCCAAGAAGCGATTTTCTTTATTTACGAGCCTTGTAGCTAGATTCAAGGTCACGGGCTATCCTATATGAGTGAGTTCCTCATCGAGGACATCTTTGAGATCAAACTTAGGTTTCAATTTCCTATCGGTTCTCTTAGTTCGGTATGACTTCTCAAATTTTTCTCCATCCGGATCATATAGAATCATCTTCATATGTCATGATCCGTCACCTTCCTTAGGTGGCTTGTCCCAATTCCATTTACATTTATCGCCTTCCCTTTTCCACTTGTTCATTCCTAAGTTGATAGGCATCACTCCTATGAATTCAATCATTTTCCTAAAGACTAAGGGATCCTCAAATGGGTTTAATTCTTCATCCCTAGCTATGAGTTGCTCTACTGAATGCGTTTTGTTTATAAACTTCTCCTCTAAATGAAATGGGCTTTGAAGTCCTATGAAGTCTCTATTAACCCAAGGTCCGTATCTAGATGGTCTCTTATTCAAATCTACCTAATGAGGCGTTGGTTCCTCACTAGTATCATAGGCATGTTTCTTAACATCATAAACCGACCAAGTTTCTCCTTCTCCTACCGCTATTCTAGATTCCTTATAATCAATCATCGCAATTGCGGTAGCTAAAAATCCTCTTCCTATTAATAAAGGGCATGTAGTGTCACTAACCATATCAAGGACGTGGAAATCGGCTAACATTGTCAACCTTCCTATATGCACTAACACATCCTTCACTACCCCAACCGGATACGCTACACTTCCATCCGCAAGCCCTATGATTACCTCTGTTTCATCTAATTTTTCCGGCTTAAGAGTGGTGTACAGAGATAACGGAAGTAAATTTAGGTTTGACACAAGATCGGCTAATGTGTCAAAAGCATAAGAATTTCCGATCTTATAGGGTAAAACGAATATGCCCGGATCATCTAATTTTTTAGGCAACTTGTTTTGAACGAAGGCGGTCCCATTCTTACCCAACTTAAGTTTCTCTTCATATTTTTTTAAAAGGGCATTGTAGTAGGGGCGCGGGCTAAGACATCAATGAGAAGGCGCTCAAGGAGAAGTTCCTGGAATTCATCGCCAAGGTCTTGTGTAGAAGGTGTTTCAACTATGCTATTGACCAGTTTGATGTTGGGTGGTTTATTCAATTGGTCTTTTTGAAAAATTTGGGTTTGCTTGAAACACGTGCTCACAGCATTGACCGAATAGTATTGTGGAAAAGAAGTGGGAGACGAAACAGATGATATAGCGTTAACGTTTAGTTTCGGATTCTTGACCGTGTTACTTGGGAGTGCTCTCATTTCTCGGTCATTGAGAACTTTCAACAACGTGTCTATCTTATTGGTCAACTCACTTTGTTTTTGTTTGAAATTAGCTTCAAACTTTGCTAAACGAGTTTCTTGAGATGCCATAAATTTGGACATCAATCTTTCAAAATTATTGTTACTACAATAGTTGTTGGAAGAATTGTTGTTGAAAGTACGGTTAGGGGGTGAACCGTTTGATTGATAACGATTAGGTAGAGTGGAAGAATTGTTTTGGGGCATGTTTTGGTTTTGTTTCTACCTAAGGTTCGGGTGATTTTTCCAAGAGGGGTTGTATGAATCACCGTAAGGGTTTGGCTCGGGTTTGAAAGTGTACCACTTGTCTCCCGTTCCGTCGGTACGCGAGGATGCGTAATCCGCAAAAGCTTGTTCGGGGAGTTCATGCAATCACGAGTGTCGTGGGGACCACTACATAATTCACATGAAGAAGTGATTTTGTTCACTTGGTTTGAAGGTTTAGGAGCCTCATAGGATTTCATAAGAAACTTGATTTGGTCTTCAAGTTCCATGATCCTACGGTCGGGAGTGCTTGAATTGTTCGAAGGCAAAGATATTGCCTTGACCGTTTTGTTCAAATCACGGGGATCATTCCAACTTTCGTTGTCATAGAGAGCAAGATCTTCTATGATTTCCCATAATTCTTCCGCACTTAGATCACGTAGCTTGCCACCGGCCGCTTGGTCAATGGTTCGCCTTGTGGAGAGATCGATATGGTCATAGAAAATTTGGACTTAGGGCTAAAGATCTATGCCGTGATGAGGGACTTTTTGGATTAATTCCTTGAAATGAGTCCATGCTTCGTAGAGAGTTTCACCTTGACGTTGTTGGAACATCAAGATGTCATTTCTAAGCTTAATAGTTCTCCCCGGTGGGAAAAATTGAGCAAGGAAACGAGTGGTGAGATCATCCCAAGAGGTGATGGATCCCGCGGGTAAATGCTCAAGCCATTGACTAGCTTGGTCACGTAGAGAGAATTGGAAGAGACGCAATTGGGTCATCTCTTGAGTTTCGATATCAAGGTCTATGGAATCTATGATTTTTAGGAAACCCTTGAGATTTTGATTAGGATCTTCTGAACGAAGTCCATGGAATGCACATCCGCTTTGCACCAACCGGATGGTGTCGGATCGCAAGGGAGACACATTGTCTCCTTGAGGGAGCTCAATGGTGTTTCGATAGCCTTGGTGGCTAGGACGGGAGTACTCTCCTAAAGTTCGGGGTCTAGGAGGTTGGTTTTGTTGTGGTGGGTTGATGGGGTCAAAGAGATTACCACCTTCCATGATGGTGGATGGCAACAGTTACGAACAAAGGAAACAAAGAAAAAGATAGACTAAAGAAGACCTATAAAAATAAAAATAAAAATCTTACTAGAAAGGAATCTAGCAAGTAGACCTAATAAAAAGAAATTTCAACCTAGACAATAACTATTCCCCGGGCTGCGGCGCCAAAAACTTGATGCGTGGTTTTTGCAATCTTGCAAAAGGTTTTACCTCTCGAGAGATCTCGAGAAGCTTGAAATCTCCACCAGGTAGTGTACCTGACCGTTGTAGTATAGTATAGTGACAAGTACCGGGGGATTGATCGTTCAACTCAAAGAATAGTGTTCGCTAGGGTTAAAACTCAATTAAACTAGGTCTAGAGGTGAGGGATGATTCTTTTTGTATTTTTATATTTTATGGAAAGAAAGTAAAAATCTCGGTTTTGAAAGGATGGGCGGAATTAGATGCTAATCAACTAACCCAAATAACTACAAATGCAAATAAATAAAATAACACTAAAAAAAATGTGGAGAAAAACAATAATAAGAGAAAATGTGTTTACTTAGATTTCACTACTCCATAGCTATCTTTTACTGGTTGATTAGTTTGTTACAATTGCATGGATGATGGATTATATTCCTTAATACCATTCATAGGGCCGTGTACGATCTTCCCTAACTCCATAAGCTTCTACCTCTTCCTATGTCGAGCCGACTACTAGCTCCTAACATGGCCTCCTTAGTAGTTACTTATGCATTAAATATAACGAATTTATCGTAGTACACATCCGATCATGTTTCTTAAGACGTTTAAGCAAGTTACCAATTAGAAGTCTGCCAGTTTTCTTAAGCCTAACATCGAAATCATTCATCCACAACAATTATAAACAAACAACCAACCAATAATCAATATCTGAGTTTCATTACATCTAAGCAAACACAAAGAAAACCTAGCCTAGCATGTTAAAGTGAAGAAAAGCATAAGATAGAATCAAACAACACATAGACATATTGAATGATTATTGGAAAACTTATCTTCAATTAAACATGGATGAAACAAGGGTTTGAAACCCTTAAAAATAAGGTGAAATTCATCTAGGGTTTCTCCAAAACTCTCCTCTCAAAGTTGCACACTAATGAATGAAAAATCAAAAACTATATATAGAGTTTTGAGTCTGACGGCGTCAAGAGTAAATTCTGACGCCGTCAACTCGCCACCATAAATACTATCGTGTTGCCTAGATCCAATTCTGACGCCATCATGTTTAAACTCTCTCTTGGTCGTCTCTTGTGTTTTGTACGTGACGACCTTGGTGACGCCGTCACGTGTAAATCCTCCAAAAATATTCTGGCATGTCACGTGTAACTTGATTATCCACCTCATTGCCAATGAGTGACGGCGTCATAAGCAAATCCTGACACCGTCAGGTACTGTTTTCAGCATGAATTGGAGACTTTGTCGTTTTCTTCACTTTTTTGCTCCAAAAACGTCCAAAATGCTTCCTTTTCCATATTTTTTCTCAAAAGTACCTAAAATGACAAAAGGAACGATTTAGGGCAATATTTGATCAAATAATCTCGACTTTGGGCTTAAATGACCCCTAAAAGCGGTACACTTTTCGTCTCATCAACATCCGTTTTTGGACTGAACAATGAGTACTATACTCAGAAGTCTTTTACATTTGACAACCTCGTAGCCCTTTTACTTCTTATGCCTTGGTTTCTAATTTTATTAGTGATGGTGCTCGGGACCTGTCAAAACTTCAATTTCTCGTTCTTCTTGAAAAGGTTAAATTCATTTCATAAATTTTTATATCTAGAACCAATAAACTTGTTTGGCATTATGACTCTAAAGGGAACTACACGATCAAATTAGGTTATCGCCATGCACTACTTAAACGTGAAGTTACCTCGAACACTTTGGCTGCTTCGTTATCTACTCCAAACAAATGCTTATGGAAGCAAGTATGGAATACGTTGCCCAAAATCAAGTTCTTATGGCGGAATGCTTGTTCAAATGCTATCGCTACTCAAGAGAATATCTCACGAAGAGGTTCTTATTGCTTACCTATATGTCCTATTTGTAAAACATAGATAAAAACAGTTGAAAATGACAATCTTGATCTCCAAGTAAACCCTTGAAAATGACATTCTTGCACCTCAAGAAACCCTTGAGAAAACTAAAACTTTCACCTCAAGTTCTCTTTTGGTCGACCGAAGCCTCATATACCTTATATCAACAAAATGGTAGCCAAACAATAACAAAAAATGAACATGCAAACCAGCTCTGTCCAGCCAACTTTGATAGTTTGTATCTCCCTACTGGGTACTCTGAGGCAAGATCCCTCCAATGAGAACTTAGATCTATGTGTCTTAAACATATATTTCGAATTTCGTAGAGATCCAATGATTAACAAATCCACAATGTCAATTATACTGCACCTGCGCAGAAATCGTCGAACCAAACATGGTTTATTCTTTTCTCTTATTTTGGCTCTCCCCTCGTTGTGTGATTCATACATCTTGAATAAGGCTTTGATACCAATTGTTGGATAAAACCTCCAAAAAAACCTGCAAGCTTAACGTGGAATTGATTAAAGAAAAAAAAAGTCAACACATTAAGAACACAAGATAATTGACAAAAGGAAAAAACAACATGCACATATTATATACCCTCAGACCGCCTTTTATTAATAACAAATAAAGGTTTACATCGAAAAGAAGAATTAATGAACTATGAGGGGTACAATCCCTATAAAATCACTTGAGTCTAACCATAACTCAATTCAATTAAGTACAATAAAATCTCAATACATAAACTAATTACACTTTAGTCCACTAAAAATTGCTACTATGTCATAACAATAGTTGTATTCATTTGTTTGTCTTATAGTGGCAAGAATAACTAACTAATAATGCTTGTTCTTATCAAAACACATAATTAAATAAATCAAGCCCTTTACTTTCCTTAAAGGTAATTAATAATAAATATAAACAAACTATATCGTCGCTAGAAGAGCTTCCTAGGCAACTAATTCCTATGGACCACTTTGAAAAGCAAGAAACATACACACCATTTACTTAATATCATGTGAAGACCACTTATGCCTTAGAATCTTGCATAATATGGTTGCATGTTCACTACTCTTACTTTTCTTTAAGGCCACTTTTAGATTGAAGTGAGTCCGAATTTGAAGAAGTGTGATATTACTTGAGATGGATAAAAACAAAACTTGTTGCATTGGCGAAACCATGTTGATTTGGTTGAAACAATCAGTTAAAATTATTGTAATTCCTATCATCTTAATAGTTAAAATATGTTTATGTATTGGTTTTCAAATAAGCCTTAAAGATGGCTTAAACACTAACGAACATATTATTATGCGAGAGAACTTTATTTTACAGTAAAACAGTCTTCTCATAACTTATAATTAAAACACCTTGTGATTTACCTAAAATATTTTTCTCCTATAGCTCTTTGTAAACGAATTGAATGACTAGGTTGATGGTTCATTAACTAATTACCTTTTGGAGTTGACTCAACTCCCTAACACTCTGCTATCGAACGTACCATGGAACAAAGAGAAATGTAGAGGATAAAAACGAGAGAAAAAAGAGAAAAGGAAAAAAAAAGCTGGTTATATTATTTATGTTCCTAAGTCGGAAAGAAAAGAAAGAGAATGCAACCAACTTATGCACAAAAATCATTTTCTCTCCAAATCTCTTAATTTGAGAATGAGATTAGGTGGAGAAATTTGACATAATTTGTTTATTTCCTCTCTCATTCTCTTCTTTTCTTTTCAAATAAAAACTCAAAAACAGACTGTAAAGTAGTCACATAGGAGCTTGAAAATGAACCTTTAAATTATTGTGATGTTAGGTTCGTTTCCAAGGACATAAATTGATAGAGGTTGTGCCTACATCCATTTTAATTTTTACGAAATCAAATCAAGTTTAACCATTTACACGATCAAATTATTATGAGAATAATCTAGTTGATTATTTTTAACAATATAACCTTATTAAAATATAAACCGTCTCATGGCGAGGACCTTTTTTTTAATGACAAATTCTGTAACACACATTGTTAAGGAGCTAGGTAACAAATATAAGTGCATGGTACGACTTTAAAATGATTCAAAATATTCTATCCGATCAAGAGATACTGTTTTCGGCTCTAACCGAAATCTAAGTAATTGAAAGGGCATAAAATGATTTGGCTTTAAAATGATCTTTTCACCACGAGAACTATGTCATTTCTAGATCTCCAAAGAAGCCTAGAGTTATTTGGACCACCACGTTAACAAAGATTACTATGGCTCGAGGTAGTGGTATCTTGTAAGTTCCACAAATCGAGAACAACCAGCCAAATGTTTTTGCAAAGCAACCCTCAACCCAAAACATGATCTTTGGTTTATATGTCGTCATTACTAATCCTGCAAAGGATTGGATCCAAGTCAATACTTTTTTGTTGAGACTAACTCGAGTTCATAGTTTTCGGTTAAAAATCCTTTGAGATGCAATATAATCCTTTGAGATGCAATATTAAAATCCTTTGAGATGCAATATTAAAAATCCTTTGAGATGCTTTTGTGACTCGAGTTCATAGTTTTTTTTTTTTTTTTTTTTTTTTTTTTTTTTTTTTTTTTTTTTGAGATGCAATATTAAAATGCAATAATACGACCCTTTTACCAAAAAAAAAAAAAAAAAAAAAAATCCAATAATACGCAATAATAACTTCTGAGTGGAGAACTAAAGAGCTTGTAGCTCAATGGTATCACATAATGGTTGTGGGTTCAAAACCAGCCTAAGACATGTGAGATAGATTTGTGGTGCATATATCGTGATGTAGATTCTAAATTCTCATATCTCCAACATAAAGTGGTATCAGAGTTTGTTTGAACCTATTTGGGTTAAACGAGTTACTACAATATTTATAAAGGAGTCATGACACGAGGATAGAGATTTGATCTAAGTCATGTTGTTGTTCGAATTTTCATTGGTGAAACCTACGATTATTAATGTGTTAGAATGGAGACGTTGTTTGATTATTGAGATACATCTAACGATGTCAAGAACACATATGAAAACCCCGTTGATATAAAAAAAAAGACACTCGTGATTAAATGAATAATTCAAAGAAAAAAAAGCCGAAAAAGTGGTTAAGTATTTTCGTAACAATAAATTGGTCTTCAATTTCATAACCATAACTTTTCATTCGATAAATCAAATCGGTTAATCTGGATAAATAGTAATATAATAAGTCATTTTCTTTTATCTTCGTGTTCTCATAATCTCGTTTGAGATTTTGTAGTCATATAGCTCTCACATTGATGTTTCTATACATTTCTTTCTTAGACACTTCCGAAGCTTCTTTTCTTGTTTATATGCATGATTTTCGGGAAGATTGACGATGTGATTGCCGTTGAATCATACTTAGAATGGCTACGTTTCGTCTCTTTTTTTCTTCAAATCATTCATTTGCTAATCGGTGTATTTTTATGTATCAACAGAATGTTCACATCATATCGTCAAACACATCTACAAAATCCAACAACGACTTCGTTATATCATACCAATAATCGCAGTTCTTGCCATCAAAGATTGGGATAACAACATGACTTAGATCAAATCCGTGTTATCGTGTCCCGGCTCCTTCTCAAATATGTTAGTAACTCGTTTATGTTGGAAATGTCAGATTACACCACTAAAATTGCTCACAAATTATTGGGTGGAAATAAAAAGCGCTACTAGGTATATAAATTATTATTGACTTGAAGACTCATAAAACATAAAATCTGGACACACTTTTTTATTATGTAAGCTACTTAATTACACATCTTTTGCATTCCAATGCTACTCCCGTAATAATTCAATTGTACAGTGTAAAACTTGAACCAAACTAGTCAAATATTTTAAACACTTACTGCCGATCAAACGTGTAAAAGGTTATCACATGTATTGAGTATTGACCAATTGTGTAGAAAACAAAGTTACATATCTCTTATTAAAAAGCATGTTTAAAACTTTTCCTAACTATGCCTTTATCAGCACCCAATAGTTGGGCTTGACTTACTTTTTATAAATTAAATTATTTCTTTTTTATTTTCTAGTAAAACACATTAGTTTAGTTCATCAAGAAGACACTACCACGAAAGGCCAAGCTGTTGCAGGCAAGAGCACGGTTAAAAAGAAATAGTATAAACGAAGCTTGGCCGGGTAATCAAGTGACATTATCGTCTCAAAACCATTGATTGACTGATTACCGAGTGATGATGGCCCCTTTTCTGTTGAAGATTGTACTAGGCAAGCTTTGGAAAGGTTGCTAATCATTCCTACTTTGGCGTCGTGCTTTGCATTGGATAACTATATATGTTCTAAGCTAGTAAAATTAATATTAATTGTTGGAGATTACTTCGTAGCAGAGTTGTGTCATGTGATTCTTCGATCTAGAAGACTAAACCTATTCTTCAATCTAGCTATAGATGTCTGGTACCTCAAAATCTGCAATTTTTATATATTTTTATTTTTTTATTATTTATTTTTATTTTTTTTATGTTGATCCAACATGAGCAGGGCTAACACTTGTGATGAGCAAAACTGTTGACGCTATTGTTCGAGTTGTGATTTAGTTCAGTCGAAAAGGTAAGCTATTGAAAAGTAATAATGCATCGTCGATTGGTCTCATTAATAAGGTTCAGGCGTAACAATTGGATCCGTCATAGATGCAAGAAGTATATAATATAGATGGGTTGATCGGCATGCTGTTTTAAGAAATGGGTGTTGTAACTTGTAACTAACATGCGTAAACTTTTATTTTTTGGGTTTTGTTTTACAATATACTAACAAAACTAGCGAGACAGACCAGACCCATGATTTGTGAAAGGGCGCTGCACTATTCTGTTTTTATGATTATGAGTACTAAAGTTGCTTCACAAAGAATGTATTAGATAAAATTGGGTGTTGCACGTGCTCAAAAAAGTCATATTTATAAAAACAAATTACACTCCGTAACCTAAAACAGGGTGTGTCCCGTGCCACACTCGGCTCTCATGTGGGTCCGTATCGCTGCGAGATCGAATCTAAGAAATGCAATTCAAGAAGATCTGGTGGAAAATTTACGCCAAGAGATCTGAATCCTCATAACATGAATGGAAATTTAGCACTGAATTAGAAACAAAGCGACATCTAAAAAATCATAATGTTTAACTTATTTGACACCCAACGAAGTAAAACACACCTAATATCAAATAAAAAAATACGATTCCACAATTAAATGTCTGAACAGTTTTAGAGTCTCGGACGTTCTCAATCTCGGAGATATGTCTATAATATTAAACTTTAACTAATTAACAGTTAGCTTACTTCTCTTTGGAGAAAATCTACTTTAACTAATTAACAAGATTGACCTTTAATTATAATAATTTGTAGTTTTGTACATATATAATCCAGTAACTTTCATACAATGAAATATATAAATTCTCTTCGCAAATAATGCGATAGAACACTTTTACGTAAGTTAATCAAACATGCATGATAATAATGTGATAGTTAGTCATTTCTCATTAAATTAATTACCTAGTCAAACATACATCAACATTTGGACCCCTTTCCCTCTTTCATATTTCAAACCCGATTCGTGAATATGATGTTACAGATCTAGGATAACAATTATACATTGCCTTAAAATACACAAACCCTAATCCTACTCAAGTCCAGCTTGGACGACCAAATTAAAATATATCTTTCATTATACTCTTTCCGTCTTAAAATAATTGTTCATCGATAAAAAAAAACACACTTAAAAAAAAAGCATAATTATCTCTGTTTAATTTTTCATGCAAATTAAAATGGTCATTTTACCCTTTAGTGACCCATGGCCTACGGTATAGTGATATGTAAGTAGCCACCAACCTAGAGGTTGTGGGTTCAAGCCTCGCTAGGGGCATTTGTGAGCAGGGTCGAAACCAAGATAAAATATGACCGGATACACAAATTTTTTAGAACTATAATATAGAAACACGTTTCAATGGACCGGGTGCATTTAAGTGCATTTTGAAAAAATTAATGTTATTTTCAAAAATTAACACTACATCAAAAAATTCATAGGGGTCCTTGAGCACCAGCGGGAACCCCCTTGGTTTCGTTCATGTTTGTGAGATTGGTGATGGTGGTATAAGTGTAAAAAAAATTATCGTTCTAAAATTTTAAATAAAAAAATTACTTCTTTATTGAAAGTCTGTAAAAAATTCAGTTAAAGGTAATATAGTAATATCAATCAAAATTTTCTATCGACTTTTAGAAATAAATAGTTAATTTGAGACAATATGAAATAAATACATGGACAATAATATTAGGAGTGAAGGAAGGCGTATTGGTTTAGTTTATTGCAAATTGCTTAACTTTTGTGAGAAATTTTTATATAATTAATAGACTAAAAGCTGCCGACCAAGTTTAGCTCACAACTTGAATGACGTTGATCAATTTGGAATTGTGCTTGCTTGAGCCATCCACTTCAAGTGCTAGACGTTTTCCCATAATGCAACAAATTATTAAAAAAAGTAATAAACGTACATAAATATTAAGATGTCAACGGCTTTCATTTTCGCTCAATAGTTTTGTCTCGTTCTAATTATCGTCCCCTAATTGTCTTTTATAATACAATTACAGACTTATATCAATGTCACCTTCAGTTTTCTCTCTTCTTTCATTTTCCTTCACTCCTGTCTCACCTTTCACCCGTAGTTGTTACATTCCTCTCACATTTCATTAAAATAACCACTTTATACAAATACACCATATTAAATACTCCACACACACTAACAAACAAATAAAAATAATTAAATCACCAAAGGTGACCCAATCACCCTTCATTGCACAAACCAAAGGTGAAGGGGTGAGGCTGTTATAATGTTCACGCGTGAGGTGAGGACTCACATTGACTCTCTCACGCCTATTATCTTTAGTCTCACTATCTTGCGCTATATATGAACCGTATTCACATTGCTAAAATGCACTTAATTTATTTAAATACTTGAAAAGATAAATAGTATACAATAATGACTTGCCAACATGGTAAAAAGGTGTGAGATTTGAGTTGGTTTCCGTCGGATCAATTACAACAAGATGCTTTTATTTTTAAAATAGCCACCAATCAATTATCCAAGTGATCATCCATATTTGGCCCACAACAAAACCTCCTTCAACACCTTTTCATCAATTAGTTATTTATTTTTATTTTTTTTAAAAGCAATAATATATAACCACAAAGGCAACAAAAACATTTCAAACTAAAAGGCAGCTCCATTCCTCCAACAAGCTGATTAAGGAGAAGGAGACCCAAAACAAGACACGACCCTTCACAAATCAGGGCCTTACAAACTTCGACAAATACAAGACAAAAATGACAAGAGAACAAATGAATCCTAACATACATGTCCTTAAACTACTTCGACAAATATAAGATATGTCATTCCGTTATTTAACGATTATGCTTCTCGATTCTATAGTTGATCAAGATTACCAAATTTATCGAGACTTATCTAGATCTCTTTTGGGTATGGCCACGTAAATATCTCATTAATCTAAAGAGGGGCCCAATGGCATCATTCTTCAAAAACTGGTTGAAAAAACAAATTATATATTGATTGCATGTGTCATTTATGTGCTTCACAACACTTCTGAAAATAGCCCTTATAACTATCTTATTCAGGATAGTGTTTAATTATAACATGAAATGAGATCCACACACGCAAAACCTACTCGCATCTCAAGTCTAAGGATTAGCAACGAAAATCGCTTACAAGATTCACTTGATTACATTGATCAATAAAGTGATAATCTTGTTAGTTGGGGTAGTCCATGCAAACTTGTGAATTTCAAGTGCGTTTGGCGGAAACATCCTTTAGTATTTTAAGAATATTATCAATCACTCAGATTTGTCTTAATTAAATTATACTCCCGTATTGTTGATCAATAATGGACAATTTTATAATAATATAAATTATTTATGGATTTAAATATGTAAATATAGGATACAATTAGTATTAAATGAAAACAAACATATTAAGTACTTTAATTCATTAAATAAATAATAATTTTTAAAGCATCACTTATACAAATACTAAACACGTAACATGAGACTATTAGCTAAACGAAGTCCAGTGCTCTCAACATGTTGAGTAAGCTTGCCTTTTGGCAAAGCCGTTGTAAATGGATCAGCTAGATTGTCATCTGTGTGAATTTTGAGTAGATTGATTTCACGAATATTAATTTATTCTCGAACATAGTGATATCTTATCGGATAGTGTTTGGCGTCTTTCTGAATTCCAAGTTCGTTGGCTATAATGATTGCCCCAGAATTGTCGTAATACATTTCCATAGGTACTTCATTTGTGGGAACAACACCCGTAGTAGTTTGGCGTCTTCATAATCCAAACAGCTTCCATCGCAGTTTTTGAAGAAGCTATGTTCTAAACTTTTGTTGCAGACGTTGCAGTAGTAGTTTGCTCGGTACTCTTCCAATCTACTGCGCCTCCATTCAGAACGAATACATATCATGTTTGAGATTTTGTGTCATCTCTATCGGTTTGGAATCCAGCGTCAAAGTAGCTAGTAACTTTAAGCTCTACATCAAGATTCCCACTATAAACAAGAAACATATCTCTAGTAGATCTTAGATACTTGAGAATATTTTTCACAGCAGTCCGGTGAAGTTCACATGGATTCTATAGAAATCGGCTTGTAATATTCTGCGCGAACGCCTCATCAGGTTTAATGTATCTTACCGTATATATAATAGACCCTACAGCCGAAGCATAAGGAACCCCTTGCATACGCTTCACCTCTTCAGGTGTTGAAGCACATTATGTACTATTTAAGTCAAGTCTTTCTTGCATTGGGATAGTGCAACGCTTGGCTTTATCCATTCTAAATCTTTTCAAGATTTTATCAATGTAAACACTTTGACTTAGTCCAATTAACTGCTTAAATCTCTCTCGGTAGTTCTTGATTCCAAGAATATATGCTGCTTCCCCTAAATCCTTCATAGCAAAACACTTTCCAAGATAGGATTTAACATATTGCATTGGAATGTGATTTCCCATGATCAATATGCCGTCAACATATACATTTTTGTTCGTTTTTATACGTTTTCATCCATTTTTATACGTCTTCGTCTATTTTTCTTACGTTTTCATTACGTGTTTATCCGTTTTTATACGTTTTCATCCATTCTTATATGTTTTCGTCCGTTTTTACACGTTTTTATAAGTTTTTGTCTATTTGTATACATTTTCTTACGTTTTCGTACATTTCATCTATTTTTGTACATTTTCGTCTATTTTTGTACGTTTTCTTACATATTCATACATTTTTATACTTTTTGGACGCATGAAAATGGATAAAAATGGTTAATAACATATATAAACGTAAGAAAGCGTATTAAAACGCATAAAAACGTATAAAAGGTACTAAAACGTACAAAATCATATGAAAACGTAGAAAAATGTTTAAGAACGTACAAAAAACGATTAAAGCATATGACAACGTAAGAAAAACGGATTGGACGAAAACGTATGAAAACATATAAAAACGGACAAAAACGTATAAAACGGATAAAAAGTATGAAAGTATAAGAAAACGAACTAAAACATATAAAAACGGATACAAATGAACGAAACCGTATAAAAACGGATACAAACGTATAAAATGGACCAAAAAGGATAAAAGTGGATAAAGTTTAAGAAAACATATAAAAATGAACGAAAATGTATAAAAATAGATGAAAACGTATAAAAACCGACGAAAACGTATAAAAACGGACGAAAGTGGATAAAAACATATGAAAACGTGTAAAAACAAACGAAAACATATAAAAACGGAAGCAAACGTATAAACAGATGAAAACGTATAAAAATAGACGAAAATTGATAAAACCATATGAAAAAAGATAAAAACGTATAAAAACGGATATTAAGAAAGAGATGTAAGGTTTGTGAAAAGAAGATGTAAGAAATGAAAGACACTCCCTCTATCTCAAAAATTATTGTCAGGAGATGAAAATCACACAATTTATTAAAAATTAGACCATTATAATTTTCAACCAATCAAATAGAATAATCCTTCACTAAATTATCTTTTTATTACTTAAAAGGAAAGTGGATGGTTATTTTTAGACATGCTAAAAAGGTAATATGAACTATAATTTTGAGACGAATGGAGTAATATTTTAGAAAAGGAAAGAAGTGAAATAAAGCTCTTTTGTCTGCAAGAATAACAAATGAAAAGCTTTGTGCACCCGAAGAGGAAATAAGTGAAAATTAAAGAGGTGAAAAAATGCTTGTTTTTAAAAAAAACAAACTACACCTTACTTTGCATAATCATGCATACACATATTTTTGAGCACTCTCACACTCACACATACAATTATCAGAGGTTTACCTGAAAGTAGTTTTCCTACTCTCCGGTTTACTTAAAGATAATTGTATGATCTGTCTACATTTTATCTCTTCGTACCCCGCTCAAGCGAGATTGAGTATATCGTTGTTGTATTTATGTTCCTAACGCAAACATGTTTCAACCGAACAAAAGTAACCCAAAAATCATACCATCAACAACCACGTTGAAACATACAAACATCCTTTTAATAAACAAGTCAGAAAGAAAATAAAATTTTCATTTTTATGATCAATCTAATTATTATACCTCCTGTTTCATAACAAAGTTTATTTATTTATTTATTTATTTATTATTATTTTTTTTTCAAACTTCGGGTGTTAACTATTAAGCAGTAAATACCGGTACCAGTAACGAACCACCCCTATCCCAAAAACGTGTTTCTGTGCGGTATCCGGTAGACCAAAAAAGTTCAAACAATATTTTGGTAGGTTCGGTACCGTTAAAGCGTTAATCTACCGTGCTCATCCTAGTAGTTTATATTTTGAAAAAATAGGTATAATTTTATAATTTTTATTTTATTTTTTTATTTTAATATTATTATTTTTTTTGGTTCAAATATGCCCTATATGTAAAAAGAACAAGCTAGTTATTGAAAAAAAAAAAAAAAAAAAAAAAACTCTCTTTTAATTTGCAAGATCTTTCGGATGTTAATCAGGACTGATTTTGAAGGTCCATATACAAAGGGCCTTATTTGTTTCAGAGCCCATTTTTAGTCAAAACTATTTGATAATAGCCTTAAAGATTTTATTATTATTATTTATTTACTGTATTTATTTTTATTTAATTTTCTTTGAAACACAATCACCCTCCTAAGAAAATGAGAACTCCAACGGGACATTACTCTGTCAGATGTTTCTCCTTTAAACGAGAATTACATGGCACACGTTAATTACTGCCATTTTTCATCATAGGAAATTACAACGGATAATATTGTCAAGATCGAGATTATATGCAAAGTTCTATGCTTCATGCTTGGAAGTTGGAAAGATTTGGGTATGTTGTCAAATGGTTTAGCTTCTTTAGATTTTGAATCTGCTTCATTATTCTCATGGAATTGTTTGAATCTGCTTCATTATTCTCGTGGAATTGTACTAGTTAATTTTATAGGGATAATTACCAAAATAGATCATTGACTTTTTGACTAATCACTTTTTAGACTTTCAAATTTCACTTTCCAAAATTAGACTTGGGCAACTTAAAAATTGAGCAACTCAATATAAACGTGACACGTGTCCTTAAAATTTTTTAGTCAAGTACAACAATTGTAAGTGTGTGTAAGGTATGTGTAAGGTATCTCGTATAGGGCAACTTGTACTTTTCGGGCAACCGTATTTGGGCAACAATACACTTTTTGTCTTTTAGCAAAAAGTGAAATTGTATAAAATAATAATATAGTACATTTGGCAACTTGTACTTCGGGGCAACTTTTAGAAATTATTTTTGGGCAACTTAATTGGGTAAATATATAACCAGAGACACACACACAACCCATTCCTCTACCACCTCTCCCACCATCAAATTACATGAGTAGGTTCATTCTCTCCGTCTCCCAAATAAAACCCTAACTGTTACTATTAAACAATAAAGAACCCCTAACGTTTCACAAACGTTTCTATATGGCTAAAGGCAATGATTTCTACACAGTGAAAATTAGTATCAGGTCATCGGTTAGGTTGTTGCAAGATATTAATGCGAAGTTGAAGTCCAATCCAAAGCGTTACTTGTTGTTTAGAAGTACTGTTTTTGGTCCTTGGTTGGATATTCCGTATGCGTCAAATGATAGCCATTTGATGAATTATGTTTTGCAAAATCAGGTCACTGTGTCTAATATTTCTCCTGATTGCCCAATTATATACCACATTGGGGATCATTATCTACAGTTTGGCCGGAAAGAATTTTGTTTAGTTACCGGATTTTGATTTGGGAAAGTCAAAACCAAAGCTACTAAAGATCGTCCTCCTTTTTGTGATCGTGTGTTTCCAGAGAAGAAAACAATGGCTGTAAATACTGTAAAGGGCATCGATCTTCTGAAGCTTCTTAAAGATGATAGGTGGTCAACATTAAGTGATGACGATGCTGTCAGAGTCTGTCTCTTAATTGCATGTGAGTTAGTGTTTATGGGTCGTGAAGATAGAAATGTTGTTCCTAAGCATATAATGTCGTTGGTCGAGGATTTTGATGAATGGAATGCATTTCCGTGGGGCGAATACATGTGGGACAAATTTTATCGAAGGACTGTGAATGTGGTTCCTAAACACAGCCAATATCATTTAAGTGAGATTCAAAATAACCCACAGTACACTCCTACATACAATCTCTATGGATTTGCTTGGGCTTTCAAGGTTAGAATTATTTTGATTTTTATCGTTTTATCTGCGCTGTTATAGTTAAAATCAGTGTTGCAAAAATCGGCTGAGGCGGCTGATTAATCGGCGATTAATCGGCCTCGGCCTTGGAACTTGGAGGAAATTCCAAGGTAATCGGCCGATTAATCGGCCGAGGCGGCCGATTAATCGGGAAAAAATCGCAACTCGGCCCCCGACCGCCTCGGGACCGATTCACGATTTTTGCAACATTGGTTAAAATGAATCGGTAAGTGGTTTATGCATCTCCAATGTATGCTTGTTGACTGTAATACTTTAGACTAGCTTGTTTGTAAACATCTAGCTTGTTGATGTTTCTCTGTTTTAGATTAGTTTACGTTTTTATTGTTTATGCTTCTTCTGTATGAGGGTTACATTGTTTGTCATAATAAACCGGAGTCTGTTTATATACTACACTTTGAAATTGCTGATGTTGTTATTGATTAGGTTTGTTGTTTATGTAGGTAAAAAAATTTCCTATGCCCTTTGACAGTTGTTTAAGTTTCATACTGTTTATCAGTTACAACTGATTTGTTTTACAATTCTTTAACATACGTGTATCTTAATCATTGGTTGTATAGATATGGATATTGGAAAGTTTCCCCAAAAGCTCAATTTGGTGGGTTAAAAACTTGAATGTCATACCTCGTGGTGTTGCTTGGACCAAGGTTGCACAGTTTGGGAAGTCAGATTACTCGACTTTATTTGGACATGTATAAAACAAACATCTAGTTAGTTTTATTAAATTCATTGTTGGTTTATAAAGGTACGTATACTTAGCAGATCTCAAATAAGTATAATGTTTGTGTTTGTTAGGAGATCAATCCAATTGTCGAGCTGTTTCCAACAAAAAAGGAAACGGAGGAACCTTGGTTCATTGCAAGTGTCAAATTTATAGAAGGATTGGGTGATGAAGCTGCAAATGTGAAATTTATAGAAGGATTGGCTGATGAAGCTGCAAATGTCAAATTTATAGAAGGATTGGCTGATGAAGCAGACGTGGTGGAATGTGAAAAGGGAGATGGGCTGGAATCTGAAAAGGTACAAAATGTGGATCCTGTAGATGGTGGCGTACAAGACTATAATCGGCATGTTGTTCAAACAAACGATGTTGCTAGTGAAGATGTACATGTTGATGTTGGTGTACAAGATGAAAATGTAGTTGTTGACGTCGTCGACAAAGGACATGCTGTCCAAACAAGAGATGTCGATGGTTATGTTGCCGATCAAGATTTACTATATGATGTCCCCACAGAAGATGTCGTTGCCGAGAAAGGACATAGTGTTGAAACAAGAGATGTCGATGGTGGGCGAGTTTTACATGGACATAATGAGGAACCGGTTGACTCATTCAATGTCGAGCAGAGTAGTTGGCCTCAAGTTTTACAACAAGAGAATCATATTCAGGTGGCATCAACTATATCACTTCCTGACCTTTTCCAAGAGGTTGATTCTCTTAAAACAAGATTACAGTTGATTGAGAAACGCGAATGCTGTCATGTTAGTCCTGTCGTTGTTGCCGAGTTTGATGTTCTAAGAAAGAGAGTTCAAGAGATAGAGAGCATTTTGAATATAAAATCTAAGTTTGAGGTTGGTCCCCATCAATCAAATGTACATTCAAAAGATTCTGTAGCTACAGATGACAAATGTCATGACAAGGCCATAGTCTCACATTTAGCACCACAATCTCATGCGTGCTCAAAAGAGTCTGATGTGAAAGGAAATTCTGATTCTGATTATTACGATTCGATGGTTAGTATCCAACTTTATATGGCGATGTTGTTTATAATCATTCAATGCAATGGTAAATACCACAATTTATTTATTTTCTCACCTGTCGTTTATATGCTTTTCAAATGCAGACCACAGTTTCATATTCAGACGGTCATCCGGATGAGGGGGAACTTTTATGCCAGTCAGTGAATCATATGGACGTTGATGAGGAAGATGGGAAGGGCGATTATAATGAGTCTCAATTGTATAATTCTACCATGCAACTTCTAATAAGATCACCTGATGCTCCCGCTGTTGATCCCTTTCCTCCCGCTGTTTGCACAGCTGTTCATTCGTTACTCAACCTTAACAAAGAAGTCCCCGTTTCAAATTGTGAAGTATGTAAATATATTTAACTCTTTTACATTGTGAATACATTAGTTAGTTTAGGTATCCTTACAGTGACTTTTGCATTAACGGTTATGTATATTTGTTCAGGATAGTCATTTTACGGACCAATACCTTAGCCTTGAAAACGGTGAAAAGAATCCAGCCGAGTATTCCTTGGATGATATCATGGAAGATGATGCTATAAATGAAAAGGAGGATGGGAAGGAAGTGTTTGCTGGAGAATTGGTCGTTCCTGGAAGTAATAATGTGACCAAAGAAGATAAATCAGTCTTCAAACAAGCTTTTGAGGTACATACCAGTTTATGCTTGCTATTTAAAAAGGCTGTATGTTTTATCTTGTAACACATTATGTTTTTAAAACACAGAATCAAATGACAAAACCTGAATACGTAAGTGTTGTTAAACGAAATCAGAAACCTTGTTTACAGAATGTATTTGGACCTGTCATTGGAAAGCAGATGAAAAATAAGAAGAAGTCACCTAAGGTTATCAACTTTGAACGGGCTTTTGTTAAGACTATCAAGCTAAGCAAGAAGAAGAAGAAGAAGTACGGTGCACTGATTGCATCGGTTGTTGATGAGCAACCACCTACTGGTCCACACGTTCCACAAACAAGGTCGATGACGCTTAATGGGCCTGTTGTAACTCCTCCGGTTGAAGAGGTATAGCACTTGTAATATTGATATGGTAAATTATACGGCATGTGTCCATGTATAACTTGTATGTACCTAATTTTAGTTTCAGGATAAGGAGGTGATTATCCAAAAACCGGTGACAAGGTCTGCTAAACCCAGTACAACGTCTCTCCAACCTTTTCAACTGACAAGGACGGGTCAACCCAATATAATGTCTCTGGAACCTTTTCAAGAGGTAACCGACAACATAACTTTATTTCTAAGTCATTATAGAATTTGTTAATATCTCTTTTGTATTTTCAAATGCTGAGAAAAGTAGTAATTATTATTTTGTATTTAGGATCTTTCACGACCCAATAAGCGCAAACAGGTAAATGTGCCGGAACCTATCAGAATGTTTTTAAAGGAGTTCAAGCCACCTAAGTATTGCTTTCCATGGGGTCGTTGTGACATTCATGTTGACCGCCGGTTTTGGATGGCGTTATCCGGTCTCGACACTTTTAAAAGGGGCTGGTTGAGTGACATTGTACGTAAATATATCCCTGTTAACTTTAAAAGAGTGCTGGTTGTGTATTTAACTTTGGTTTTTTCTTTAATTTCACTATACAGCACCTTGATCTGTGGGTTGACCTACTATGGCGTTTTAGACCAAAAGAGGCTGATTGGGCTGCTGTAAGCCCTCATTTCTGTCAAGCTATACTTGGTGGTATGATGCCTACTTACTTTTCTGACGTGTCGAGGTACCCAGTTCCATGGACTGATGTTGAAAAGGTTTCTACATTTATGGTTCCTATACCTTTTGCATATATTATAACCTTTTATTAACACAGTTTAAGATTGAATTGTGTATATTAGGTCTTATTTCCTGTTAACGAACCAGATAAACATTGGTGTTTAGCTCAACTTCAAATCAAAAGTGGTGTCGTTACGTTTTATGACTCGCTTGGTTTAGCAAAGACAAACAGAAGAAGCTGGTGGCGGACCATGAAAGGAGAACTACCATTGCGTCTGACTTCGTATTTAAAGGAATCTGGGGTTTTGAAGAGTAAAGCCATATCAGTTGACAAGTATCAAATCTCTTTTGATTATGCGAGTGTTCTGGTTCAAGGGGATCTATATGGAGACTGTGGTGTGTGGGTTTGTATGTGGTTATACAGGTTGTGTCATAACCTACCATTGGAAGTGGCCGACCCTGTGCAAGCAGCGTTGGCGTACCGTGAACGTATGCTCGAGTACTTTTGGAATCATAGAGTGGATGTTAAATGATATGTAATCGTTGTTGAACATTTGCTGAATTTTTATTATGTCACCTAACTATCCCTAGGAAAACATATGTCGCTAGTTGTAACGGATGATTTGTATTAACGTATGTCATTTTTATACCATCGATACATGGTTTTCTGTTTTGTTTTTTCTTTGCTTACATAAACTATAATGTCTTGTTTACATTTCATATATACTTCATGTTTCTATCAATGAAGCACAAAGTTTAACATATAACAGACCATCCCATTGATAATGAAGCATAAAACACACAACAGTTGTTCCTAAATCATACGATATGCTAGTATTACAGCAAGGAACACTACAACCCTAGTTAACAAAGTAATTGTTGACTTTATGGAAACAATCTCTTCCTTCATCTCCACCATCGCCAGCTGATTATTCGGATCATCTTTCCTAGTCTCTTTGCTTGTCTGGCCGTTTAACCTATAGTTACCCACATACATTTTGAAAAGCAAATCCTTGTAATAAGCTGAAGGTAGTTCAGGATCAATGAAACCATAGAAGCCACATTTTTTTTTTGTCCTAACAAAATAATGAATACACACATGAGTAAACGAAAACAGTGTGTTCTTGTAAAAGTAACAAATGATCAGAACAGTACTTACATAGATGGGACAGGCTTTATACCTTCTACCAGGATTACCTGTTGACCAAGAAACTCGCTCCTCAACTGGTAGAGGTGGATCACAATCACAGTGGGTTTTGTCAAGTAATTCTTCGAGAATATAACGCCTAGATCTGTATGAACAAGATGGCATTTTAAAAGTTTTTGGTTAGACCTATGTGTGTGTGTGTTTTCCACATCTAAAAAATTGGTAATTAAAGGCATGTGTTGTACTCTGTTTGGGCGACTGTTAGGCCAATTAGGCAACCTCTACTTTCAATACTTTATTTGACACGCCTTGTGGATCTTGTATTCTATAAGTATAACCATATAGTCAAACACTTAGATACAGTGTAAACATTATTGCTCTTTCCTTGTAACTAGTTATACCAACATTTCAACACAAGTTACTTATACACCAGAACATGTTTAAAAAAACATTGACAAAATAAGGTTCATATAAGTCAAAATATTCGTAGGATCATAAGTTCCAAATAGACATTAATAACATACCAAAATATGGTTTCATGGAAGTCCAAATATTCCTACGATTAAACCGTTCATAAACATGGAACCCTACTTAACAAATCAGTTTAGACAATAAGTTTTTACACAATTAAAAGACAGAGTTTAGTATCCTAGCAAACATGAAACACAGGAACCCGATCCTCTGAACCAGCCACATATCGTGTTTGAATACGTACAAGTTTCAGTCGCATCATTCTACCATCATCGAAAGCACAATCTTTACCAAATTGTAACCAGTTCCCCTTAATGTTCAGCACATCTTTCATTGTTTTCTCGTCATGTTTGAAAACCATATTTGCAGCCATCTGAAAACCAACGCCCATAGCATTCATGTGTACAAGTTTTGCTCTGCTGCAGCTGCGCAAGTGTTGCATCTCATCGAAATCATACACTAACTTCTGCATACACAAAATATTTTTTTTGTTTTATATGCTCCATCACGCGTATACAATACATATACAAGTTTCATGTTATTATATAATTGAATAATACCAGATCCTTTCCGGTAAATCTAGTGTATAGAACGTGATCCTCATTAACATGATCCTCGTGATGTCCCCAGCTGCAAAGGTGCTGCAACCTCAGGTCTGGTAAAATAAAACGAAAATAAATTAATGACTTAATATTTCACTGCTTATCTGACAGCTATGGATGGAGTTTCTTAATGTGTTGTAAAGTTGCAATCGCAGAATACGTATTACCAGTTCGGTCACGAAAAAAAGCGGGTCGTGGGGTCCTCATTGGCAACTGATACCGAATATCTTCTTCGCTCAAGCCCATGCCATCTCCTCCGAGCACAACAACCGATAACCTGTACATTTCAAGGTTCGTAAAGGCAAGCCTCTGGCCAGATTCAATACCACTAGTCTCAATAAAATCATCCCACCCATCTCCGCTGAACGAGTTCATTCTGACAACCCGATCCGCGTAAGGTTTAACCCTCTCGTTCTTAACACAGAATACCATATCAGTAGCATATATTAGTTTGTAGCTCGGTTGCCACATATCTTGAATAAAATCTCCAGCCAGTAACTACACGTACAAACATATTATGAAATTTCTTTATTTGTTAAATATAATGGAACTCATATATTCTGGCTATAAAATACAAAACAGAGTTTATAAGTCCATATAACAAATGTATTTACCGTTTGCCTACTGGGATCGTAGGTTGTTAAACAGCGTATCATCCTTCGCCCTATCGTACGCCTGTCGTACCCAGTGCACTCAGAACCATCCTTTGCATACACTGTAACATAGTATTCATCTTGTCCCTGCTTGATAAAATGAATGTCTGCTGTTTGATCAAGGACATTTTCAGAAACAAATGCCTGCCACTCTAAGTCCCACACAACCCATCGGCCATCTTTGGGTGACAGCACTGTCTTGTAACGCAACCTGTCGTTGCCTGTCAAGTACATGAAATCATTTTCGGACTTGAAATAGTCTTCAAAATACTCGGGAAGAGCCTGTTCCAACATTTAGTATGTAAACAAAATTAGTTTCATCCGAGGTTGTTCAAACTGACGTTTACCAACTAAAAGATTAATATAGGGAAAGCGTTTAACGTTGCTTAACTACCATTACCTGTTCACATAGAAAGGTGTTGTGGACGTATGGTAAAACAAACTGTTGCGCCATACTGTATACCTACAAATACATCTGTCAATAAATGCCTTTCAAGTTTTTAACAATCTTATATCACATCTAAATATACTTTATTGTTACACTAACCTTGTGATAGACTAATACAATCAAATGTGCCCTAACACCACAAACTTAAATTTCCTCATTTTTTTAACCCATTCAATGAGTTCATCTAACATTTCAATGGTTCCGACTTATTGACTAACATTTGTTTTGCTTGAATAGCCCCTGAATTACCATACTTAACACTAGTAGTTACAGTAACCATGTACTTTTAATATCCAATCGGTACAGTATACATATACTTAAATTAATAGAATCACATGATTATTTACAAGAACGATAAGAATATACTATACGTAGCATATACTGTACTTCAGTACCTTCGGTATCCTATTTTCAATTCAAAGATTAGCACTATCATACAACAATCAACCTCCTTTTGCTATGAAGAAAAAACCGAAAAAACAGTGTCGCACTACATGTTTCAGAAAAAATGCAAGCTTATCAAATGTATCAGGTTTTTGGCGTGAGGATTATATCATACCAAAAGAACAAGAACGGAAAAAAGTGGGTAATTAAAGAAGAAATTAGTTGCAAGAACAAACCGTATATGGAGAAGAGATAAGATCAGTGTGAAGATCAAGTGTTGGTTGAAACTTGAAAGTGGTTTAATGTGGAAGTGTTATGTATCTTCTCCCAATAACATGAAGTAGCTATAGGTACTTCATGATTAAAATCAACTTGCATGTACAAAATCTTTTGGTATACCTATACAAAATATGTTGTCACATTTATTTAAAGTTTAAGTATTATTGTCCTTTTTAATTTTCAATCTGGTTCTCTAAAAATAATATAGTTAACTAAATGGACAATTAATAACGTTAGGTGTAATTTGGCTGACTGTTAGGTGTTGATATTTGTTAAAAGAAATAATATATTATTTAAATTATTTAAATATTCAACTGATGTATTTGACTTATTTAATATATTTGTATATTATTAGAATATTTTAGTAAATGACAATTGTAAATAGTATTATTACTTTTTGGCAACTAGTTGGTACGCATTTTTTGGAAGAATTAATTATTTTGGGCGACTGTTAGGTGTTGCTATTTCGTGTAAAAAAAAGTTGTATATGATAATTATAAAATATGTAAAAATCCAAGTTCCTTTTTCTATAAGTTTCATTTCAAATAATTTTGAAATGAAACTATTATAATATTGAAATAGTACAAGCAATAAATGTACTTGTACTATGGGTGACTTGCTAGTCCGGTATTTGGGCAACTATTGCTTTGTTTGGGCGACTGTTAGGTGTAGATATTTGGTAAAGTTTTTTGTTTATGGGTTGTAATTTACTTCTACCATTTCTTTTGCAAAACAAGTTAAAATGAAGGGACCATCCATATTCAAAGTTTTTTTGGTTTATCAGGGGTCGAAATTTCTTGTTAAACTTCCACATCATATTGATTACGCAACCCTAGTCCGCTGTGTAAAGAACCTCTTTCTATTAAACTTAACAGTATTTGGGCGCACAGTCTTTTTACCCTTTTGCATAAGTGGAACTCCCAAACTAGACCCGGTTTCACCTGTCTTACTAGAAGACGCCCCAATATCTGGGGCATTAGACCCTCCAACATCTAGGACAACATCATTTGCAAAACCATTTTCACCCACATCCGGCAGTGTATCAACATCATAACCAAGCGCCAAATCAAGCCAAGGATCCAATACGTTAGTCGCTCCACCATCAACCCAACCTTTTTCATCGATCGCTCCTTCTAACCAACCTGGAGGACCGTCTAACTCATCTCCTACAGAACTACTATGCAAAAAATCTTCAAGCAAGTTCTTTCCTTGAAAGTGAATGCCTTTTCTCCTAGCCTTAAGGGGGGGGGGGTGTCCTAAGGTAAGGTGAACGCGATTCTTCCTCTGCCCATGCTTCAAGCTGTTCAGGTGACATAGAGGCAACATCACCCTTTCTTTTTTCATGGCTTTTTAGCCTAGAAATAACCTCATCATCAGACGAGTCGAAAGGCAAGTTATTATAGTAGTATTGGGCTAGGTTTTGAGGGTCATGAGCAATATACAATTGTAACAACCCATAAGATGAAGCCACAACATACATCTTTTTTATCTCAGCATCTGTTTCAACAATTGTCAACCCTTTTTCAAGACTCCTTCTAGGAATACAATAAAACAAAGACCATATCTTGCATTCTAGTTTGTAAACCAACAAGTCACAAAAATCTTTGAACGACATTCTTTTTGACCGAGATACCTTAAGTACCAAGATGTTTGGATAATCATAACTTAAAGGAAAAGGATGTACAATGAATTCACCATTATGGTAAACTTCAAACACCATAAAATCCTCATCTTTTTCTTCAATCCTGTATACAGAAAACAACATTTTAATACGAAAAATGTAGTAATGAAGATAAAAAAAATAGTGATACACTACTCACATTGGAGTGTTAAAAGGAGTCGATAATTGTTGAGTGTTGGATGAATCCGAGTAGTGTTGATCCATCCTCACTTTCACAGTTACTATTCCTATCTCACTAACCAATGTAGGTTTGGTGCCTTTTAAACTTACATTATTTTGGCTTATATACTCCACATATAGTATATAATATACAACAATTGTTGGTAAAGAGACATTGCATGTCACTTCACGATAGTACGTCTTCCATTTGCATTCCAACTAGAAAATTCACTTTATTTGCTTACTTGGGCAACGTGTACCTTTATTGGGCAACTTCGTTATTTTTTGGGCAACTTTGTTATTTTTTTGGGCAAGTGACGTTTTTCAACATGTTTATGTGTCATGTTTGAACCATATGAGACTTATTGTTTGTCTAGATATATTCGTTAATGCAAATTATTAAACATGGAGTATGTGCACGTTATGCAATTTGACGTCCGAAAAAAGTATACAAGATAGTCACAAAACGTTATCGCAAACATACATATACGAGTAATGGTATCAACATTTATGTTTAAAAAAAAAAAATGAGCCATCTTCTCACGATAAGCTAAGGCCGCGTCAACCGGGTCATCAAGATGCAACGGTATGCCATGTGCCAAACGATATAAAAATATACAAGCAAAAACACCACAATCACCAAAGATACTCCCTGCTTAGGAACGTTGTTCGCTAGCTTAAAGGTAATCTTATAGTCAGTAGGATGTATCCCTTTCATTTCAAATACTTTTGCTTTCTGTAAAACGACTGGTAGATGAGCCTGTACAAAGAAGTAAAATAAAATAAAGGTTATCATAAATAAGAATGGAAGCTGTATGTCCCAGTTTGTGAAACAACAATTAATAGTATGTCACTGGTCTTGCGAGTCTAACTAGTCATGAGTTGGTTTATGGAGTAGTAAAAAAAATTCAAAAAATACCCCACTTCCAATACAAGGTCGTGTTAAAATATTAGCAGGGATCCAAATAGAGAATTACCTTCTATAAACCCTTAGTTTGTCAAAGTAGTACTTGTATATGTTTGTCGTTTTCTGACTGTAACACCAGTCTATTGTTGCTTTACTAGTATAAATATTGATCCAATAACAACATCAAATACTTTATGGTTACGTGTTATTATATAATTTGTTTGTTTTAAAATGGAACAACTGAAATGGTTTATGGTTGATATAAATTAGTATTCATAGGGTTTTTTTTCATGATTATGGAGTAACAAAGATGATTAAACATAAAATAAACATTGCATTCATTAGTGGTAGACTGAAACAGGTACACATTATTACATGATAAAAACCCCCTTAATGCACAAGACAACATGACAAAACAAAAGACAACATGACCAAAAGACAACATCACCAAACATAAAGACCTAAACGACTCAAGCTTAACATGACAGAATGCAAGGTCGAGACTACAAAGGACACCATCACAGCAGAACACATCACATTTTACACATTAGAGAAACAAAAGATATTTTTTTGAGGACCCTGAGCTGTGTCTCAGTTATGAACTTCATCAACCCCCTTGACTTTTCCAAGTCAGCATCCTGCAACTCATGAAGTAGCTTGAGGCTATCACGAGCTACACCAATAGTAGGGAAACTTTCAAGATGCTTAATAACCTCAGTCCGCTCCTTAACACGGTTACAAAGCTCTTGGCATAGAGTATGAGTTTCTTGCACCAGCTTAAAGTCCTTATCATTATCTTGTTCAAACAAGAGGAGCATCATATCTTTGAGTGATGGTGACTTAGTCTTAAGTGAGAGTTCAGTTAGGGCAGCCATAGCAGTAGGAGAGGTATGGTAAGTGTGATGTAGGTAATTTTTTTGAGGATGGAGAGACAAAGTGTGGTATGTAAAAGTGTACTTGTTAGCTTACTTATATAGGAAGATTAAAGATTGAGCAACATGTCCCTAGGAAGCTAATAGTTTGGGCAACTTGTGAATAGTAGATGTCATGTCAATGTTCAATACATGCCAAAACTAATTAATGTGATTTGAAGGGGTAAGTGTTATTAAATCGGTAAAATAAATTGTGGACACAATTTCTAAGATATAATTTACATGTAAGACTTAAAAAAATACAACTTAAGATTACAACAAAAGAAATTACCAATACATCTAGTTACAAACAACGTCAATAAACTCATAGGTATAACAAAAAATCCTGAAAATATATTAAGAAATTAAGTTGCATAAGTTATATTATTTATTTACAAAAACATCAAGTAAATTGAACAACTAGAGTATGTACGTAATGGTGTATCGAACAGTTTATTGTTTAAACTTATAGTTTTAATAAAAGTACACATATATTAGTTGATGATAGCAATTACCTAGTGGCATCGTAATCATAATAAGCAATCATAATATACTCGTACCTGTAAACAATCCCTCAGCCGGACATACCAATCACGGCATTCATAGTCAATTGTGTTCCCGCTATCATAGAATGTGACCAATCCGGAAAGGATGTCAAATTGGGCAACACACCAATGTTTTTCAGTTTCATTGATCGGCATCAGAACCTACAAGGTTTTGGTAATGATGGATAGTTATGCAAATAACGTTGTGTGTTAATAACAAAGCTTTTACCTGATCAACATTGGCCCATGGAATGGGGTACCTTCTACCGTCAACATAAAACAAGGGAATGGAATTTTGAAGGACAAGCTGAACGAAGTATGTACTAACCATTGCCCAGTTAGAATTATCGGGTCTCACATGCCACATGTAGTCCACCCATAAGTCTATGTGCTGTTTAAATACGTAAAAGAAAAACAGTTTGTAGTGAAGGCTAAAGTACATATTTATTATTCAAAATCTAATATTACGAAATCCATAGTTTTTCTCACCTCCTCCGTTAGCCACCCTTTCCTTGCAGGGTCTAGGCAGACTAATCTAAGCCAGAATATTCGATTCACATTAAAATCGTCAGACCAAGGAAACTTGAATGTAGCCGTACCTGTCTTGGAAAGAAACAGCTCAAAATCATCACTCAACCAAAGAGTGTCAACAGTATGAAACCATCGGGATAGATCCTACACAAAATTATAAGGCTTTAACGGTATGAAATAAAACACACTATTATTTTTTAAGTTTGAACATATTTGATGTTATTTGATACCTCTTTCCAAGGTTGCACATCTTTTAGACGTTCTACCAAGAACGGATTATTAAGGTAGCCACGATGTTTTTTTATTTTCACCCAAGAAACTTTCCAATCACTTTCTGATGTAAAAGCATCTACGTGAGTCCTTTTACTAAGTCTTGCTTCTTCTAAAGCTTTTTTGAAGTGAGCGGAATTCAGAAGCACATTACACTTTTTCTTCTTCTCCCGATCCAACTGCCGCATCTTCTCTTCCTCAAACCTCATCTGTTTATACTCTTCCACCCTAAACCGCATCTCCTCTTTCATCATCTTCTCATCTTCCATTTGCAATCTATCATCCTCTTCCAACCGCAATCGCAACTCCTCTTCACGAAGGTACTCCTGTGACAAGTTATGCTTGTTTAAATAGTGTTTGATATACAAACTGTTGTATAATGGGGTTACAAAGATGTCACAATTTATAAGTTACCAGACAAATATCTTCATCAGTATCATGCATGTTGATCAGATCAAGGTAAAGATTATTAAGCGAGTCGTGAAAATCAGAGGTCATATTGGAAAAACAGTCATCAAAGTGGAGTTTGGCCTGTCAATGTAATGATATTTGGTTGAAATAATACAATATTTAAAAGGATGTCGTATATTACCACAACTCGACCATTTGGTTCACCATGTAGAACCTCAATAATTGACTCAAGCTTGAAAACCCGAATATTCAAATCTTCAATCACACAATCCTTAAGACTCTTTTCCCTAATACAACTGTAACTACTTCTAGCAGTCGCCATTTCTAATACATCTGTTATCCCACGTTTACGTGCCTTTTCCAACTTGGCAAGATATGTATCCAACAGGAAATTTTGTCCTACTAAAGGAGGTCGTCTGGGAATGTGTTGCTGGAAAAAATCATTGCTGTGTATCCACCAATTTGATTCGTACTCAGCTCTAGTAGGACGGATATCACAAGTTGGTTTTGAGTCCTAAAAAAATACTCACTATTAAAGAAGTAACATAAAAAATTGAAATCAAATATAAATAAAAAAGACCTATTTTGAAGAAATAACCTTTCCAAAAAGCTTAGAACAATCTGATTTCTTAAATATAGTTTTTCTGGACCAAGCCACAGCTCTTGGTATCACTGGCGCGAGCTTTATCCACCAAAGCTTACTTATTTTATAAGTCTCAAGAATCCAAACCTAAATATGAAAGTCAAGGATAAATCAATAAGATTTAGGTGCGAAAACAAAATACATAAGGGATTAAAAAAATTAATGTGGAACAATAATATATACCTGGAAAGCAAATACAAAGCCCCCAAGAGTATATGTCGGAACATACATGCGATCTTTCTTGAGATGTTGAAGGTGCTTTTGACTGTGCTTACTTATTACATCTACGATTTAATCGTACAAATTAGTCCATATGTGCTCACCCCATGGAAACGCATTCCAAGCTTCTAGACTTTCAACCAACCTCATTAACTTATCATCCACTTCATTAGTCAACAACCTACCCATAAAGATAACTTCTAAAACTAACAGTAGACATACACGGACAGCATCTTCATCAGATATTTTGAAAAACAACTCTTCATCCTCGATAACAGCAATAAGATCTAAGTTGGTAACACGTAACCCTATCCGGTGAGGATATATCCTATTGCGAAATTTAACTTCACCGGAGTCATATAACCGGAAAGATACAGTTCCAAAACGGAACCCGGTTATAAGAGCAAATTCAGGACGACCAAAATGTAGACTTTGACCTTCGACGTAATAAATTAAGGGCATATCATAATGGGCATCATCAACCTGATGCTGTTTTGTCAGCATATACTCTATGCCATGTGGTTCATGTTCAAAGTACAAAAGATCCAACCATCTTCCAAAACATGTACGCCTAAACATGTTCCGTCGTTTTGCATCTAACTTGCGTTTTATTATCAGAAAGTAGTTCACTTTACTTCTAAAGATGAACTTAGTTTGATACTCCTTGCATGGAAATAAAACACAAAGAATCAGTTGAGGACTACATCGGCAAGCTGAATTTTGCAGACAACTCTAACTTGGTGTCGACATTACAAAACAGAGGAAAAAACAGGGGAAAAAACAGTGGACCAAAGTTAGAAAGTAAACTTATCAGGTACAAGATTCCTTCCTTGTGATTGGAACTAGGTCAAGTATAATAATGAATTTTTCGGGTACAAGTTATCAAAAACAAACCATTTTGTAAACCAAAGGTATGGCAATTTCCAACCTCTTTGAATAACGCTTAAACACCAAAAACTTAGCCAGTAAGAGTACAGAAACAAACTGAATCAAATAACCACTTCAAGATAAAATACAATTCAATTTGGACATGTCCACAAATGAGATAGAAAGCATAAAACCATACCTCCTATATCAATTACACAACTACACCAAAGTTAGAAAGTAAACTTAACAAAACCTTATAAATAAGTACAATAACAAATTCGGATAATTAATAACTACAATAAGCAGTAGCAAATTAAAGAGAAATCAGTAATACATAAACATTCCATTCATTAATGAAAAAAGGAACATCATACACAAAATCCTATCCCAACCCATGATACACCAAAACTACCCATACATAAAAGAAAAGAAAACTAAACCAACCCATAAAGACACCGAAAAGCTTAACGCATAAGCCCAAAAACCCAAAAGACCCCAAATACGCACAACAAATCGGTAAACCTAAGGGTATCCTTATGCCTACGCTGCCTAAGATACTTTGCAGTATCCATCGCCTCTACCCTACACTCAGTAACAGAAAGTTCCTTAATAAAACCATCAGTTCCTATGATGCAATCAGCTAACTTCGACCAGACCTTACTAATGTCACTATGTGGATCCTTGTCTTTAGCTACAAACCTCGCTAAATAGATACCTAACTGACGTTCCAACAAGGTGGAACCGGAACAATTAGCAAGTTCATCAAAACGTTCAAGACACGCCATTGGTGTTTCCAAAATATTTGCTTGTAAATTAAATGAAAAACTGAATATGTTTGTTGTGTGTGTGAGATTGTGTTAGGAGGAGCGCCTATATGTAGATGACTTCGGTAAATGTGTAGACTTTGCTACAGCACCGCCGGTTGGCTAGCACAACAAATACTGTTTGTGCATTTACTCTCAAAACAATGAACTTTAACATTTTTGAAACACACATAATCATATTTATACAAACTATGAAACAAATGTACATACCCTGTTATACCACTTTGTTTCGACAATATTGTTCATGGCCTTCGATTGTGTTTAGTTGATGGAGGAAAATTTGTTGGAGATGATGAAGTGTGTGTTAGAAGGAAGTGTATGTAAATATTTTAAAAACAAATATAAGTGTTATTATTTATTAAAATACATACTTAGATTTGGATACAATTGAAATACATTAATATTTAATTAAAAAAATACGCAAAACGACAAATTAAATTAAGTTGCCCAATACATGTCGCCCGATTAGTACAAGTTGCCCTCTGCAAAAATACCTTAAACACTTACACATACCTTACACATACATTCTAGAAACCGTACTATATTAATAAAATAATGGACACGTGTCGACAATATATGAGGTTGCTCAGTCGCCAAGTTGCCCTGATCCGCTAGAGGAAAGTGATTTTAAAACATCTATTCAAGAAAAGTGCTTTGGGCGGCTGATCTATTTTGGTAATTATCCCAATTTTATAATATTGAAAGATATGAGTTTCTTAGATTTAAATGAGGGAGGAAATGGGAAAAACAAGTGTGGCAGTTATTACTGCCATTTAGATAGAGCCTGTGAGAAAGGGCAGAGCCAGGATTTTAAGTTAAGAGGGGCCGAACTTAACGTAAAGATAATCAATATCACTTTTGTTTCAGTTATTCGTAAAGATAATCAACTGCAAAATAACTATATGGATCAAAACCATATAATACCAATTCCACCATACTAATGCTAGAAATTGTTAACTTCAACATGAAAACATAACCATCACATAATTACTTTTCATAACGCTATGTCAAATCCCCCTAAACATGAGACAGATAAAACGAGTATGTGCGATGCTGATGCAATCACACTACTCTAATATTAGGTAAACAGGCTACTGCCAACTTCAAGGTCTTCAGCATTGGACATATAAGTAAGAAGAAACAAGTATTAGGATCACAACCACACATCGTCAATTTTGTTACTCTTTCTCTTTTGATTTATGGTTTGTTCGGTCATTGATTTCTCTGTCCTACTAAATAATATGAACAGACTACCTCTGTTAGTAATTAGTATTAATTTTATGCATCAATTTGGTTATAAAAGTCTGATTCATTCAAATAGCAGGAACCAGATTTCCCTGTTCCAGTCAAGAGGCATGACATGGGCAAACAGCTTATGACGAAAGGTATGATTAAAAGTCACCTACTTATTATGACCAGTGTGATTTTTTTGCACAATTTAGGTCCATAACTGCATATATGCAGAGACAGCACTTCTATTAAACATTCATGCAAAAATGATATTACAACATTTCACTATCATGAGGTCTTAAGTTGATTGCAACATCTTCAGGTTTGCTTAAAACTGCATGTCTAATATAGTTATCACTTATCCCATAGTAATAATAACTGCTGGAAAAACTCAAGATGAAGAATTGAAGATGAATGTAATTGAACAATAAGTGGATCACCAACGACTAACTCGTATTATTAAAAATTAAACGAATTACATGTAAGAGTAACATCAAGATCCTTCCCGCAAACCAGATATAATTCTAGTCTGGCGGAGTGTGCATCAAACTAATTTCCAAATTACACTTACTGCACCCAGACTGTTTCATTACTATTAACTCACATGTGAACTATACAAGTTTCAACAAGTGGTTAAACAATTAAACAATTACGAATAACGTATTTGATGATATATGGACAGAAGGCAGCCCATATGGCTTTGGCGACCAAGCTTCCAAGCTACAGATACATTTGACTAACAACTGAGGAAACATCCACCCAGAGCTGCCAATTGCAGCTGCCAGTCGTTATGGTTAGATCATGGATGCCTAAATGAAGTAAGTATTTATGAAGAGATACTTGAATTCTGTGCGATTGTGAATGCACATGTACAATGCTTTTATTTATCTATCGATCCCTTCTCATGCAACTTGGAAGCGCTATAAGTTGAGCACTTGTTTTTCTGGAACATAATTATATTTTGTGAGTGATATAGACACTTTTGTTCTTTTATGACAAACTTGGAGGTTTAGATAATTATCTACACTGAAAGTCTTGGAGACCTAATTAAGCATAGATAGACAATTAATTGGCACTTTAAGATTCAAAAGCGAAGTAGCGCTGACTTGACCACTAAATGTGCCAAACAAATAGCATGCTGAATCGGCAGTAACGAGGTTGAAATGTTGATCTTCTACAGGCCGGTTTTATAGAATTTGATACTAGTTTCTATCTGTTTATTGAATTATTAATTTGATCTTAAAAGCATTAATTATTTAGAATCTAATAACTTCATACTTACAATAATATGAAGAAAAAAAAACATGGGTAGTCTTTGATAATTTTTCACAATTCTTCTTGTTTTGTCAAATTTGTACATCAAGTGTAGTTGTTGAGTTTAGCATATAATTTTTGAAAACATGTATGCATGTCTACATATATATATATATATATATATATATATATATATATATATATATATATATATATATATATATATATATATAATAGTTGTTGAATGGCAAAGAGACTATTATATATGAATGATTAATTGACTTATCAGTTGGTAAAGCATTACCATCTATCACTTATTATTTATATAAGTTGTTTGTGGGTGATATATATACATGTTCTTGACGTTACATTGACCTTATCTACTTCTTTCTCGCGTGTGTTGTGTCGTTAAGATCATAAAAAAGTTTATACACCTGGTCCCGATTTCTTTGCAATCATTTCATAAAAATATCACCCAACACACATTTAACTTAAATCTTTCAAGCATACCTATAATGGCGTGCTCTTCTATTTCATCCATTAACAAGAGCTTTAAATACGACGTATTTTTGAGTTTTAGAGGTGAAGACACCCGTAAGAACTTTGTTGATCATCTTTATGCCGCTCTTGAACAGAAAAGCATTCACACTTGCAAAGATGACAAAATATTGGAAAAGGGAAAGAGAATCAACGATGAGCTATTGAGGTCAATTGAAGACTCAAAATTCTTTATCATAGTTTTTTCCAAAAACTATGCATCTTCGTCTTGGTGCTTGGAAGAGCTTGTGAAGATCATTGAGTGCCACAAGACAACTGAGCAGAAGGCGTACCCTGTGTTCTATGATGTGGAACCATCTGAGGTTCGCAAACAAAGTGGGGCAGTTGGAAAAGCATTTGATAAACAAAAAAAGGAAGATACTTCTGGTAATTGGAGAGATGCTCTAAAAGAAGCAGCCAATCTCGTTGGATGGGATTTGAGGAAGACACACGATGGGTAATTCCATGATCTCATATCTCTAAATATTCTTTCATTTTGATTCTTTCTAGCATATTTTGAATCTGAGAATCGCCAAATTTTAGCATGTGTCCATGGCCTCTGCTTTTTCAGTCCGTTGAAACCTCTTGAAAATTACTTTTGGTGTTTTACATTTAAAGATGATCAAAACTATCAACAAGAGTTTGTCTTGGGTTCCAAGACTTGGTAGTGTCAAACTTAATGCATGCATGTTTAAACATAATTATCACCGTTTCCTCTTTTTCTGCATATTAAATAAACATAAGCAGGTCCTAACAGAATTATCCATGGCATCTCATATTAGTCATATGCTTTCTCAAAATGTGAAGCCTGGTCTAGAATTGCCCAAGAATCAGTTAATATATTGGGTCTGGTTTTTAGGCATTAAAGCATAAATATTTTGAGTTCTGCTTGGGGCAGATTATCATAACTAGTGTTGGATCTTGTCGTAAAACAAATTAATCTATTAAATTTGTTATAACTTATATTTTTCCAACAACACATAAATAAATAATTATGTTTTTTTTAACTTTATATTAATCTTTTGTTAACAGTTTATTAGTTCATGAATGATTTGACTAAAAGATATATCCATTATTAATTAGGTCAACTAGCTATTAGCTAGGCATATTCGAGGACAACCGGCCAAGTCTGTCCACGACAGGCCTTAGGCTTTTGGACCCTACCGTGGACCATTAGTGCCAAGTCCTGTGACCATTTGTCTATCGATCCGATCCCTAGTCTGGTCTGTAGTTGAAACGTGCAATATGCATAGGTTATTTATTTGTTTGTAATAAGGGTTGTCTATGATATCTCATTGTTGTATCGCGTTATCCTAAATCTACAGACATGAAGCTAAGCTCATCAAAACGATTGTAGAAGAAATTTCACTTGAGCTACGTTCCATAAATTTGAGGGCTGATGACAAATTGATAGGCATGGAGCCCCGGATAAAAGATATTGTTCTATCTTTAGAAAGTGGTATCGATGATGTTTTCTTGATAGGGATCAAGGGGATTGGAGGTGGTGGGAAGACAACATTAGCCAGAGCTGTTTTTGATCAAGTATGCTTTGATTTCGAAGGTGTAAGCTTTGTTGAGAATGTCAGGGAAGTTTCAAAAGCATGTTTATCAGGTTTAAAGTCGTTACAGAAACAAATTCTTTCAGATATATTACATGATCAAGGCATAATCGTCCGAAGTGTTTTGGATGGGAAAAACATGATGAAAAGTAAGTTGTGTGGTAGAAAGGTTCTTCTGGTTCTGGATGACGTGGATAACATAGACCAGCTCGAGGCTTTAGCCGGGGCACCTAACTGGTTTAAGTCAGGAAGTAGAATTATTGTTACAACAAGAGATGAGCAAGTGGTCATTGCCCACAGAGTAAAATGGATTCATAATGTCAACCTTCTATCCCAAGAGGAATCAATGTGCCTCTTTAGTAGGTATGCCTTTGGGAGAGATTGTCCAATCAATGGGTACGAGAAGCTATCAACTGGAGTTGTACGTTATGCTGCCGGTCTTCCCTTAACGATAAGAGTTTTGGGTTCATTTCTATGTGGTAAAGACAAGCATCAATGGTTCGATGCACTTGACAGACTGAAAACAGTTCCGTTGAAGGAAACGCTGGAAAAATTGGAAATAAGCTATACCGGCCTAGAGGATGATTACAAGGAAATATTCTTAGATGTTGCATGCCACTTGAAGGGGGCACATAAAAAGTATGCATTTAGAATGCTTGAAAGCTGTGGGTTTCACGCTAGAAATGGTTTAAAAGTTCTTGAGCAAAAATCTCTCATTACTATTTCTCAGGATGGGCGCTTGGGCATGCATGACCATATAGAAGAAATGGGAATGAATATCGTACGTCGTTTACACCCGGATGAGCCAAGCAAACATAGTCGACTGTGGATTCGAGAGGAGATTGAAGATATACTGGCTAATGACTTGGTAATAATCACATTTACTTTTTTAATGAGAAATTTAAAATGCTTTCATTAGTCATGACTCAAGTTTTATATATGGTCACTGATTTTGGATTACAGGGAACTAATGCAACAAAATGTGTACAACTGTGGCGGCCACTGCGGATCGGTCCTGACATTGCTATGAAAGGTTTCGGAAACATGAAAAAACTTAGATTTCTTTCCATGGTATCTATAAAGAGTAGCAGTGATGTAGATATAGATCAAGTTAACCAGAGCTTCCCAAATGCGTTACGATTTCTGGGTTGGGAAGGTTACCCGCATTCGTGTTTACCCACAATATTTGAAGCAAATAATCTTGTTGAACTTCATATGCCATACAGCAGAATCACACAACTTTGGGATGGGTGAGAAAGAAAGGTACAACTAAAATTACATTTATAATGATTCATAATAATGCCATACATCTGATGTTTACTTATCACAACCATATTATTTTCATTTTTTTTAATTAATAGGTTCTTTACAAGCTTAGATTTCTTGACCTCAGTTGTTCGAGTTTGAGGACCCTTGACCCCGGGATGACTCCGAACCTCGAGAGTTTAGATCTAAATGGATGCAACCAATTGGTAGAAGTTTATACCCCTGTTGGATGTCTAAAAAGGCTTGTGTACTTAAATTTACGAGGTTGTTCGAGGTTTAAATCTATTTTGTTTATGAAACGGCTGGAATTACTTGAGAGTCTTTCTTTAAGTGAGTTACATCTTAGAGTTAAGTTGGATGAGCAATTCCCTAGTTTCTCTGACAATGGTTTGCCAAACCTATGGCTTACATTTTATTATAGAGAAGAACTATCTTCGCCCGTTGGAAATCTTCAGAAGTTTGTTTCTCTGGATGTCCGTCCTTGCACACAACTTGTCACTTTTTCGGGAAACATTTGTGGTTGGCGACATTTAAGAAAACTTGAAATAGACGGAAGTCTTCCTGAAGTGCCTAAGGACCTTGCCCAGTTGCAATGTTTAGTGAAGCTCCGTTTCTTTTCTACTGGCATTACATATCTTCCGAATGACATTTGTATGTTAAAACATTTGAAATCTCTCAAACTTGAATCTTGTTGGCTTCTTGAGGAGTTGCCTGAGGATCTTGGCTGTTTAGAGTCTTTAGAGAAGCTACATGTGTTATCTACATGTATCAAATTTCTTCCAGATAGCATCTGTATGTCGAAACATTTAAAATCCCTAAAACTTGGTGCAAATAAGCTTCTAGAGTTACCTCAGAAACTTGGTGGATTACATTCATTAGAGAAATTGAATTTGTCATCCACCTCTATTAAGGAACTCCCTGATAGCATTTGTTTATTGACAAATCTGAGAGCTCTCGAAGTTAAATCTTGTGAGCATATTAGGACCTTACCCAAGGATCTCGGCCGACTAAAATATTTGGAGAAGCTCCATTTGTCATATGCAGCTATCATTCGTCTTCCGGATAGCATTTGTATGCTGAAGCATCTAAACTCTCTCAAACTTAAATCTTGTGGGAATCTTAAGAAGCTTCCCAAGGATCTTGGCAAGTTAGATTGTTTAGAGAACCTCGTCTTAATTGAGTGCAGGTCTTTAAGATATATTCCAGACAGCATATGTAAGATGAATAGCCTGAGATATTTATGTCTCCCATTTTGTAGTCGAGTTGAGAAATTGCCAGAGGAAATTGGACTTTTAGAATGTTTAGAAGAGTTGGATGTAAAAGGTACGGGTATATGGCATCTTCCAAAGAGACTTTCATTGCTGAAAGGCCTACGTATTATTGGATCCCGAACACTTCTTCAGTCATCAGGTTTTGCAACTGACATACAGAACTTGGAAGGAGAAACCTTCTGTGAAATTTTGCTATGAAGCATATCACGAGTATCGTGATATTCAAAAGCTCTCTAGACCAAAGCGCCAAGTAGCAAACTGAGGTACTCTTTCCGTTTATTTATTGGTATGCTTTAATCTGAATTTTTTTTTAATTATAATACGAATAGTTAATTTTTAGCTAAACAAAGCTATATATCTAAAGTTACAAGTTAAATTGCTGTTGACTGTGAAAGAAAAATCAATATGTTGACAGTCATTAGGATCGACTTTAACAGATGGACTACACATGTAGATCCAAAGCAGGGGTTTCACATATGTTAACGAGGAAGGTTCAACTTTAAGTTGGTCTTATGACACCGATTATCTTTCAGGTTGAGCCACCCTTTCGTATCGTCCCATGATAGCTGTAATAATTTTCATTTTAAAATGTTCCATGAAAATTTCGAACATCTATATATTTTTAAAAGGTTTTCAATGTACAGTTATATATTTATTTGCTTTCATCGTGTCCAAGTACGTGTTGGAGATATATAGAATAGATCTTGTATTGGGTTACTTGGTTTTCTAGTTTAGAGTTACTTGAATTGGGTTACTTATATTATAAATAGGTGTTCTGCCTCACAAATGCAATGCAACACACAATCAGTTCCTTTTTGTTTGTTGCAAGATTCCCATGTTCTATATAGTTCTCTATTCTTTTTTGTAGTTAATTCTCCTACATAATTTATCTGATTCTCTTTATGTTTGTATTGACATTTAGACTTGGTTCTCTGCAGTAGCTTAGTTGCCATTTATGCTAGAGATGGAGTCAAACACGCCAACACCGGTTGAAGCTGGGCATGAATTTGTGGATCCGAAAGGTATTATTTCTTATCACATATAGTGTTAAAGAATTTAAGAGTGAGATGATAATTTCTTACTAGCGTATATAGATGCATATGTTTTGCGCACTAACCACGAAAACACTATATGATTTTCTCATATTATACAATCAAAGTCACATTCTAACATTTGCACCATTTTCCTGCTATTAGGTGCCCCTGTTACCTAGAAACAATCAACACAAGATGATCTGCCCAAGTATACTGTAAGAACCATCTGGTTTAATTACTTCATTTTTAATTTTATGTAATCAACTCAAGTCAACCTTGATCATATTTGGGTTTTCAGCTATATTATTTTTATTTGGCGAACGACATAACTGTATATTTTATATATTTGTTGCAAAATGCAATATAAAAACATTAATTAAACAAGTAGCGAAGTGTTAGGTGTTTTAAAAGAAGAGAACTGGATAAGGAAAACAGAGAGCAAAAAAGAGGAGAAAATAAGTATACATTTGTTTTATGTATTTAAACGAAAGGGAAAAAAACAGGATAAAAATATGGGAGAATTCCAAATTTGCCCCGGTCTCAACCTAAAGACATCATAAATTGCCCCGGGCGACGATTTTACTCAAAAACGCCCCTAGGCGACGGGCAAGCGGTCAACGCTAACATTTCTTTTCCAAAATACCCCGTATTTCAATATTTTGTACATACTTTGGTACGCATGTGTAAGTTATTTGTCAGGGAATATTTTTTGGGCAACTAGTACTTTCACGGCAACCGGTTATCTTGTAACTTGGCCACACTACAATAAATCTTCATTGGTTCCATTGACACACACAACACACACAGATTCTTATTCCCCAAAACCATGAACACACAGAAATCACAACACATACCCGAATCTTTACCCCATAAAATGGTGATACGTGGATGATGAATTAGTTGGATCATTTGGTAGTCTTCATTTCATTAGTTTTGTTGATGGTGTATTTGGGTTGTCTTGAGTCTAGAATAGTATGTATTTTGGGTGATTCGACCTTCTATCAGGTCTAGAATGGATGTAATTTTCAATACGGTATTAATGAAACTATTAGTTATTATCTTAATGGTTTAATTGTTTTGTTCTTAATTTTTGACTAGTTATAATAATTGTATAAAATGTACGTAGTACAAGATATTAGTTTCATTTACATTAAATGCATTGAGCTTTGTTAAACTCTCGGCACTCAACTGTCTTTGATGGGATAGCCAACCGGCGATGCATGTAACAAAGTGGATCCATTTCTCACGTTCCTCTACATATACCGGCTCCTCCTAACACAAACACACACACACACACAACAAACACATCTATTTCTCCATCTAATCTTCAATGGCTCGTGTTGAACGTTTTGATGAACTTCCTAAAGCTTGCGGTTCCACCATGTTGGAACGTCAGTTAGATTTGTATTTAGAGAGGTCTATGGCTAAAGAAAAGGATCTAGAGAGTGACATTAGGAAGGTCTGCTTGAAGTTAGCTGATTCCATCAAAGAGACGGAAGGTTTTGTTAAGGAATGTTCTGTGATGAAGGGTAGGGAAGAGGCGGTGGAGACTGCAAAGTTTCTTAGGCACCGTATGCATAAGGATAGCCTTAGGTTGATGGCTTTGACGATTTCCATGAAGGAGACCGAATTAAGTCAGCGTGAAAAGGATGTATTTGCTGAGAAGCTGAAGGGGCGGTTGCCATTCTAGTGTCTGGTATATCTGTTGTTGGTATTTGGGGTTTTTGTGTTATGCTTTTGGATGTCATAGCTGGGTATTTGGGGTTTTATGTATGTCATTTTCATTGGTATCTTGATTTATGTATGGGTACGTTTATGTCTCATAGGTTGTCATACAATTTTTTGTATGATGAACTTTGTTGAGGTAATCAATGAAAAGTTTATTATATATTTTATGATGTTTATTTAATTTGCCAGTGCTTATTATTTTTTATTTTTTCATTTGATCGGTTTGGTCTTGCTTAAGTTTTGGTTTTTGTGATACTCATGATTGAGGGAATTCAAAATCACATATGCTTATGGTACTGTGCCTATATTGCTTATTAAGAGCTGCTTATGTTATTGGTTGTTCAAACTGGTTATTTTACTTCATATTTTTAAGGTTAAAGGAGACAGTGCCAAGACTTGCAGTTCATCATCAAGCCATCAACTCAACTGATGCGTGGATTGCGGTTTATACAAAAGTTTTACTTCTCAAGGAATCTTGAGAAGCTTGCAATCTTCACCAGGCAGTGTACCTGACCGATGTAGTATAGTGAGTGGTAAGTACGGGGGATTGATTGTTCTCCACAGAGAATATTGTTTGTTAGGATTGAAACTAATCTAACTAGGCCTAGAGGTGAGGGATAATTCTTTTTGTATTTTTATATTTTATAGAAAGCAAGTAAAATATCTCGGGTATTGGAACAGTGAGCGGAATTAGTTGCTAGTCAACTAACCCAAATAACTACTTAAACAAATAAAATAAATAACAAGAAAATAAAATGTTGAGAACTTCTAATAATGAGAAAAGCGTGTTTACTTAGATTTCACTACTCCCTAGTTATCTTTTATTGATTAATTGGTTTGTCACAATTGTATGGGTGAAGGATTGCATTCCTTAATACCATTCGTGGGGCCGTGTACGATCTTCCCCAACTCTATAAGCTTTTATCTCTTCCTATGATGACACGGTTAGTATCCTATCATGGCCTCATTAATAGTCACTTATGCATTTAATACAACCAATAAAACCGTAGTACACATCCGATTACGTTTCTTATGACGTTCAAGCAAGTTACCATATAGGAGATTAGCCAGTTTTCTTAAGCCTAACACTAAAATCAATCACCCACAACAATTAATGACAAACCAACAACCAACAACCAACAATCAATAACTAAGTTTCATTAGATCTAAACAAACACAAATAAACCTAATCTAACATGTTAAAAGAAAGAAAAGCATACGATATAATCAAACAACACATAGACATATTGAATGTTTAAAGGATAACTTATCTTCAATTGAACATGGAAGAAAAGAGGGTTAGAAACCCTAAAATAGCTGCAAAAGTCGACTAGGGTTCGTACCCTAAAGTTCCCTACCAAAAGTCCTCCCTTAATGAATGAAAAATTGAAAACTATATATAGATTTACATAGGTGACGGAGTCCCCTTTTAGTGGCTGACGCCGTCATCTCGCCGCGGCTAGGGTTTCTTGTCGTCCAATCCAACTTCTTGACGCCGTCCCCTTTTAAGTCTTCTGGGCCGTCACGCTTTGGAATGATACGTGATGGCCTACTTCTTGTAAAACGTGACGCCGTCACGTGTAAAGCTCCAATTTGTCTTCTGGCGCGCCAAGTGTAAATGTAATATCTACCTCTTGTCACAAAGGGTGACGCCATCCCTTAGAAATATATGACGCCGTCAGGTACAATTTTCAGCTTGGATTATTGACTTTGTCGTTTTCTTCACTTTTTGCTCCAAAAACGTCCAAAAATCTTCCTTTTCTAGAATTCTCCTCAAAAGTACCTAAATTGACAAAAGAAACAATTTAAGGTAATAATTGCTCACATTATCACGATGATGAGTGTGTAAATACTAATCATTTTTATCGTATCTAAACTGCCAAAACATCAAAAAACACTCAGAAATGCATCAAAATACTAAAAATATTCCAAAATTGTGTTTTATATGCAAAATGTTCAAAAACAAATGAAAAACGAACAAAGTTTGCATAATTGGTAGTTTCAGTCCCTCAAGTTTCAAAAATTGACAAAACTAGTCCCTGAAGGTTTAAATAAAAGAAAAGTCAACCCAAGGTTTTTAAAAGTAAAAAATTACCAAATTTAATCCTTGGGTGAAAAGTTTGAGAAAATTACACATTAGGCCCCTCAACTTTGGAAAACGATAATTTTGGTCCTCGGGGTTTCAAATTTTGGAAAATTGTAACTTTAGTCCTTATATTATTCACATGTGACATAAATGGTCCCTATGGTAAATTTTGGAAAGTTACACAGCAGGTCCCTATATTTTTCAGAATTACATGAATGGTCCTTGTGATTAAACTAAAAACCAAATGGACCCTAAAATAATAAAAACAACCAAATCTACTTCTGCTACCCAATCCAAATCCCACCCTTTATACCTTGGCCCAAAATCCTTTGCAAGCCCAATCCACCCAAAAACAAACACCCGTTTTTATTTAATCCCCCCAGTCAACCTTTCCCTTTTGACCACCTCATCCCTGCAACCATCCAGACACCATCATCACCCCTACCTTCATCACCTGCACACTCCAACCCCCCTTGCATCTCCAAACAAACACAAACCTCCAAACTCTCCCCCTGGCACAAATAATCAGAGAAAAAGACAAAGTTCAATTTGGGCGCCAAAACTATTAAACGGCTAAGATTGAGGTTATGTGATCCTGTGGCCAAGAAACAGCTGGGAAAAGATAAGTGGTCTCTCAAAACCCTAATTTGAAGAACTATAAAAGAAAAAGAGATGCAATGGAAGCAGTAGTAGTTTTTAGGGTAGTTTTAGCTTATTTAAAATTTATGTAAAATTAGTTGTAATTTGTAATTTCAATTCAAACTCAAGCATTGTAATCTGTTTCCCTTTTAATAATATAAGTTCTGGTTTAATAATTCCATTTGAGTTTAAATTTCAGTTTCCTTATAAATACAAAAAAAATAAGAAATAAATAGAAAAAAATAAAAAAATTGCAAGAAGCAGAGAAGAAAAGGGATGGAATGGTTTAGAATTCCATGGGGAATAGTAGGTGTTAACTTTGGTTCTTGATTCAACTGTTTGAGCAGGAAGAGCTTTTGTAAGAATTTTCTATAATTTTTGCATCTTACTGTAGCATCAGTTATATGAATGTTTATTTGTGTAAATTGAGCCTATTAGTATATTGGTTGTGATTTATGCTTAAAAGTTTAGTGGTTGTTCAGTTGTTACATTAGTTGCTTAAAATTTGTTGATGCACTGCTACAATAATTTGAGATGGTGTAATATGTTCTAAAGCTAGTACTTGCTTAATTCCAGTGTTAAATCAGTTCAATTAGGATGCTTAATCACTCTGCATAAGTAGTTCAGGTTACTGTCATAACTTTCATTGAAAAATCAAGAAATACTGTCCAAGAAGGGGTGTTTGGATCAGCCCGTTACCCTGTGTTCCAGGGTTTGTTTGTTAGTATTTTCTGTTTGTACAAGTCATAATAGGTTTAAGTCAGTTAGTCAAGTCATAAAATTGGGTAAGTTTAGTTCTAAAAGTCAATCTCACTAGTAAACTCCACTAGTTACATAACTGTTAGTTATTTAAGGTGCACACCCACTTACATTGGTTCATTAGTTGGTATTTCACCTTAAATTCTTCTCATATGAGCTCATTCCAACATTTTCAGTCACTTAGGATGATTAAAACTTCATGAAAGTCAAATGGTTCACAAATCTTGAAAAGTCAAAAACCTGTCTCAGTCAAATTGCTCCATCTTTGGTGATCCTTTATTAGCTTGATAAGATGAATTAGCCCTTGAGCTTTTACAAGCTTGTTCACTCCCAGCTTGTTGATTAGTAGTAATTTTATCAGATTTTTTGTAATTTGTATAGTGGGTCCCACAGAGCCTCAAAGAGAGGTGCAGGGGAAGTTCATCCCCTGTGCACAGACATTCACCACCACACCACCACCTTTGGTGGTGGATTGTGGCCACCTCAGTGGGCCCCAAGGGTGGTTTTTGCTTCCAAATTGTTCACAAGCTAGTAGGCTAACTGTTTCAACCAAGCTTAAGCCCTTAATCATTGTGGACCCCACCTGTTTTAGGCCTGCTTGTCTTGTCCCCAACTGTCTTAGCATAGGAAATCTTTGAGCTTATTATTGTGCTTACTGCTTATTCAGGAAGCTTATTTGGTTGAGTTTAGCTTAAAAGTATCCAAATAACTTATTTGAACCTAAATTTACATCAGTGGACCCCACACAAGCTTATTTGAGCTTATTTCCTTGTGTGGTCAAAGAAAGTCAAACTGTTTGGCTTATTTGAGAGCACAGGGCTTATTTTTTAGCTTAAGCAAAAGTTCCTTCACAAAAGTCTCTTATTTTGAGTAGTTTAACAGGTTTGTAAAAGAAAATTTGGAAAAAGACAAAAATTAAAAAAGTGATAGCTTCTATTTAAGCCATTTTGGCTTATTTATAAGCACTTTTCATTTTTAAATTTTTCTTAGGTCCCTTTTTAGTTAAAATAATGTTAGGAATTTTTTCAGATTTTTCCTTGTTCATTTAGTATTTTTTATAATTAATTATTAGTTTAAATTAATTAAATAATTAGTTTAAATTAATAATTAATAATTAAAAAGTAGAAAAAATAGGTTTTCTGTTTTAAAATTAGTTTTATAATATTTTAGATTTTTCTAAATTTAATTTTCATTTTTCTAGTTAATTTTCATAATTAATTAATTAATAATTAGTGTAATTTAGTTAATTATAAAGTAATTAATAATTAGTAATTAATTAATAGTAATTAATTAAATAGTTGTAAAATTATTTTTTTTTTCTAAAAATTTTCTTATTACATTAGGATTGTAAAAATATAATTTTCACGTTTGTAGGACTTTATTTGCTCTCGTTTCACTTTTTATTTTGCGCGTTCGCGTTTATTTTAAATACAAACGCGCGTTTTAGGTTTAACTTACGTTTCTAGGTTATCTGATCGTCAATAATTGTTCCAATAGTGTTTCTAAGCTATTCTCAATAATAATCTCATAGTATAATCATTCTAATCAAATTCCTTACCTTTCTGTCCAAATTCACCCGATCACAAACCCGTTTCAATTACCATCACACCTCGTCGGGACATAACGACCCGGGGAAACCCTATACTTCCGCGGAGTATTGAGCCTAAGGAGTTTGACTTTGTTGACCACATCCGTGGTTGACTTTAGTTGACTGCTTTTGCCTCAATCAAATTTTGGAGCCGCTGCCGGGGAGGTTGTGCGCGTATTCTAAACGGTTTTACAGATTAGTGAATCTGGATATACACTCATTGTATAATTTCGCATCCTTGTTCATATTATCTTATTATTATCATATAAAAACAAAACCGTTCCTGAAAACATTTTAAACTCAGTTTTCAATGAACACAAAAAACACAAAAAGATTTTCTTTCTTATAAAATGTTTATCAAAAATCCCAAAAATATCTATCTTTACCCTCCTACCTTTTTGATTCTTCATCCCTTTACCCTCTATCCTTTTGATTCTAACTTCTTCCACTTGTCCCGTAATTGATTCTAATGGCATCTCTCGATGACGATTTCTTTGAACAAAGGGCCTTTAAGAGCAAAATTGAAAAACTTATGGCCTTGTCAAAAATGTCGAGATGTCGTGTCGATTATGATGACCTTCGATCCCTATTCCGTCTCCGGTGAGGGAAATGGATCAAGAAACCGGGGTGACAAAGGACCCTGTACTTCCCTCTGACGATGGAAGTGCTAAATACGTCCAACCTACGGTTGTCCAAAAATCTAAGCTCACAATTGCTCCTAAACCGTCAAGAATTGATCCTAACCTTTCACGGTTTACGGTTAAAAGTTTGTCAAGCAAACGTACAAAGCTTAGGGCAGTGACTGAAAAGAACGACTTACCTAATCTTCACGTTTATCAAGAACCAAACTGGATGCAGAAGGCACGGTCATACGCAACAAATCACGCTTGGTAGCAAAAGGTTACTCTCAAGAAGAAGGAATTGATTTTGAAGAATCATTTGCTCCTGTAGCTAGACTTGAAGCTGTACGGATATTCTTAGCATTTGCTGCTCATCGGAATATGATTGTTTACCAAATGGACGTGAAAATGGCTTTTCTAAATGGTCAACTCCGACCTGAAGGATTCGTTGATCCAGAACGTCCAAATCATGTCTACAATCTTAAGAAGTCTCTCTACGGTCTAAAGCAATCCCCCAGGGCATGGTATGATAAACTTTCTAAATTCCTGTTGGCCAATGATTTTACTCTAGGCTCGGTGGATCCAACACTGTTTACAAAAACTTACGGGATGGACTTATTAATCGTTCAAATTTATGTCGATGACATTATTTTTGCTTCAACCAACAAAAATTACTCAATGGATTTTGCAAAATTAATGACAGATAATTTTGAAATGTCCATGATGGGTGAACTTACGTTCTTTCTAGGACTACAAGTTCATCAATCACCCCGTGGAATTTTTTTAAATCAGTCCAAATATGCTCTTGAGATTTTAAAGAAACATGGTATGCAAAGTAGTGATACTATGAATACACCGATGGCCAATTCCACTAAACTAGATGCTGATATTCATGGGACTCCAGTTGACCCTACCAAATACCGAAGTATTATTGGGTCCCTCATGTATCTCACATCTAGTAGACCTGATATTGTATTTGCTGTCTTTATGTGTTCTCGCTATCAGGCTAATCCAACTGAAAAACACCTCAATGAGGCATAAAGAATCCTTCGATACATAAAGGGAACCATCCACTTGGGGATCTGGTATCCGAAGGATTCTGGTCTTGAACTAATAGCTTTTTCAGACGCTGACCATGCAGGATGCTTAGACTCGCGAAAAAGTACATCAGGTGGCCTACAGTTTCTTGGAGATAAACTTGTGTCTTGGCAATCAAAGAAGCAGGACTGCACATCACTATCATCTACAGAATCTGAATACGTAGCTATGTCTGCTTGTTGTGCTCAAGTCATTTGGATGAGATCTTAACTTAAAGACTATGGCTACCTATTCAACAAGATTCCGATTTACTGCGATTCTAAGAGTGCCATTGCAATCTCCTGCAACACAGTTCATCATTACAAATCCAAACACATTGATCTCCGATATCATTTCATCAAAGAGCATGTCGAGAAGGGTACAGTTGAACTATATTTTGTGGGTACTGAGTACCAATTGGCAGACTTACTTACAAAACCCTTAGCTCCATCAAGGTTTGCAAGTTTAGTTCACCAAATTGGTATGCGATGTTTGACACCATTTGATCTGCAAAAGTTTTTAAAACAAAAGTAAAGTGTCAAACATCAACAATTTAACTATCTTTGTAAAATAAATGTTTTCTTCATTTTTTATTATTAAACCTCAAAAACACAAAAATATTTTCTCTCTTGCACTTAAAAAAAAAAAAAAAAACTGCAAGTATATCGCTCTCTTTCAACACCTTGTTATTTTACAAGTGTTGAGGGGGAGACTCGCCTAAATTTTTATTAAATTTTTTCAAAAACGGTATACTTGCATATTTTCTTTGATGCGTTGTTTCGGGATTTCATATGTTATTTAAATATCTCATTTCCGTTTCTCAAAAAGGTGTCGTAAGATAGTATATCTTTGAGTCTTTACTAATATCTAACTTTAGGACTTATGTTGCTAAATGGATAGTTAAGGGACCATATGTGACAATTTTCAAAAGTACCAAAAATAACACAAACCAACACCCCCCGTTTCTAAAAAACCTCACAATTACTTTCTAAAACCTCTTAAACCCTCTCTTTCAAATCCACGGCTCTAATTCAAACGAAAAATCCGTGCTTTCAATCTTCAAAACGTAAGTTTCTATATGATCCTTAGATGATTTCTAACAATGGTTTTCGTTTAATCACAAAGTTAACGGTTAGATTTCACGAATTTTTGTTTTGAAAAGCTAGGGTTTATGATGTTTCGAAAATTATCAATTCATGTTTAGGAGGTTAATTCTTGATAGGGGTTTTGTGCTTATACATGTTTCTATCTTTCCTATAACGTTTAATCTCTCTTAAACACATGCTTGTGTGATTTTCGAAACCTAGGGTTTTGGTACGAATTGGGTTCTGTTGATTTGTTGATGTTTTTGTTATTTTTCTTGGTGGGATATGATCTTATGTGTATGTGAACCATGTTTATGCTTATTAATTCGAACAAATTCCATGTATGCATGATTCTCGAAATATAGGGTTTCGTTCTAAAAATGGGTACTCTCGTTTTGTGTTTATGTGAGCTGACTTGTTGTGCTTATATGCTTCTATTGTATGTTTGTGATATACTAAAACCTGTCATCCTCATTTGATTCATGATTTTGCTTTTTATCGAGAACACGTTCTTGAATCATTTTCGAAATCACTGTATTCGATTGTGTAGGTTGTTTCTAATCATTGCATATTATCATTTTTCAACAGGTCATATCATTTGGATCATTATTGCTCTCATAGAAACGTACATTGGATGTTCTCGAAATTCTTGTATAAGAATTTTTTCGAGATAACAGTCTCTTCGCAAATACCAGCATTGGTGAAGAATTTTCGAGAACACTATATTTTCGAAAAAATCTCATTGTGATGTATTTTTTCGAAAATAATCACTATGCTATTCTTTCGAAAATGTGTGTTTGCGAAAATCCTTCACATATGATTATATTTTCAAAATCACCATTAAGTCTTTTTTCGCAATCTTACTCAACAAGTATTTTCGAAAAATATTTCATTTGGGATGTTCTCGATAAATTTTTTATCGAAAACATACTTTGGAATGTTTTTCGAAATATACCCACTTTGCAAGTTTACGTAAATTTTCTGATTCTCGAAAATTTTGGTACTTGTGACATGTTTTCGAAATTGTGTAATACCCTCATATGTTTGCGAGATATTGACAATTTCAAAATTGTGTTATCTTGTAATTTCGAAAACGTGTGATATGTTATAATATGTTAATGGACTCTTGTCGATGTATAATGTGATGTATAATTCTTTGTGCATGTGTTATCACTTATGTGATACATAATTACAATTGACTTTCTAAGTATACGTCACTTATAAATATACATGCAATAATTGAACCATACGTGCTTACATGATTCTAAAAGCTTATCCATAATCAAACGTTGCAATCGTGCTAACTCGTAACAAATCTCGATGTTTGGTTTATGATAATGCTTTTCAGAATAACATGGCTGAACACAACGAGAATGTCCCTGAACAAGCTCTTCCATTACTCACCATGGATGATATCACTCCCGCTAACTACAACGTTATGATTGGCAACAACAATCCACGAGTTGATTTCAAAAAAACTGAGAACTCGTGCAGGATTGTTAAAGATATTCTACTTGCACACCCATGCAAACATCTGCTCAACAGATCTACTTCAGTTCCTCTGTTTTACCTTCATCAATTCTGGCTTACGGCTAAGGCAAATTTGGATGATGAGTCTTTCACTGTCACACTGGATCGACAAGTCTACACTGTAGATCACGACGTCCTTCGTACAATCCTTCTCCTACCTCAAACTGACAACGAATTTGCTCCAATACTGCCTGAACTGGAGCTTCTTGATTTCTTTATTGAGTTAGGATATGATGTTGATGATGACTTACCTCTGGTCAAACATTCCCGATTCAATGCCAAGAATATATCTCAGCCCTGGAGAACATTCTGTCTGTTGGTTGTAAGTTCTATATCAGGAAGAAAAAGTGGTCACGAACATCCTAGGCTTGAGCATTTACAAACATTCTGGGGAATGGTGACTTTGACACCAATTGACTTTGCAATTCCAATCATGAACGATATAGTCTACAACATTCAAACCGAACGTGTAAAGACTATGATCCCGTTCACAAGATTCACCAAGCTTCTCATTGAACATTTCTGCAAAGACACTCCAGAATTTATCAAAAGGATGACAGACCCTAATGAGCCGAAGCACCTCTTCGAGGACGACTTCACCACCTCTTTCATCAAAACGACCACTTCCTCTACCAAGATCAAAGGAATGAGGCTTCCCGAATATCTTCTTGATGACAATATCAAGAAAAGTCTGAACTACAAATTCTATGATAATGCTTACAAAGGGGTACAGGAAGAAGCTACTATATAGACTCGAAGCAAAGGAAGTGTGAAATCTGGGAGTACTACAAGCACCACAGGCTCACCTCAGACTAAGTCTAAGGCTGCTCCCAAGACTAAACCATCTGCTAAACCCAAGACTTCCACCAAACCTAAACCAACATCCAAACCTAAGCCTGCAACCAAGCAAAAGAAGAAGGTAACTCCTGAGTACATTCTTCAAGATGAACCTACACCTCCACCTTCTGAAAGCGACTCTGAGTTCGACACGGAATCTGAAGAAGAAGAACAAGACTTTGAAAGAAGTGTTAGAGTACCTGAAGAAGCATTTCCTGCAACGGAGATCGCCACACAACTAAGTCTTGAAACTTTTGAAGCTGAGTCTAGAAAAAGAAAAGGGATCACGATTAATGAGCCTAATGATGATGAAGAAGACGAACCAATCGTTGAACAGTTGGTCGATAAACGAAAACTGAAAAGTATAGTTGTCGACACACGAGCTGAAGAAAAGCAACTTCGCAAAGAACAAAGGAAAGCAGCACTCCAAAGCCGACTTGAGTCTCAACCTTCACCACCACCACCTGTCGATCAGTCAGAACATGAAGGAGCTACAAGCAGCATGATTCCTCCCGTTATGTCCACTACTTTAGAATCAGTTCCACAACCTGATGACATTGTTAAAGATACAGATTATACAGGAGATATCACTATAACTGAGACTGCAAATGTAGAGGAGAATGTTGGCGGACAGGAGTACATTGCTACGGATCAGGAACATGAATACCTCATTACTCCAGAGTTTCTTGCACGAGAAGCAGAGGAACGACGAAGAAAAGAAAATGAAGAGAAGAATGCTTTCGACACCGACATATTCCTCAAATCATCTTCGCAATCTAAGTAGACTTCTTCAGTGCAACCTCCACCTCCTCAAGACTCTCCACCAAAGGATCCGACTCCTCCAGCTTCTTCTTCAAGCTCTCACAACGAGTCGTCATCCGAATCATCACCTGAGCATTCATCTCCCACACCTTCTGAAACAACATCAAAGCAACATTCAATCAATGAACCGACTCAACCAGTTGATCTTCAGGAGCAAGTCAACAAACTTACCACCATGGTTACCGGCCTAGCCAAACAAGTTGAAGATTTTCAGGAGTCAAAGCAGCTGATCGATAAGTTCTTGAACTCTGATTACACAGGATTTATTAAGACTGTCACACAAGATTATCTTACTGAAAATCTAGTTGAGATTGTCACTCCTAAAGTTGCAAACCTCATTGAACCTATCAAGGACAACTTGGATCATAGAATTAGAAGTGTAGTAAAGAAAATGTTGTCAACCACACCATTCACGCTTCACACTGCTAAAGCTTCTACTGCAACTCCAACCGTCCCTGAATTATCCTTCGATGACCTGCTTGCCAAAATCTACGACAAAGTAGCCTACAAAACCTCACAGACTACTGAAGAAAAGGCACTTGTTGATGCTATATCTGCTAACTTGTCGAAAGAGTCATGCAAAGATGCTGCTGGAACCTTAAAGAAGTCAAGGAAAGATGACGACCCGGACCCGAATTCAAAAGGTAAGAAACATAAGTCTGGAACCGGTCCCTCATCTTCTCAACAACCACAAAAGGACTCCACTCCTCCTGGAAATCAACAACACACCTCAGCTACCGGTCAAGGTCCAACTGAAGAGGAAGAAACTTTCATGGAACCAACTGATGACTACCAAGGTCAACCTGACACCGATGACCGTGCCTCCCCTATTCCCGATTCTCAAGCTGGACCATCGTCAACATCAAAGGCTAAAGACAAGGATGCTACATCTAAGTCTAAGAAATCAAAGAAAAGAAGACATCATTCATGGCTCGACAATGATGACACACCTCAGAATGACTGGTTGACAGAAATGGTTCAAGCTCAACCTCCTCTCGAAGATGAAGAACCCCTTCCTGGTAATACTCTACAATTCACTCAAGTCATCATGAAGGATCTTCAGATTAATAAACTTACGAAGACGGAGCTCAGAAGAATCAATAAGGATGCACAAGAATTCCTTAAGTCCAGATCTGGAAACAAAGTGGAATACGAGTATCACATGCAGAATATAGCTAGTGCAATGTCTGTCGAGTTTGACTGGCTTAATCCTGAAATGAATATCGACCTCAGTTCCAAAAACCATGAAAAGCCTTACTTCACTGACTGGACTAAACCATTACCTTTGACAAGATTTCCAGATAAACCCAAGTTACCTTACAGCTACTTCTTCAACAAAGATCTTCGTAACATTCAACTCACCCAAGAGACATCCAAGAAGAAATATGCTTCCTCACTCACAATCTCAGTACCAGCCGCAAGATACGAAGTTCCTGCAATTGAAGAGTCTACTTGAGTTTTCATCAACTCTATCGTAGCTTACGACAGAGATGTTCTACACGGGATTCAACACTGGCCAGAACGTCGTCGTCTCGGTTATACCAGCATATTAGGAGAGAAATCATTGGAAAATGTGAAGCATAAATATAAGATCATCGCTATCTTGGAGATTCAAGAGTCGCAACGGTTTAACTACATATTCATGCATGAGATTGTGGTTAAACGACAAGATGAAAAGAAGTACAAGTTCTCCGAAGCAGACTTTCCAGACCTTAATCTCAATGACATCGAAGACATGTATCTCGAAAAGGTTCAAGGAAGAATGCGTGGATTCGAGAGAGATATTCAGTACAACTTCATGGCATCACTACTTCTATTCATCCGACGATTGATAGTTCAAGAAAGAGTGGAAGATCTTCAGCTTGGAGTGGAAAGTTATCAACAGAAGATCAATTTGACAAAGCCGCAATTCAAATTCGATGGAATCTATCAAACGTCACAGTTTACTCTCATCCAAGAACCTTCGTTTGGTTTCACCTACATCAACAGCAAAAAACTACAAAGCTTCATGAGGTTCGATGAGATACATAAATTCTGTGATGTCACACTTAAATCCGTTCGTGATGGGCTTGTCAAAAGGTTGAATGATGATCGCCGAAAGATAGCTAAAGGGGAACAACCTAGATGGAAATCCAGCTCAAGAAGACAAGTTTGTAACTTTGTCTTGAAGATTGAAGAAAGGCTATTTCGACGGGAACAAATCAGATGACTGGAAAGCTATATAGGTGTCAGACCATCATTTCCTATCAGGCTCTTCGAAAGACCCGAACCAAAGTTCACTGACTTTGATGCTCCACTCACTGATGAAGTTTAAACTGGTACACTTGGATATTAACTTTTCAATACTAATTGTTTCATTTGATTGAATTGTTTTCATTATGGCTTGTGCACACATTACAGTGTACAACCCGTTCTTGTAAAGAAAGGACCCTGAGGTACGCATCAGTGCCTCAATCCTAATATAAGGAGCGAAGGCTTCTTACTTTTGAGTAGAGTTAATCAAACATTTTCTGATTTTCATAAATCTGCTCAAAAGACAAGTATTTCACCTCAATGAGTATTCACTTGTTGAGGGGGAGCACTTGGAAAATTCATCGTTTGAAATACCAAAAAGTTATTGTTGATATCTCCCCGTAAGACTCAAAAAGCATATTTTAATCAAAAGTTTATCAAAAACAACATCTCATATGCTATTTTTGAGGGGGAGAAAAAGTGAATGTGATTAAAATATGAAAGTTCTAAGTTGCTTTAAGTCAAATCTCATGCGAGCTAGACTCAGAATTGACCCAGGAATTGACGAAACATAAAAGTTAGTAATCTCGAAAAGACTTATCCTCGACGGGTAATAACATCAAGTTAGTTACTAGAGCTAGTTGTCACCTAAAAGCTAACAATGGAACTCTTTAACTAGCCACGTAAGCGTGTCTCGAAAAGGATTTGTCTTATTAGAAATGTACCATTTTGGGAAACTTTCTGTGGATTTGACCAGGCCGGGTAATAATTTCAAGCTAGTCTAACTAGTGATGTAAGCGTGTCTCGAATCGGTCAGGTTCACTGAAAGTGGTCAATTCAAAAAGTGCTTGTTCCTCCCGCATGTGCAAATTTATTTAAACACTTATGAGTACATGTGAAGGGGGAGCCCTTCAAAAGTATACACAAAAATCTCAAAGTGTTAAACAAAATGTTTAATAATCACAAACACTTTGAGAGATTTTCAATCAAAGGTTTCTTGGCTATTGTCGGATAATCATGGAGTTATAAGGTGATTAAGATAGGAAATTCAGTCCTATGATCCGCCAGAGCCGGAGGGATCTATCCAAGGACATCACCAATAGTTAGAATTAGAAATCCTTAGGTATGATACGATAAAAGGAGAAAAGAATGAAAGGGAAAGAAGGAGTTGAAGAATTAAAAAGAAAAGTATAGAAAAGGGTGAAAAGAAATAGCCCTCCATATGTTCAACCTTAGGGCAGACACCGGGTTCAATTCATATGCTACTGGTTGTTGCTAAGGCGACGCCGGTATTGAAAATAAAGTCGTCATGGACCCAGTGACGCAATGCACTAAACCTTCTTAACCACTCAAGTTCTCTTAAAAGAGCTTGTTTCATTATCACGGGGAACCGATGTAATCTATCGACTAATCTCTTAGAGATGGTTGATATTGAAGCAGGAGACCCCTCCCTAGTCTCCGCATAGGAAACCTAAGTGTGCACTTTTCGAGTCTAGAGCCATGAGATACATCAAAGATCTCTTAGGAACACTTAGTATTTCTACAACTGGTGTTCTACATCAATGGACACTAGCTGTAAATTATCGAGTCCTTCGCGGATCTTAGCAATCTGCCGAGAACGTTTATGAGAGAATTTACATAAGTATTTCTCAATGATTGAACAGAAATCCTGCCAGGGTCAACATCAAACAACCCTGACAGCAGGTCACTTCGGTAACTCCTTGTGGGTTACGCTTAGTGTTTGCGGTGGTTTCTTAGTGGTCTACAGTCGTGGAGTGATTCCCAGTGACTCACCCAGTCATTGAGCTACTTAGTAGGTCTTGTAAGCTCCCTCGGGAGTATCTGATATGGGAACGGCCTTGATAAGGGTTAGAAGGAGTCTTCACACTATGCTGTTGATGATCTCTAATTCCTTATCTGTAAGTACCGGATGTTTTATTGCTAACTGTTTACATGCAGGGTTACATCATCTCCATGGCGACGGATTCCACATGCTCATACATGCATCTTGAAGTCATCAAAAGCTCCCTCAAAGATCAAAGCAACACAAAGTTCAAAGAAAGATTCTACGCCAAAAGGAAGAATCTACAAAGTATAAAGACTAAAGATCTTAAGTGAAAGAAAGGGACTACGTGCATGTATAAGTCAGAATTCGAAGATGTATGAGCATGTTGGAATGGCGAACTACCACCACGGACGCGGAAGTGACGAAAGGCATACAACTTCATTATTTGATCACTATCACAACAACAATGAACAAAGCACAAAGAACGATGAATGATTCTTATCTCATGATTATTGAAAGACGTCTAAAGCTATGAAAGTCAAAGATGAAGAAATGACAAAGACGTCAAGCAACCGTGATGACCGACCCTTAGGGGGAGATTGTTGGGATCAAAGTTTTACTATTTTATCAAGTCTCGGTCATTTGTAATAATAGGTTGCTTAAGTTATTATTTACTTTCATTTATGTTATGTTTACAAGGTTACTAGACTTAATATATCTAGCCCATGGGCTTTAAGCCCATACGTTTTGTAAGAAGGGAAGGACTAGGAGTGTTGCCCTAGCTCCTTACCTATAAATACTAGTCTTAGGTCTCTTGTAAACTTGGTTGTTTATTTGAAATCATAAGGAAACTCTTGCACTTATATTTCTCTCATTCAAATATTCACCGAACTCCTTATATCTATCTCATTCTTGTTTGTATGAAATCAATATGGTGACCTAACAGGTTCCGTCTGGTCCGTTGGGCCATTTCTGGGTAGCCCAGAAAATACACTGACGGAACCCATTTTTGGGTGCCGCCAGATCCGCCAAGCCTGAAAAAGTAGGAAGTCTGCAATTTTGACCCGCGAGACGATTTTCAAAATTTTTGAAAACTCCTAAAACCAAAAATATAATTCATATCTGGTTAGGAAATGCAAAAATTGGACATGTAAACGCGCATACCATTGGACTTTGACCGGGGGCTAGCGAATTGCACTATACTTAGTAAAATTTTCATAAACTTGAAAATTTGACAACATGCGAAATGTTGTCGTCCTGTATCATAGTTAGTTCAAACATGTTCCAAATTGTACCAAATATCCTACCAAACCACAAATACATAACACATATTGTTTGAAACGACCAAATTGTTCAAATAGCACTTTGTGCCAAACACTCCTACACACCCGCTCTCATTGACGGTCAATCTTCTTCTTTAGCTTTCCAAGGAATCTCCCAAGATTCTTGAACATACCCTTTTTTGCTTGAACTCCGCTGAGTCATTCGAAGTATCCGGAAATTGGGAAAGGTATTTTAGAGGTGGGAGTCTAGAGTTGGACAAAGTCTCATCTTCACTCATTGAGGATGATGATGAGGAGGTAGGAGAATGAGGACGTTTTCCTTGGGCTTTGTAGACTCTCCTATCAGTTAGTGGGACAAAAGTGTGTGGAATGAGAGAGTAGTCTAGACGAAGACCTCTAGGAGTTGGCGGAATGGGAGAGATGATGTTAGGTCACCATTTATGTAAACACAAGTATGATATTGAAAGAAATAAGATGAGAATGAGAGATGGTTGATTATGAGAAATATGAAAAGTGAAAGAACAAGAGTTTCCTTAAGATAATCAAATAACCAACATTTTAACTAGTTACATAAGACTAGTATATATAGGGAAGGAGTAGGGCAACACTCCCTTCCTCCCTATCTAGTGAATGAAATGGGCTTAAGGCCCATGGGCTTGCTACATAAGCCTTAAGTTAAAATAAACATACAGGCCTTAGCAACCTATTACAAGTAAATAACCGAGACTTGATAAATAGTAAAACTACGTTCCCAACAATCTCCCCCTAAGGGTCGGTCATCAAGGTTGCTTGACGTCTTCGTCTTAATCTTTGACTTTCAATGCTTTAGATGTCTTCAATATCATTCATCGTTCTTTGTTCTTTGTTGATGTAGTTGTGATCATCTTATTACAAAATGTAATGACCGAGACTTGACTAAAATACAAAAGTATGATCCCAACAATCTCCCCCTAAGGGTCGGTCATCACGGTTGCTGGACGTCTTCATCTTTGTCTTTGACTTTTGACTTGTATAACTTTAGACGTCTTTAGATGAATGTACTTTGCTATGAGTCTTTGTTCTTTGGTGATAGTGTAGTGATCATGTTATGAGGTTGTCTGCCATTCGTCACTTCTGTGTCTGTGGTGGTTGTCCGCCATTCCAACATGCTCATACATCTTTGAACTTTGACTTATACATGCACGTAGTTCCCTTTCTTAGACATAAGATCTTTAGTCTTTATACTCTGTAGATTCTTCTTATTGGCGTAAAATCTTTCTTTGAACTATGTGTTGCACAGATCTTTGAGGGAGCTTTTAGATGACTTCAAGATGCATGTATGAGCATGTGGAATCCGTCTCCATAGAAATGATGTGTCCCTGCATGTAAACAGTTAGCAATAAAACATCCGGTACTTACAGATTAGGAATTAGAGATCGTCAACAACATAGTGTGAAGACTCCTTCTAACCCTTATCAAGGCCGTTCCCTAGTTAGATACCCCCGAAGGAGCTTACGAGACCTACTAAGTAGCTCAATGACTGGGTGAGTCGCTAGGGATCACTCCACGACTGTAGACCGCTAAAGAACCACCGCGAACACTAAGCGTAACCCTTGTGGAGTTACCGAAGTGTCCTGTTGTCAGGGCTGTTTGATGATGACCCTGGCAGGAATTTCCGTTCAATCATTGAGAAATACCTTTGTAATTCTCTCATAAATGTTCTCGGCAGATTGCTCAGATCTGCGAAGGACTCGATAATTTATAGCTGGTGCCCATTGATGCAGAACACCAGTTGTAGAAATACTAAGTGTTCCTAAAAGATCTTTGATGTATCTCAAGGCTCTAGACTCTATAAGTGCACACTTAGGTTTCCTATGCGGAGACTAGGGAGGGGTTTCCTGCTTCAATATCAACTATCTCTAAGAGATAAGTCGATAGATTACACTGGTTCCCCGTGAGAATGAAACAAGTTCTTTTAAGAGAACTTGAGTGGTTAAGAAGGTTTAGTGCATTGCGTCACTGGGTCCATGACGACTTTGTCTTCAATACCGGTGTTGTCTAATGCAACAACCAGTAGCATACGTATTGAACCTATGGAGGGCAATTTCTTTTCACCCTTTTCTTTGCTTTTCTTTTTAATTCTTCAAATCCTTCTTTCCCTTTCATTCTTTTCTCCTTTTTTTTCTTCGTATTATACCTAAGGACTTCTAATTCTAACTATGGGAGATGTCCTTGGGTAGATCCCTCCGGCTCTGGCGGATCATAGGACGGTTATTCCTATCTTAATCACCTTATAACTCCGACAGTAGCCAAGAAACCTTTGATTGAAAATCTCTCAAAGTGTTTGTGATAATCAAATGTTTTGGTTAACATTTTGAGAGTTTTGTGTATACTTTTGAAGGGCTCCCCCTGCACATGTGCTCATAAGTGTTTAATAAATTTGCACATGCGGGAGGAGCAAGCACTTTTGAATTGATCCACTTTCCGTGAACAAGACCGATTCGAGACACGCTTACATCACTAGTTAAACTAGCTTGAAGTTATTACCCGGCCTGGTCAAGTCCACAAAAAGTTTCTCGAGACGGTACATTTCTACTAAGACAAATCCTTTTCGAGACACGCTTACGTGGTTAGTTAAAGAGTTCCATTGTCAGCTTTTAGGTGACAACTAGCTCTAGTAACTAACTTGATGTTATTACCCGTCGAGGATAAGTCTTTTCGATATTACTAACTTTTATTGTCTCGTCAATTCCTGGGTCAATACTGAGTCTAGCTCGCACATGATACAACTTTTAAGCTTTGACTTTGTATATTTTAATCACATTTTCATTTTCTCCCCCTCAAAAATAGCATATAAAATGATGTTTTTGACAATCTTTTAGATTAAAATATGCCTTTTGAGTCTTACGGGGAGATTCACCAAGAACATTTGATTTGGAGCAAAGTATTTTATGTTTTGACAAGTGCTCCCCCTCAACAAGTGATTAGGTCTTATTGAGGTGAAATACTTGTCCTTTCAGCAGAATTATGAAAAATTCATAAACATTTGATTAGTTCTACTCAAAAGTAAGAAGCCTTCGCTCCTTATATTTAGGATTGAGGCACTGAAGCGCACCTCAGGGTCCTTTCTTTACAAGTTCGGGTTGTGCACTGTAATGCGTACACAAGCCATTATGAAGTATATAATTGACAAATCAAATCAAACTCTTACAGCTTTCTACCAATCAGGTCTCTGAAATGTTAACACCGGAAATTTTGTTCTTCCTCCAACATAGCTTTCCAATCTCCGAAATTGATTGATATGTGTCTAATTACACATATATTTGTATTGTATAAACCCACAAAAACAACCAAAAACACACAAATAACTCACAAAATGTTATAAATTCACCAAAATGTGTTTTTATGTGATTCAGGTACAAAAGATTGAAAAACAAGTGAAAAATGCGCAAAGTTCACACAAATGTCATTTTCAGTCCCTGGAGTTACACAAAATGTCAAAACTAGTCCCTAAATGCTTTAAATGATAGAAAAGTCAACTTAAGTCCTTGGGAAATCAAAAATAATCACAAAGAATCCCTGGATGAAAGTTTACACAAACTGGCAATTTTTACCCCTCAAGTTACAAAATTGGCAAACTTAGTCCCTGGGTATTCAAAATAGAAATTTATCACAAATTACCCTTGTACTATTCATGAATTTACAAAATGGAACAATTTGATAACTTTTGGGAAATTACAATTTCAGTTCCTCAAAATCCAAAATTTACACAAATGGTCCTTTTAAGTTTTAAAATGTTTTAATTAACAATATTGGTCCTTGTGTTTATATTATTGGCAGGTTTGGCCCTTCAAAGGAAGTTTGGAAAGTTCACATGTTTAGCCCCTCAACTTTCATCAAATGGCAGAAATAGTCCTTGGGCTTTATAACTAAAAAACCAAACTGATCCTTAATATTAACCCAATCCACAAACACCAGCCCACCATCCTGGCCCAAACCACCCAAGCCCACCAAACTGGCCCTTTGTAAATTTAAAATAAAACCGGGCACTGTTCACCTTCCCTCCACCTTGCACCCTTTACCACTGAGTCACCAAAACCACCCCATACCCACAGTTTTCACCACCACCTCAGTACCCCAGTTGTCAAACCTTATCCCACCTCCTCTAACACAACTTCCAAGGCATTAATTGCCCTAGAAGTGCTTTACGCTACCCACACAGTCAAATCCCCTCTTTCCCGCCAAAAGTTAAAGAAAGGGCCAAGATGAGTTGCAGAGATCCTACGGGCACAATTTAAAGTGGGAAATGACTGAAAACAAGTGGGGAACTCAGAAAGATATAAAAGAAAGAAGAGGGAGAAGAGAAACTCACCTTTGGAATAGCCTAGGTCAAGTAGTCTAATTAAATCTTTACTGCTTTTATAGTGTAATCCAATTTACAATTTCCATGTTGTTTTAATCTCCAAATTAGTGTAATGAACTCTCTTTTAAGTTTAATGTCAAAGTTTCTTTTAAATTTATGTTATCTCCAATTCGTACCAATTTTACTCTTTCATATCATGTATGTTTCTGTTGGATTATTGTTGTCTAAATGGACGGACCTAGGCCTTAAAAAGCTTTTAGACTCCATGTTATTAACTTTAATCTTTTAAATTTCAAAAATCACTAAAAAAAGGTAGAAAATAGAAAATCAAGAAAAGAAGAAAGAAGGAAGCTGAGAAGGGTGTAATCTGTATTGCTCTGGTATTAAAAACCTTGTGGAAGGTTGTTAGGATTGGTTACTTGTTCTTGGTTCCATTATCTCAGTCACAAACAATTTGTAAGTCACCAATTTAAGTTTTCTATATAGTTTTGTTTTTATTGTTGTTTATGGTAAATTAGATATCATTTAGTTTCTAATCTGTGTATTGAATCTGTGTAATGCTTTGAATTAGTAGTGGTAGCTTAATAATCAAAAGTTGTAGTGTATAAGTAGTTTTAGGGAGTGTTTGGCACAGGGGAGTTCCCTGTGCAATTGTGGTATTTAGTGGCTAAGTTTAACTTTGACATGTTTGCTTAGGTCCTAGTATCATAGATTAGCAATAAAAATTAGTTACTATTAGTTATAAAAGTCAAAATCACACTCAAACATCATAAGCAGTTGACTGTGTGGACTTGACAACCCCATATCAGCCATACTTGCTTATTAGTTGTTATAATAGCTTAATTAAGTCTTAGTATAAATTATTAAACCATATTCAGTAAGTAGATTAAGCCAGAAGTTCAAATTAGTCAAACTAGGTAAGTTTCATAAAAAGTCAAAATGTTCATTCTTAGAAAATACCAAAAATAGAAAGATTTGTTTTGAATTTTGTAAAAGGATTCAAGCTTTGTGTTTTTGTGGACTTATAGTCTACCAGCTCTAAATTAAGATTCCACTTAGCTTATTGTTTTAGCATCTTTACCCTGGGCCCCACTCACCCTCAAAGTTACTTGCAGGGAAGACCCTACCCCTGCTCCTTTAGATTCAGTCCATCACCACCACTTTGGTGGTGATTTGTGACCATCACAGTGGGTCCCAGATCTCATATCTTAGCTTATTTTGTAGCTTATTAGTTTAGTTTCTCAGACCTAGTATTATTTTGAACCTTAGCTTATTAGAACCTAGCTAAATTGACCTCCTTTTTACCTGTCTCAGAAGCTAAAACCTGAGCACTCAGGTTTTATATACCCAAACTCCAAGACCCACCCAAGCCTCAGAAATAAGCCATAAAGCCTAGCTTATTGGCTTATTTCAAAGCTGACCTGGTCACCTTTCAGGGTCAAGTTCCATTTTGGACTCCCTTTCACCTCTGTGGACCCCACAGAGGTCCAAAGGTACCTTATTTGGACCTGTTTGGAATGGCAGGGTACTGGAATAGCTTATTTGCTTTTAAAAGCTTATTGGCTTATTCCCAGTACTCTTGCTTATGTATATATGACTAATATACTTGTACATACTTATTTTTACTTTCACTTTTTAGTTTGGGCTTATATCAAGCTCACTTGAGCTTCAACTCCATCCAAGTTGAGCTTTACAAGCTCAATTGTCTAAACCTTAAGCCCATGCTCTTTTTACACAAGTCCATGATGATTCATGGTTGTTTTCTGTCTATATACTTGTGCATAACTTCAATTCCTTTGTTCCCCTTTCTTTTAGCCTTTTAAAGCTTGTTTCAAGCTTATGACCCAGTATATACTCAGTTAAATTGGGTGGTTTTTAACAAGCTCCTCTGTAAGCCCCATAGATGGAGCTTGGGCTTTTTGAGAAGCCACCCAGCTTATCTTGCAGCCTCAACTCCATAATTGGTCCATAGAACTCATTTTGTGAGCTCAAATCACCAAGATAAAAGGCTGCAGGGGTGTTTGTTTAGCTGTTTATCTGAATTAACTTATTAGCTTGTAATGAGCTTATGGGTTGATTTCAGTGAACATGCTTGTTTATAGTTGACCACACATACTTGTATATATCTATTTTACTTCTGTTTTCATGTGTGTAGCTTATTATAGGCTTAACAAGCCTCAACTCAATCCAAGTTAAGCTATCAAAAGCTTAACTGACTAAACCATAAGCTAGCACCTATGTGACCTATTCCAGTGCATAACATTGTTTATAAGTATCATTTGGAGTAGCTCATGTGTTCCTTTTCTTTATTTGCTTTCTGTATAGCTTTTTCAAGCTATTTCTGAGCTTGTGACCCCACTATGGATGTCATGATCCCACTGTATGGTTCATAAGCTCTTGAACCAACTTATTTCATGTTTGCACAGTTCCAATTTCATAATACATGTATAATATTAGTAGTAGTACAATCCAGAAAACAGAAAAGCCAAAAAGAAAGCCCCTTTTAAGGCTAAGTGATAGCTTCTATTTAGAAGGCTTATTGCTTATTTGCCTATTTTAATGAACTGAGGAGAAAATAAGCTCACTCAGAGCTTATTTGTAAAATATAATAAGATCTCCTTTGTTAAAATTAGTTATATATAGTTATTAAATAGTTTTGTAATATTTTTCTTAAATGCTTAATCATAGTTCTGAATGGCCTGTTTGCTTATAAGCAACCCTACACCATTAGGCACAAGGACTTTTCATAAGCCTCTCAAAAGCTCACCTGTGGGTCCCACAGTGTGAGCTTGGACTTTTTGGAAAGCTCTTCTGCCAAACTTCAAGGCTCAGAGCTTGATTACTTATTTATAGCTTATTTATTAGGGCTGCATGTAGCTTATTCTTTGTCCCATACCACCCAGTTAACTGGGTGACTCAGTGTACTCAGCTACTTTCAAATGATTCTCATGTGCTTATTAGTGGACCTTAGGGATTACTTTTTAGCTTATTGAGAAGCCACCCAGGTGGACTTGATTGCTCAAAGCTCATTTTGGACCCCTGAGCTTATTTGTGGGCCTCACTCAGGCCTACAGTTGACCTTGTGGAGAGTCTTGGATTCAGTTTTGCTTGGTTGTGCTTATTTGAGCTTGCAGCTTATACCTTTAGCTTATTAAGTTAGTTTAGCTTATTTTAGGTATAACTTAATATATTATAGCTTAATTTTCCACTTTGTAGCTTATTCATAGCTTTTAGCTTAGGAAAAATCCAAGTTTGGCCTTAATAAGCTAACTGAGCCACAAATAAGCTCACACAGAGCTTATTTGTGAATTATAAAAAGTTTTCCTTTGTTAAAGTTTCATATATATAGCTTATTATTAAGTTTGTATAGAAAAAATCAAAAAAATAAAAGATTTGGTAAAAAGGGGTGAGGCAGGGTCGAACCTGAGACCTCCCCCTTTGAGAGTGATAGAGATGTACCTGGATACCATTCGCCCTAGGGACTTTTTTCATTCACTTCTTACCACATTAGATATTTAATATAGTTTAGGTCCTTTTGGCTTTTATAAGCTGTTTAGCTTATAACAGCTTATTGAGATAAGCTGGTGGCCAATTCTTATTTTTCCTAGCTTCTTCATAAGATTTTATACTTTCTGTAATTTTTTCGTATTTTTTACTGTTCATATAGTATATATAATAATTAATATAGTTTTCTTTTCTTTTAAATAATAATTAGTTAGTAATTTTTAAAATAGCCTATTTGTAATTTTTATGAACTTTTTATATTTTATATGGATTCCTATGATGGAAAAGTAGTTTTATAAAAAGTTTCATAATTTTATAAATAAGTTTAGTATGTATAATAATTATAGTAGTTTAATTTGTTTAAATAATAAATAATAGTTTTTAATTTTGTTTTCTTATTTTTGTACATAAAATATAGTTTTTATATTTTTCTTAGCTTCTTATTGGTATATTAGATTTTTGTAAAAAGTTTTAGATTTTTGTTTGCTTATTTAGTATAGATAATAATTTAATAATAATATTAGTATAGATAATAATAGTAAATAATTTATAATAAATATAATACTTGTATAATAAATATATTTTTAGTTTTTAAATTTCTTTTATATTAGTTTTAACTTTTCTTAGTTTTAGTTATATTTTTCTTAGCATTATTTTACATTTCCTTATTTATGTAAATTAATATATAGTAAATAAATAGTTTTTATTAATAATAATTAGTTAAACACTTGTAAATATTATTTTAAATATTTTGTAAATTATAGTTATTTATTTTATGTCTTTTTAATTTGCATTTAAGCCGTTAAGGCATGCAAATTCCCTCTTTGGGAAAGTTTTGTTTTATACGTTACGTTTACGTTTATTTAAACTTAAACGTACGTTTGTAAATACTTTATCATTTTTAGGTTTCTGATTGTACGTTTTTAATTGACGTAGCTGTGACAGAGCTATTACTATTCACATTCTAGTGTTAGTCAATCAGATTCCTGTTTTCCTATACTAATATTATTTTCAACAATTCACAAGTCATTATATTTAGGATATCACGCCTCACCAGGACATAAACGATCCAAGGATATTTAAATCCTTGGTAAACTTGCGTTCCTCTCCCGGGCTGTCGCCCGCCTTTTATTACGGTTGACCATTTTATTCTAAGTGGTTGGCTTGTATAAATAAGTGTGTAGTCCGGGAGGAATCAAATTTTGGCGCCGCTGCCGGGGAGGCTGTGCTAAATACTATTGACTTGTATTTTGTATTTTGTTGAAATTTTTATCCTTGTATGTATATTACATATATTATATCATATTTCATAAACAATATAAAATACAAAAATATTTTATTTGGTTGAAATCTATTTGTACTTTGATTTGCACTTTACTGTCAATTTTCCTAATCTTGATATTCCTAGGTCTAAATTTTGGCTAAACACCATGTTTACACTAAAAAAGGATTTACTGTGCTTAGTATAATCCTGGAAAGATATAGATTAGGTTTAAATCAGTTTCATGTATTGATAATCTCATTTAGGTTTCCTTTTTAGCCATTTCTTTTGTACATATATATATATAAATCTAAAAAATACAAAAACATTTATAAAATTAAAAAGCTAAAAATAATCTCCTTACCTTATATCTTCATAATTCTGTGAGTGAATCCCACTCCGATTTCTCGTCAAATCATTTTCACTTTTCTTACCCCTTTCTACCACCTAAGTGTGGAGGTGTGCCCCACATGTTGTATATATTTAGAAAATGAAATAGAAAATTGTAAATACAGAAAAATAAAATAATTGTTGTATTACCCCACTTAGCTTTGAAAATTGAGGACAATTTTCATAATAAGTGTGGGGGGGAATTCTGGCGAATTTGATCACTTTTATACATTTGTATGCCCTTTTCCCCAAAAATGACCAAAATTTAAAATTTTTTTCATTTGGTATTAGTGTTTTGCACTAAATACAACAAATGGTAATCAATCCACCATGTCTAACACACATAAGGATTGGCTAATCCAGGAGCAAACGGCTCTTGGTAAAGATATCTCAAATCCGTTATGGCTTGCAATTTGCCTAAAATTGTATGGTTCCTCAACTCCCCATATCCTAATAAGCAAATGAGTTGGCTAGCCCGCAAGGTTATGGCTTGTGGTAAAGGCTGTGGAAAACCATAATTGGTAATTAACTCACCAAAGATAATATTAATAATTTATCTAAGAGTTGGCTAGTCCAGAAGCAAACGGCTTTTGGTAAAGACAAATCAAAACCGTTGACAGCTTGTGGTTTGCTAAAAATCACTTGGTTATCATTTGGACCAAAGTTCTTACTTGAACCAAAACATCTTGGCTACTCCAGAAGTGATGGCTTTTGGTAAAGAGTTTTTCAAATCCATTAAGTTTTAAATAAAAGATTGCTAGGGACTAGCAATAGTTTAGTGTGGGGGATTTGATATGTGTCTAATTACACATATATTTGTATTGTATAAACCCACAAAAACAACCAAAAACACACAAATAACTCACAAAATGTTATAAATTCACCAAAATGTGTTTTTATGTGATTCAGGTACAAAAGATTGAAAAACAAGTGAAAAATGCGCAAAGTTCACACAAATGTCATTTTCAGTCCCTGGAGTTACACAAAATGTCAAAACTAGTCCCTAAATGCTTTAAATGATAGAAAAGTCAACTTAAGTCCTTGGGAAATCAAAAATAATCACAAAGAATCCCTGGATGAAAGTTTACACAAACTGGCAATTTTTACCCCTCAAGTTACAAAATTGGCAAACTTAGTCCCTGGGTATTCAAAATAGAAATTTATCACAAATTACCCTTGTACTATTCATGAATTTACAAAATGGAACAATTTGATAACTTTTGGGAAATTACAATTTCAGTTCCTCAAAATCCAAAATTTACACAAATGGTCCTTTTAAGTTTTAAAATGTTTTAATTAACAATATTGGTCCTTGTGTTTATATTATTGGCAGGTTTGGCCCTTCAAAGGAAGTTTGGAAAGTTCACATGTTTAGCCCCTCAACTTTCATCAAATGGCAGAAATAGTCCTTGGGCTTTATAACTAAAAAACCAAACTGATCCTTAATATTAACCCAATCCACAAACACCAGCCCACCATCCTGGCCCAAACCACCCAAGCCCACCAAACTGGCCCTTTGTAAATTTAAAATAAAACCGGGCACTGTTCACCTTCCCTCCACCTTGCACCCTTTACCACTGAGTCACCAAAACCACCCCATACCCACAGTTTTCACCACCACCTCAGTACCCCAGTTGTCAAACCTTATCCCACCTCCTCTAACACAACTTCCAAGGCATTAATTGCCCTAGAAGTGCTTTACGCTACCCACACAGTCAAATCCCCTCTTTCCCGCCAAAAGTTAAAGAAAGGGCCAAGATGAGTTGCAGAGATCCTACGGGCACAATTTAAAGTGGGAAATGACTGAAAACAAGTGGGGAACTCAGAAAGATATAAAAGAAAGAAGAGGGAGAAGAGAAACTCACCTTTGGAATAGCCTAGGTCAAGTAGTCTAATTAAATCTTTACTGCTTTTATAGTGTAATCCAATTTACAATTTCCATGTTGTTTTAATCTCCAAATTAGTGTAATGAACTCTCTTTTAAGTTTAATGTCAAAGTTTCTTTTAAATTTATGTTATCTCCAATTCGTACCAATTTTACTCTTTCATATCATGTATGTTTCTGTTGGATTATTGTTGTCTAAATGGACGGACCTAGGCCTTAAAAAGCTTTTAGACTCCATGTTATTAACTTTAATCTTTTAAATTTCAAAAATCACTAAAAAAAGGTAGAAAATAGAAAATCAAGAAAAGAAGAAAGAAGGAAGCTGAGAAGGGTGTAATTTGTATTGCTCTGGTATTAAAAACCTTGTGGAAGGTTGTTAGGATTGGTTACTTGTTCTTGGTTCCATTATCTCAGTCACAAACAATTTGTAAGTCACCAATTTAAGTTTTCTATATAGTTTTGTTTTTATTGTTGTTTATGGTAAATTAGATATCATTTAGTTTCTAATCTGTGTATTGAATCTGTGTAATGCTTTGAATTAGTAGTGGTAGCTTAATAATCAAAAGTTGTAGTGTATAAGTAGTTTTAGGGAGTGTTTGGCACAGGGGAGTTCCCTGTGCAATTGTGGTATTTAGTGGCTAAGTTTAACTTTGACATGTTTGCTTAGGTCCTAGTATCATAGATTAGCAATAAAAATTAGTTACTATTAGTTATAAAAGTCAAAATCACACTCAAACATCATAAGCAGTTGACTGTGTGGACTTGACAACCCCATATCAGCCATACTTGCTTATTAGTTGTTATAATAGCTTAATTAAGTCTTAGTATAAATTATTAAACCATATTCAGTAAGTAGATTAAGCCAGAAGTTCAAATTAGTCAAACTAGGTAAGTTTCATAAAAAGTCAAAATGTTCATTCTTAGAAAATACCAAAAATAGAAAGATTTGTTTTGAATTTTGTAAAAGGATTCAAGCTTTGTGTTTTTGTGGACTTATAGTCTACCAGCTCTAAATTAAGATTCCACTTAGCTTATTGTTTTAGCATCTTTACCCTGGGCCCCACTCACCCTCAAAGTTACTTGCAGGGAAGACCCTACCCCTGCTCCTTTAGATTCAGTCCATCACCACCACTTTGGTGGTGATTTGTGACCATCACAGTGGGTCCCAGATCTCATATCTTAGCTTATTTTGTAGCTTATTAGTTTAGTTTCTCAGACCTAGTATTATTTTGAACCTTAGCTTATTAGAACCTAGCTAAATTGACCTCCTTTTTACCTGTCTCAGAAGCTAAAACCTGAGCACTCAGGTTTTATATACCCAAACTCCAAGACCCACCCAAGCCTCAGAAATAAGCCATAAAGCCTAGCTTATTGGCTTATTTCAAAGCTGACCTGGTCACCTTTCAGGGTCAAGTTCCATTTTGGACTCCCTTTCACCTCTGTGGACCCCACAGAGGTCCAAAGGTACCTTATTTGGACCTGTTTGGAATGGCAGGGTACTGGAATAGCTTATTTGCTTTTAAAAGCTTATTGGCTTATTCCCAGTACTCTTGCTTATGTATATATGACTAATATACTTGTACATACTTATTTTTACTTTCACTTTTTAGTTTGGGCTTATATCAAGCTCACTTGAGCTTCAACTCCATCCAAGTTGAGCTTTACAAGCTCAATTGTCTAAACCTTAAGCCCATGCTCTTTTTACACAAGTCCATGATGATTCATGGTTGTTTTCTGTCTATATACTTGTGCATAACTTCAATTCCTTTGTTCCCCTTTCTTTTAGCCTTTTAAAGCTTGTTTCAAGCTTATGACCCAGTATATACTCAGTTAAATTGGGTGGTTTTTCACAAGCTCCTCTGTAAGCCCCATAGATGGAGCTTGGGCTTTTTGAGAAGCCACCCAGCTTATCTTGCAGCCTCAACTCCATAATTGGTCCATAGAACTCATTTTGTGAGCTCAAATCACCAAGATAAAAGGCTGCAGGGGTGTTTGTTTAGCTGTTTATCTGAATTAACTTATTAGCTTGTAATGAGCTTATGGGTTGATTTCAGTGAACATGCTTGTTTATAGTTGACCACACATACTTGTATATATCTATTTTACTTCTGTTTTCATGTGTGTAGCTTATTATAGGCTTAACAAGCCTCAACTCAATCCAAGTTAAGCTATCAAAAGCTTAACTGACTAAACCATAAGCTAGCACCTATGTGACCTATTCCAGTGCATAACATTGTTTATAAGTATCATTTGGAGTAGCTCATGTGTTCCTTTTCTTTATTTGCTTTCTGTATAGCTTTTTCAAGCTATTTCTGAGCTTGTGACCCCACTATGGATGTCATGATCCCACTGTATGGTTCATAAGCTCTTGAACCAACTTATTTCATGTTTGCACAGTTCCAATTTCATAATACATGTATAATATTAGTAGTAGTACAATCCAGAAAACAGAAAAGCCAAAAAGAAAGCCCCTTTTAAGGCTAAGTGATAGCTTCTATTTAGAAGGCTTATTGCTTATTTGCCTATTTTAATGAACTGAGGAGAAAATAAGCTCACTCAGAGCTTATTTGTAAAATATAATAAGATCTCCTTTGTTAAAATTAGTTATATATAGTTATTAAATAGTTTTGTAATATTTTTCTTAAATGCTTAATCATAGTTCTGAATGGCCTGTTTGCTTATAAGCAACCCTACACCATTAGGCACAAGGACTTTTCATAAGCCTCTCAAAAGCTCACCTGTGGGTCCCACAGTGTGAGCTTGGACTTTTTGGAAAGCTCTTCTGCCAAACTTCAAGGCTCAGAGCTTGATTACTTATTTATAGCTTATTTATTAGGGCTGCATGTAGCTTATTCTTTGTCCCATACCACCCAGTTAACTGGGTGACTCAGTGTACTCAGCTACTTTCAAATGATTCTCATGTGCTTATTAGTGGACCTTAGGGATTACTTTTTAGCTTATTGAGAAGCCACCCAGGTGGACTTGATTGCTCAAAGCTCATTTTGGACCCCTGAGCTTATTTGTGGGCCTCACTCAGGCCTACAGTTGACCTTGTGGAGAGTCTTGGATTCAGTTTTGCTTGGTTGTGCTTATTTGAGCTTGCAGCTTATACCTTTAGCTTATTAAGTTAGTTTAGCTTATTTTAGGTATAACTTAATATATTATAGCTTAATTTTCCACTTTGTAGCTTATTCATAGCTTTTAGCTTAGGAAAAATCCAAGTTTGGCCTTAATAAGCTAACTGAGCCACAAATAAGCTCACACAGAGCTTATTTGTGAATTATAAAAAGTTTTCCTTTGTTAAAGTTTCATATATATAGCTTATTATTAAGTTTGTATAGAAAAAATCAAAAAAATAAAAGATTTGGTAAAAAGGGGTGAGGCAGGGTCGAACCTGAGACCTCCCCCTTTGAGAGTGATAGAGATGTACCTGGATACCATTCGCCCTAGGGACTTTTTTCATTCACTTCTTACCACATTAGATATTTAATATAGTTTAGGTCCTTTTGGCTTTTATAAGCTGTTTAGCTTATAACAGCTTATTGAGATAAGCTGGTGGCCAATTCTTATTTTTCCTAGCTTCTTCATAAGATTTTATACTTTCTGTAATTTTTTCGTATTTTTTACTGTTCATATAGTATATATATAATAATTAATATAGTTTTCTTTTCTTTTAAATAATAATTAGTTAGTAATTTTTAAAACAGCCTATTTGTAATTTTTATGAACTTTTTATATTTTATATGGATTCCTATGATGGAAAAGTAGTTTTATAAAAAGTTTCATAATTTTATAAATAAGTTTAGTATGTATAATAATTATAGTAGTTTAATTTGTTTAAATAATAAATAATAGTTTTTAATTTTGTTTTCTTATTTTTGTACATAAAATATAGTTTTTATATTTTTCTTAGCTTCTTATTGGTATATTAGATTTTTGTAAAAAGTTTTAGATTTTTGTTTGCTTATTTAGTATAGATAATAATTTAATAATAATATTAGTATAGATAATAATAGTAAATAATTTATAATAAATATAATACTTGTATAATAAATATATTTTTAGTTTTTAAATTTCTTTTATATTAGTTTTAACTTTTCTTAGTTTTAGTTATATTTTTCTTAGCATTATTTTACATTTCCTTATTTATGTAAATTAATATATAGTAAATAAATAGTTTTTATTAATAATAATTAGTTAAACACTTGTAAATATTATTTTAAATATTTTGTAAATTATAGTTATTTATTTTATGTCTTTTTAATTTGCATTTAAGCCGTTAAGGCATGCAAATTCCCTCTTTGGGAAAGTTTTGTTTTATACGTTACATTTACGTTTATTTAAACTTAAACGTACGTTTGTAAATACTTTATCATTTTTAGGTTTCTGATTGTACGTTTTTAATTGACGTAGCTGTGACAGAGCTATTACTATTCACATTCCAGTGTTAGTCAATCAGATTCCTGTTTTCCTATACTAATATTATTTTCAACAATTCACAAGTCATTATATTTAGGATATCACGCCTCACCAGGACATAAACGATCCAAGGATATTTAAATCCTTGGTAAACTTGCGTTCCTCTCCCGGGCTGTCGCCCGCCTTTTATTACGGTTGACCATTTTATTCTAAGTGGTTGGCTTGTATAAATAAGTGTGTAGTCCGGGAGGAATCATTGATCCCTGCGCTTCAATCGGTTCTCAATCCTTGTAATGAATCTGCGAGCTTCCCTGGCCTCATCGGTGTTCCATCTTTTGGATTTCCCCAGTGCTATGTCATCGATTCTGCTTTTGATTCCATCTCTGACGAACTTCAAGGTTTCATCACAGAACTTATGTATTTCTTTGTAGCCCATGAAGCAGTTTCGACCGTTGACACTGCGGTAAGTGAACCCAAATGCTGGATGCCTGATCAAGGTGTATTGAGGTAGATGTTGAAGGTCGGGGATGTCGAACATGTTGGGTTTGGTGAGATTGAGCTTCTTCTGATAACTTTCCACTCCTAGTTGAAGATCTTCTACTCTTTCTCTGATGACTATCTGCCTAATGAAGATTAGGAGAGCTTGGATAAAGGCAAGCTGCATCTCTTTAGGCAAGTTGCAGAGCTTTCCTTGAACTTTGAGCAGATACATATCTTCTATGTCGTTGAGAAGTAGTCGTGGAAAGTCTGACTCGGAAATATCATACTCCTTTTTATAAAGTCTTTTGAGTGTGATTTTGCTGAGGAAGGGGTACCCAAAGTGAGTGACCGTCGAAATGAACTTAATAGAGACAATCTTCAACTCACTTGTCACATCGCCCATCGTCTGATTGAGTCTGCTGCTTCGATAGTACTGTGCCCGGTTGTCTGGCCAATGATGTATACCGTAGAGTGCGTTCCGGTCATAGTCAACAACTTTATCGATGAATAAGGCTGTGGCTTCTTCTTCAATGGCATTGTTGAGATATCGAGCAACAGGGAGAAAGGCAAGTGATGTAACGTACTTCTTCTGAATCTTGCTGCCAAGTTTCCAAAATTCCAAGTCTGTGTTGAAGAAGAACTTGTACGGGATCTTCGGTTCCTTAGGCTTCCCAATCATCGGTAGTGGTTTGGACCAGTCAGTAATGTAAGGTGCGGTTTTCTTTGTGACCGGATCGACATAAGATTTAGGATTGATCCAGTCAATATTGCTTGACATAGCTCGAGTAATATTTTCCAGATGGTACTCAAGTTCGATTGAGTTAGCAGACCGATCTTTCAGAAGATTGAATGCATCATTCTTGATTTTTCGCAGCTCTTTCTTATTCATCTTTTTCATCTGAAACTTTTGCTGAATCAATTGAGCGTATTCCACCGTTCGACCATCTTGAGGTTCATGATTGTCTGCAAGTGGTGGTTGCGAATTGATCATCTTCTCAAACCAGGAGTATTCGGCACTATCGTCTTGGTCTAGCCATTTGAGGACGGTTTTCGGTTTCTTTGGTTCTGTGCCTTTTGATGAGGTGTCCGGTTTGGGTTGATGATGCTTTCCTTTCCTTTCTTTCTTCTTCTTAGAGGACGGTTCTGGCACTTCATTGGGCTGAGGAATCTCGTCACCACCTGTGTATTCAAAGTGGTCATGTGCTTTGGGAGCGGAACCGGATGCCTTGGGTTGTTGTGAAGATGTTGTTGTTGTTGGAGGGTTGACCGGTGCTTGTGGTTGAGATGAGGGTCCTTCGGCTTTCTTTTGTTTCTTTGCCTGAGAGTTAGGATCCCTGTCTTCATCATCTCTTGGACGTTTCAGTTTGTCTGCCTCTGTACTGCAAGTCTCTTTTGTCATTTTAGCTTTCAACGCTTCCAGGACTTTAGCTTCTTCAGGTGATAATGTGAATTTGCTTGCCAGTTTGTCCAAGAGCTGGGCTTCTAATTCGTCCAAAGATAGTCCTGGTAGTGGAACAGTTGACTTGTCGGCTCGAAGAGTAAACGTGGTAGATCGGATCACTTTCTTGACAGCTTGCCCTGCGAACTTGGTGAGTTCATCTCTCATGGGTGCCAGTAGATCTTTCAACTCAGCAACTAAATGTTGTTCCATATAATGATGTGCTTGAGCTGCTAATGTGGCTTCCAAGTTCTCTTGCACGTCCTTAGCCAGGAATGTGTCAACCTTGTCTTGCAGCTCTCGGACATTAGTGTTGAGCTTTGTCAGGTCAACTACTTGGCTTGCTAGTAACGCAACCTGATCTTCCAGTCTGCTTTTCTTCTTTTCATGTACTCTTCTGAATGCTGACTTTAGCAACTTTGATGCAGCAGAAGCTTTGGTGCTTGGTTTCTTGATTGATTTGTCGTGGGTTGATTCGGATGCAGGAGGTGATGACTGTGAAGATTCAAGGTTGGTGGTAATGTCTTTGTCATCTCCTCTTTGTAGTTCGGGTTGATCAACTTTAGTAGCTTTAGCTGCTTCCTCTTTCAATCTCTGTTCTTCAGCCAGTCTTTCAGCTTCGGCCTTAAGCCTTAATTCTTCAGCAAGCCTGGCTTCTTCTTCCCTTTTCAACTTTTCTTCTGCCAGCTTGGCTGCCTCTTCAGCCTTCCTGCTTTCCTCCATACGGATAGTTTCTTCTAGTTTGGCTTGTGCCAGCTCCTCAAGCCTAGCCTCTTCAGCTTCCTGTTTTTTCTTTAATTCCTCTCCCTGAGCCCTTTCTCTGAGCTCCATTTCTTCCATAGTCATCAATCGTGGAGCATCAGTATCCATGGGATCTTCCTCTTCCTCTTCTCCCGTTGATGGAGCATTAGTCATTTCTATGTCTGTGGGAGATACCGAAGGATTGTCATAGGCGACTAAGTCAGTGTTGATTCCTGTGTCAGAATCAGGAATGCTGCTAGATCCGCCAGCTTCGGTAGTTTGAGAGAATACTGGAGGTGGAGGTAGATCAGCATTGAATGCATCTATCTTGCTATGGAGGAGACCCAGCTTGAGAGCTCTTTCATTTTCTTCATCAACTGAAAGGCCTATGTTAGAATGAGCAGACTCTTGTTCAGCTGTCATCGGCTCATTCATCTTTTCTCTTCTAATCCTTTCTTCTTCCAAAATTGTCTGTGCTTCAGTGAACGGTCTTTGATTGAGATATGATGGGTATTCGGCATTATCAGCAAACTCATCAATATTTTTCTCCCAATCTTCGAAAGTCAAGTCTTTATCATCAATGTCTTCAAGGTTGACATTCTCGGTGATATTGGCAAAGGCTTCCCTGTAGACTGGACCTTCGTCGGACACGGTTTCAGAGTTAGACGATTTTGGAGAAGATTGTGGTGAGGGAAACCACCCAAGTTCAGGAATGGATGCGGGCTTCTTGATAGGAGTCCTTCTCTTGAGAGTACCCTTCTTCTTACGTTTAGACTGGGTAGAACTACCGGAGCTCCCAGTCTTGGTACCTGTCTTCCCCTTAAACGGTTGAACTTCATCCAAGAAACCAACCTTTTCTGCTTCAAGAGCTTGAAGGTAGTACTTGAAATTCGGGCAAAGCTTCACTTTGTCATTCAAGAGACAGTCGGGAAATTTCTTTCCTTGCTTGCGTGTGCTGGTGTCGAGTCTCTTGATGATCTTGAGAGTATCTTCATTTCTGAAAGTATTCTTATCTTTGTCATCAAGTCTCTGTGGGATATCGTCATACTCACGAAGGAAGCTTTCGATGAGTAGTTTTGTGAAACGGACAAATGGAATGTTGGTGGTCTTGTGTTGAATGTGCCACACAAGGTCTTCCCAAATGATGCTGGCATAATCTACTTTCTTTACATTTGCCACTGCCCAGAAGAGTTTGAGGTGTTGGAGCTTTGGGTGTTCATGGCCAGTGTCTCTGCCAGATAAGGACTTGGCAATCAGAATGTATAGGGTTCTCCATGGTTGTGGAAGAAATCTAATATTGACCCTAGAATGTCTTGTCACAACTTCTTCTGATTCGTCATAGCCAATATCCCGTAACCACTCTATTAGCTCTTCCTCTGTAGGTACTTGATCATATTCTTCATCTGGGCCAAGTTTGGGTAACCCAAGAACATTCCTAAGTAAATCAATGTCCACAGTGACCTGTCTGTCATGAAGCATGAAAGTGAAGGAAGCTTCCCCAAGGTCAAGCTGAAGCGTATGCCAAAACTGGTGTATGTAGAAGCAGGAGACTGAAGCTGACTTCATGAATAACAGCTTGTTGGGGTGATATAGGAGAGCATCCACTGCAACAATACATGAGGATTCGTTGCAAGTGATTTTGTTGAAGTTAATTCGTAGGTTGTTCTTGCCAATCTTCCTGGTGTAATCAGCCAGAAAGGTCTCTTCCCATGAAAGTTTTGGTTCAGGTTCTGGTCCATATGGAACGTCATTGTGTTCTGCCATCTGAATTGATCATAAACAAATACAAACATGGCAATGGTTTACTGTGTTAGCTCAGACATAAGATTACATGATTGTGCATATTATTGATTGATCAGTGGGTGTTTGTGTGTGAAAAACTTCTGTTATATGACAAACTTGAGTTATTATCCTATGGTAGAATATTCTAACAATTAAGTTACAACATAAGTTTATCATAACAAGAGGTTACACTTTGAAAATTTTACAACACTTAGAAAAAAATTCATGAATTAGACAAGTTTACGCGTAAGTGGAAAAGTCTACGCATAACATGACTAAAGCGTAAGAAGTGAAATTAGGCGTAAGAGCAAAAGCTACGCGTAAACTTATATGTTACACGTAAGGTAAATCTTATGCGTAGGCTCAATCTTACGCGTAGGATAAAATCTTAGGCGTAGGATATGAGCTTATGCAAAGGATTAACCTTAAGCGTAAGATATAACTTATGCGTAGGTTTTGACTTATGCGTAAGTTCAAGACTTAAGCGTAAGAACAAAACTTATGCGTAAGAATTATCATTTAAGCGTAAACATTGTCTTATCCAAGACAATGTTTGTCCACGTGTCGAATCTTACGCGTAAGATTCAATCTTACGCGTAGGATGAACAACTTGCGCGTAAAAACGCCATTTTCCAGAAAATCACCTTAAGTAATTAGAGTTGTTTGATTCCTGAAAGTGTACAAAACATAACCACTAATCAATATTCATTCCCACACACTTAATATGCACATTTTAATGCGTAAACATGCCTAAAGCTGAGTTACGCGTAAAACCGTATGAACACTTAATCACAAATAGGTTCAATCATGTTTCTGGGTAGTGATAAACATAGGGCAAGTGTTTCTAACACCCTAAGGAGCATATGGTCCAAATTATAACACTAATCGACCACAGAATCACAAGGTCAAATCTGCTTGTGCATTCGAACCCTAAATCGATGATTCATGAACAATTCAAGTAATTGAAACAATTAAAACACATGTATAAGTTCCTAGGCATGTAACAACACAATCCCCATCAATAATTTCAATTAAATCACACAGAATCAAGAATCCCCAAAGAACTCGTATGAACCCTAAAATCAAATTAGTCGATTTAGTGTTTCTGGGTACAATTAGAGTATGAAAACATGTTTATAATCATCCTTAGACCATTTCCCAACAACAAATTCAACCATAACATCAACAATATTCTGGGTTCATGATTTACTCATAACCCTAGATCTAATTAATTGATTATGACAAATTAAGCCGTTGGATTGTTATGAAATTTAAAACCCTTGTTTATAAACATGATAAAAAACGTTTGACACTTACAGATTTGAAGATTGATACACGGATTTGATGAATGATTGTGAGTCGTTAGATTGAGTAGGTGAAAGTGTTATTACTTTTGCAGGTGGGAGTAAATGTGTGGTCAAGGTAGTTTTGACCAAGGGTAAAACTAGTTTAGTATTTTGACACAAATGGTCCCTTAACCTTAACTTACATTTACTCTTAATGCCTAAACTCATTATCTCTTTTAACTTTCGTTAATAGCACCAAGTTATGACAAGAACAACTTTGTTGAATAATACCCCCCCTCGACCTTAGACCATAGTCTTAAAAAATCTTAAAAAAATTATTAATTAGGTCAAGGTGAGCAACCCGAAACACTTTTGATGCATCCTTATAAAAAAAACGTAATATTTTTGGTAAAATGCAAGTATAAAAGTTAAAATTTTGTAAAAAATTTTAAAATGCTTTTCCTCCCCCTCAACACTTGTTTTGAATAAATTAAAGACGTTTTAAAACATTAGTGTTGAAAAGAAAGATATATACTTGCATTTTTTTTGAAAGATATTTACAAAGATAATTTTGATGTTTGACGATCAATTGTGTTTTAAAAACTTTTCCAGATCCTCTGGAGTCAAACATCACATACCAATTTGGTGAACAAGACTAGCAAACCTTGATGGTGCTAAGGATTTAGTCAGTAAGTCCGCCAATTGGTACTAAGTCCCAACAAAACAAAGTTCAACGGTACCCTTTTCCACATGCTCTTTGATGAAGTGATATCGGAGATCGATGTGTTTGGATTTGCAATGATGTACTGTGTTGCAGGAGATAGCAATTGCACTTTTGGAATCACAGTAGATAGGAATCTTATTGAATAGGTAGCCATAATCCTTAAGTTGTGATCTCATCCAAATGACTTGAGCACAACAAGCAGACATGGCTACATATTCAGATTCTGTAGACGACAGTGATGTGCAATCCTGCTTCTTTGATTGCCATGACACAAGTTTGTCTCCGAGAAATTGTAATCCACCAGATGTACTTTTGCGTGTGTCTAAACATCCTGCATGGTCAGCATCTGAAAAAGCAATTAGTTCAAAACCAGAATCCTTCGGATACCAAATTCCCAAGTTAATGGTTCCCTTTATGTATCGAAGGATTCTTTTGACCTCACTGAGGTGTTTTTCAGTTGGTTTGGACTGATAGCGAGAGCACATGTAGACAGCAAATACTATATCAGGTCTACTAGTTGTGAGATACATGAGGGACCCAATCATACTTCGGTATTTGGTAGGGTCAACTGGAGTCCCATGTAAATCAGCATCTAGTTTTGTGGTATAGCCCATTGGTGTATTATAAGTATCACAAGACATCATTCCATGTTTCTTTAAAATTTTAAGAGCATATTTGGACTGATTTATAAAAATTCCACGGGGTGATTGATGAACTTGTAGTCCTAGAAAGAACGAAAGTTCACCCATCATGGACATTTCAAAATTATCTTTCATTAATTTTGCAAAATCATTAGAGTAACTTCTTTTTGTTGAGGCAAAAATAATGTCATCGACATATATTTGAACAACAAGTAAGTCCTCCCCGTGGGTTTTTGTAAATAGTGTAGGATCCACCGATCCTTTAGAAAATTTATTGGCCAGCAAGAAAGTGGACAGTTTGTCATACCACGCCCGTGGGGCTTGCTTAAGTCCGTAGAGTGCCTTTTTGAGTCGGTAAACGTGATTAGGACGCTCAGGATCAATGAAGCCGTCAGGTTGGCTTACATACACTTCTTCACGGAGTTCTCCATTAAGAAATGCATTTTTCACATCCATTTGGTAAACAACCATGTTCCTGTGTGCAGCATAGGCCAAAAAGATCCGAACAGCTTCATGTCTAGCCACTGGAGCAAAGGATTCAGCAAAATCAAGTCCTTCTAGTTAGGAGTATCCTTTCGCTACCAGACGTGATTTGTTACGTATGACAGTTCCTTCAGCATCTAGCTTATTCTTCCAGATCCATTTTAACCCGATGACAAAGACTCCGTCAGGTCTTTCAACTAATTCCCAGACTTCTAATCTTATGAATTGCTGAAATTCCTCTTGCATAGATTCAATCCAGTTGTCATAAGTCATTGCTTCTTTAATGTTCTTAGGTTCTTCGTGACAAACTGTGAGTGCATAGATACAAGTTTCTCCATCCGTGTGAAGTCGTTGTCTTGTCATAACAGGTGCATCTGGATGGCCAATAATATGAACTAGTGGATGGTCTCGAGTCCATTTGTGTGTTGAAGGGTGTAGTTGATAAGTATCTCGCATGTTAGCAGGATCCAAATTGCGTGTAGATGACTCAGCTATATCAGGAAGGGTAGGAGTCGGTGCAAACGGGTTAAAGAACGCATCAGGATCATGCTCTGCTGGTTGTGGAACTGATTGTGGTGTGGGATCTTCAGCTGAATGGCGGGAGTTAGAAACAGTTTGTTCTGCTGTAGATGGTGATGCAATTGGAGGACCGTCTCTCTCAACACTTGTTGTTGTTTGTTGAGGTGAGGCTGGTACTGGAATGTTTTCAGGTTGAGCAGCGGAATTAGGTGAGACCTCAGTAGGACGGTATTCAATTGTGTCATCAAATAGTGGAGCAAACAAGCTTTCTGATTCTTTGCGGTTGAGTGGCAATGATTCATCCGAAGATGCCGGAGAGTTAAGACGGTTGAATTCGGGTCCTAAGCTGTGTTGCTCAGAAGCCATTTGTGTGAGTTCATCAAAATTAGCGTGAATAGTTTCTTGAATTTCTCTTGTTCGACGATTCCATATCCGAAAACCTTTAGAATTTTCACAGTATCCAACGAACACTCCAATGTCAGCCTTTGCTTTAAGTTTACCTAAATCATCACGATTATTTTTCGGATAACAAAGTGCTCCAAATACATGAAAGTAATCGATATTCGGTTTTCTTTTGTGAACAATTTGATAAGGTGTTTTGCGATGGCATTTTGTTATCATGCAACGGTTTTTGGGTATAACAGACGGTTGAAACAGCTTCTGCCCACAAGTAATTTGGTAATTGAGCATTAATCAACATAGTTCTAGCAGCTTCCACTAACGTCCTGTTGCGTCTTTCAACAACTCCATTCTGTTCTGGGCTTCTAGGAATAGATGTTTGATGTTCAATTCCCACTTTCTCATAATATGACCTGAGTGTCTGATTCTTGAATTCAGTTCCATTGTCAGTTCTGACTATTCGTACCGTGTTGCGTAACTGAACTTGAATTTTAGTGAGAAAGGTGATGATCATTGAAGGAGCCTGATCTTTACTTCGTAGAAAATAAACCCAATTCCATCTGGAATAATCATCTACAATTACAAGAATGTAGCATTTACCGTTGATACTTTGAACACGCATCGGTCCACACAAATCCATATGTAGCAATTGTAAAACATGATTCGTACTGTGCTCAGGTTTTGAAGGAAAATGAGCCCGAGTACTTTTTCCTTGTTCACAGGCTGGACATAAGTGATCTTTGGTAAAACGGAATCTTGGAAATCCATCAACAAGTTTGTAACGAGCAAGGTCAGTCATAGTTTTGAAATTCAAGTGCAAAAGACATTTGTGCCATAACCAAGATTTAGTCGATTCCGCTTTGGAGGGAAGACATATCGGAGACGTTGCAATCATATCTGACATTGATATTGTATAAAGATTGGAGCCACGTGAGCCGGACATTAGATCGTTTCCTTGTAAGTCACGAACAAAGCAAGTTTTCTCACGAAATGCAACTTCTAGATCTCCATCACAAAATTGACCAACAGAGAAAAGGTTGTATCCAAGGCCTTCCACATAGTAAACACGACTGATTTCAATGTTCCCACTTACATAGTCACCATATCCCATGATTAAAGCGTAATGATCATTCCCGAATCTGACAGTACCAATGAACTTTGAGACAAAGTTGTGTAACAGTTTGAGATTGACTGTCATATGTCGGGTGCATCCGCTATCAACAATCCAGAGAACAATCTGTACCACCTGCATCACAAGAAGAAGACACGGATGGAACAGAAGTAAGGGTGGAACCCAAAGAAAGTGCGGGTGCCTGTTGGTTAGAAACACATGTATTCAACAATTTAGGAATCCATTTAAAGTCTGGTTTGTGTTGTAACCAACGTTGCCAGTTCCAACAAGTTCTTGCTTTCTTAATGTTAAATGCACTAGTAGTTGGCTCAGTCCTAGATTTGTTCTCGGCACCTATGGGGGTAACTACAACTTCATTAGAAACCGTAGAAGACGGCTTTCCTAAGATAGACTTAGAGGCAGTAGTGGGCCTAGAAGGAATGCGTGTCCTACGTTTCTTATGACGATTGAGAAGAGAATTAGCTAAGCATTTTGTATGATCACCAGATGATACGCTTTTACGACAAAACACACAAGATGCATTAATATTCAAAATATTCAAAAGTTCATCATTCGTTACATTTAGATTTTGATTACAATTTGCCAGATTAGAATCTAAATCTGTTGCAACATGAGTTTTATTCAAATTCCTAAGTTGATCTTCTACTTCTTGAGCTTCTAGTTGTCCTCTTTTACGTTGCAAGATCCTATTCTTCTTTTTACTTTTTCGCTTGGGTCTGCTAACGCTATTAGTGGAGACTAGTCCTGTAGAAGTGGAATTATCAACATTAGTGTTTTGAATGACATTTTCTTTAGCAGTTTTGTCGAATTGATACATTCCTGGTGCTATCACCGTGGTGTCAACCATCTTTCCTTTTTGAATTAGCTTAATTTTCTCTTTCAAATCAATGATGATGTGATTTTTATCCTGAATTTCAGACTCAAGTTTCCCATTGCAATAACTCAGATCATTGCGGTTTTCTTGCCAGTCGGCATTTATAATTTTTAAATCCGCAATTTCTTTCTCGTATTTGAGACACAGACTTTTTAAAGACTCGTTGTTTTTACAAATCTGACACGAGTTTGAAACATTTTGACTTTGAAGCTTCAATTCCATTTCAAGACTTTGAGCTTGACACCATTCAAGCCTTTGTTTGAGTTGACAAATTTCTTTTGAAAATTGTTTTGTCACATCATCATTTTTACTTCTCAGCTTGTCATTATCATGTTTAAGTGTCTCGATTTCCACATTCAACAAGTTATTATCAACACAAAGATCATCCATAAGCATAGAAGTACCAGATTTATAGAGATCATTCATGATAACAGACAAAATATCAGCATTGAGAACTTGTTCCAAGAGTCGATCAACATCATTTTTTAAAACTTTATTTCTTTGTTTTTGAACCAAAATCTCATTTTTAGTTGAGTTGAAAACTTTAATCATATTTTTGACCTGGCTTTGAAGTTCCTGATTCCAACGTGTAGCACAGAGACGGAGGTGTTTGACAATTGGCAACATTTGTTTTTAAAAAATATCTCTCTTTTCTCGCTCGTAAGCGGATTGAAAAGTTTTAATTTTTATTTCAAAATTGCGTTCAATTGTTTCCTCCAAAATTTCGATGTCTTCCATAAAAGTTTTGAAATAATTTAAGACACGACATTTTTTCGATAAAGGTGTAAGTTCACCGGATGATGGTAAAGGACCATTTATTTGTGCTACAGTTTGGACAGGGGCCGCATTAGAGGATGAAACATATGACTCAGTGACATACCATGATTTCTCAGGTAATTCTTTTTGAGTAACAAAAGATTTAGAAATAGGAGGAGCTTTTGAATAATCATATGGTGTCCAATTTTGAACATAACTCATTTTTTATCGACTCTCATCTTCAAGTTCTTCTTCTTCCTCAGTATCAAAAACAACAGCACGCACAATCGTATTATCAAGCAAATGGTCCATACTGTAAATTTTTGGAATTTCTTTGAATGCCGTGTGAAGAAACATTGAATTGTAATCGCCAAGTGCAAATCCTTTATCAGGTCTCGGTTTTAAAGTAAATTTCTGAATTGTTGTGACAGAGTTCCCGTGTTTGTTAACAATGTTACGAAATTCTTTGAGTTGTTTTTCAAGATCAACAATATCACCGAGTAGGTCATCTATATACTTCCTTTTTCGTATTTTATGTTTACAAAAATCCTTTTTACAACTTGACAATTCTGTTTCTGTTTTGGAAAGTACTGTTTGAAGACGTTCAACTTGCATTTTCAATTCACACTTCTCACTTTCGAGTTTAGAAATCAACTTCCCATTTGACTCAATTAAATCTTGCATTTTGTGTTGAAGATCTTGTTCTTTGTTGGAAGAATCTTGAAAAGCTTTTTCAAAACTTTTTGCATATTTAATCTTGTCTTCCTGATTTGAAAGTTAAATTTTATAACATTCAATATCTCTTGCAAGAGCCTCATTTGTTTCTTTTAAAGCTTTGTTTTTCTCGTTGCATTTTATGATTTGCAATTGTTGATCATTCAGTTGTTTAGATAACAATATGAGGTCAGGGTCTGGATCAAATGATGGTTCATGTTGTTCTAAATGATCATGTTTATCGTTCTCAATCGGATCATCAAATGAAACAACTGTGTCATCATCAAATATGACAACTGTGCTTATTTGTTCATCTGTTTGAGAAGATGAAGATGATGTAGATGGAACAACTTGCGCCATATCTGATTCAGAAGCAGAAGGTGAGGCTATTTCATGTATTAGGCATGCTTTTTGGTCATGTACCTGAGACAAGCCGTCAGTGTCATACACTGGACCTGAATCATTAAACTGAAGTTCCTGCATGTTGGCCATAAGCATCACAGCTGCATTGGCTTCCAGATCTTCCATGTCATCATCATTGTTCACATTTGCCATGAAGTTGTTATCCTGTTCAGGGAAATGTCCATCTTTTTCATCTTGAAGAGCCATGAGTAATGCCTGCTTGTGAAACTTACTACCCCGAGTTCTCGGTTTGGGACATGCTGTCGCTATATGACCTTGTTCATTACAATTATAGCACCATACTGCATTCCCTGAGTTGGAGTTCCTAGTTGCAACTGGTTCAGACCTTTGCTGAGAAGACCCTGAGTTGTTCCTGAACCCCCCATTGTTATTAAACCTCTGACCATTCCCAAAATTTCCTGAAGAACTTCCTGAACCAGATCTACCATAGTTACGATTCTGAATTTCCACTCTTCCATCATTGACAACAGCTTGATTCCTTGTGTTAGAAGACGAACGTTGACGGTTGTTTGTTTTGTTAGAGAATTTGCTGAAAGCACGAGCAATAAGAGCAAGTCCCTGATTCAAAGTATTAAAGTCATCATCGTCATCTTCATTGGAGTTGGAATAATACACTGCATCATTGTTGTTCATTGGAATAAGTTGAGTAGAAGTATTCTGTGGAGATGAATCATAAGGGACCATTTGGTTCGAGGTAGAAGACTGTGGATAACTGAAGTAGTTCTGCTCTTGAACATATGCATGATTTGACATTGGTGGTGGAGCATAGGGAGATTGAGCTACGAGAGCCAAAGAATTTGGTGTTGATGTTGGTGTGTATCCTCCTCGTAGAGCTCGATCTTTTTCAACTTCAGGTTCATGGTGTTTCAGAAAATCATACAACAAACCATATGGAGAATCATGAAGATTTTTGGTTTGACGAACAAATGTCACATATTTATGCCAATCTGGACCAAGACTACCGACGAATTTGGAGTTCACTGCTATCCTCGGTACTGTGATTTTGTGACCTTCTAGATCATTGACCACATTTGTGAAACGATGATAGTAGGATTCAAGTGACTCTCCTGGTTCAATTGTGATGTCAGTGTATTCCATGTAGAGTTTGGATTCCATATCATATTTGTTCAATTGAGTGCCTTCCATAAGGAGATGAACATGTTCCCACATAGCTTTAGCTGTTTTCTGAGCATCGACACTTCGATAAATTGGATTAGGTATACCTTGAAATATATAAGCCATTGCGTACTCATCAGCTTCACGATGTAATTTCTGTTCTTCTGTGAGTGCAGATTCTGGAAGAGGTCTATCACCAGGAGGACATGGAGGATTAGCATTTGGATCACCAATTTCAAATCTTGTTGGCCACTCAAATGGTCCTTCAAGTATCACTTGCTTCAAGAATTTCCCATGAGGTTTCTTTAGTTCAAGAAATCGTAAGAATCGACTTGACCATTGAACATAGTTCCCAGGTGTTAGCATTGGAGGTGTTTCAAGTGATCCTGCCTCATGTCGGGATTGTTGAGTTGTAATAACTTCACACATTCTGTCAAACCAGTGAGGTTGTTTGGAGGAAAACTGAGTGTTTTGTTGGGACATTTGATATGGTTGTTGTTGATGAATGATTTGATGTTGTTGCATCATGAGATATTGTGGTTGTTGATTAAACGGTTGTTGTTGAAAGTGTGACTGTGAAGGTTGTTGATATGATTGTTGCTGATAGTATTGTTGTGGCTGATACTGCTGATGTTGTTGCTGAGGATTTGAGAAGTAGTAATGTGGTGGTTGAGACATCTTTGAACACTTGTGTAGAAATGGGTCTTTGTAGAAGATTGAAATGCACGTTCCTTTGATCAAGTTCAAAATCCCTGGGGTAAGTTGAATTCTTACGCATAACAATAATCTTACGCGTAAACTTTTAGGTTAAGCGTAAAGAGTAGTTTAGGCGTAAACAAAGAGTTTATGCATAAGTTTTCTCTTTACGCGTAAGCTTTGGCTTATGCGTAAGTTTAGACTTATGCGTAAGGTTAAACAACCAAACAAATCTTCCAAACTTATCCAAGCTTGAGAGATATCCGAAGTCGAAGTATTCCACTAACTTATCCAAGCTAGGGAAGTACTGAGTCACCGTAACACAAGGAGAAGACCTTTGATGAAAGTTAAGCGTAGATTCTGAAACTTACGCGTAAGAATAACTCTTAGGCGTAGGATTGATCTTATGCGTAGAAAGGGCACCTTATGCGTAGGAAGTAACTTACTCGTAGAAATTGAGCTTACTCGTAGGTTTTAGGCTTAGAAGACCAAAGTTACTCGTAAGAACAGGGTTTTGACCTAAGTTACTCATAAGAAAAGGGTTTTAGCCAAAAGTTACTCGTAGAAAGGACAAAAAGTACTGTTGACAGCTTTTTAATCATACTGTTCATGTATGTTACGTGTAAACAGGTCAGAAACTTGAAAAATCTCAAATTTTTGAAGAAAAAAAGCTTAGAAATAAGGTACTTTTGATCAAATAACTTCACCAATACTTAGAAAACACTAACTATTAAAGATTTTTCTACCAAAAAACTAGTTTTCCAATATCAAAGAAGCTATCAAACCTTAAAAACCTTAAAAATCACAACTTTATGCAAAAACTAAGCTTCAAATCACTATATCAACCTTGAAACTTGTCCAAGCTTCAAGATTTGAGTGAAAGAAACAAAGAAAAATGCAAAAAGATGAAGAACAAGCACCAAACCCCACGTTAACAATAGAAAGTACACTTCAATCTCTATTAGGCGAATGATACCACTTGTTAGGTCACCATTTATGTAAACACAAGTATGATATTGAAAGAAATAAGATGAGAATGAGAGATGGTTGATTATGAGAAATATGAAAAGTGAAAGAACAAGAGTTTCCTTAAGATAATCAAATAACCAACATTTTAACTAGTTACATAAGACTAGTATATATAGGGAAGGAGTAGGGCAACACTCCCTTCCTCCCTATCTAGTGAATGAAATGGGCTTAAGGCCCATGGGCTTGCTACATAAGCCTTAAGTTAAAATAAACATACAAGCCTTAGCAACCTATTACAAGTAAATGACCGAGACTTGATAAATAGTAAAACTACGTTCCCAACAGATGAACCTAAAGAGACGGGTCAAGAGCATTCCATACGGCATAGCCGTTGTGCCTAGCACAGTAATGTCGACCATTCTTTTGGCCATGTAGTAGGCAAGGTTGAAGGGTTGCCTAACGGACACGGAGTAGAGCATGTGGCAAAGGCAAAGATTGATATGATCCCGGTTTCCTATGGTGCTAATGACATTGGCTCTAAGGAGTTCCTCCCATTTCTTGAATTGGGGCTTGAGTTCATTTAGTTCCATTCCATATGGGTCTTAATTGACCTCATTTCCCGAACGGGTTCTCCTAGTGTTGGTTATCCTAATGAAGAGGTGCTCACGGAGTTCATCCTTGGACACAAGAGGGGTATCATAGGGATGGATTCGTTCAATGAGTGTGTCAAGAGTTGAGAGGGAATTCTTGTTGGAGTAGATGCAAGTACCACGGTTTGGGACACCTAAGATTTGAGAAAATTCTTCGAGAGTGAAGGAGTACTCATGACTACTAGCCCTAAAGTTAATAGACTTGCGACCATACTCATCCGTGGAGAGAGTGACGGATGCATAGAACTCTAAGATAAACCTAGGACAAATAGGCTCGTCGATTTCTAAGAGACACTCAAAGTTGATGGTGGCAAGTTCCGTGTAGAGGTTTGTACCTTCTAGGAAGGATGGGTCAATGGTTCTACCTTCATGGACATATCATTTTTCTAAGGCTTTGAAAACATCGATTTGAGTTTGAGTAAGACCTTTGGTTTTGTGGTGTTTGGGTAGGTACTTAATGGTGTCCTTGTGCTCGTAGTGGGTTAGAGGAGGCATGATGATTCCTAGAAAAACAAAATTTTCACATTTTAGTCTAAGTAAAAGACTATTGTAATGTGGATGTTCTAGTGTGTGCCTATATGAAAACAATGTGGAGGTGCGGTTATCTTGACTCATTTTGATGCTAAAAAATGTTTTATAATGCCAATTGTGGAAAACTAGAAGGGGGTTGAATAGTTTACTGGTTAAAAACGTTAAACTTGTTTAATTATCTTTTGAAACTTTCCGTTTAATCAAAGATATGAACACAAACACAATATATAACATGCAAGTATAAAGAAAGAAACGATCAAACCACAACACGAGTATTTATCGTGGTTCGGCTACAAGGACTCTTTTTCCTTGCCCTACGTCTACGCCCCGAGTATCCAACTCGAGAGTTTCTTTCACTAGTAAACAAACTCCTTTCACCGGCGGAGAAAACCTTACACGTCGCTTATACACATTTACCGACACTAAGCTAGATGTCGAGTTCTTTTACAAGGGTACAACCACTCCCGTTAGTTCTTTTACAAGGGTACAACAACTCCCATCACACTTTGTATTTTTAGGACTAAAATACTAACCGATCACTACTGAAAACACACAATCAAATGAAGTGTAAACTACACAAAGTCTACACAATGCTAAGCTAACAAGTCTTGCAACGTTGTGTTGAATACTTGTAACTTTATATGAACTTGTGAACTTCTTTGCTACAAAAGAAACTTCACATCAAAATGAAATGTTAAAGGGTTAGATGAATGATATGAATGTATGTGTGTGAAAATGTAATGTAGAGTGATTAAGCCAAAATTCAAACATATGGCTTGATATTTATAGCAAGACCTTCTGCAGGTCTGGTGGATACGGCAGAACCCTTAGATGGGTTCCGCCCGTGTACCCCCAGGGTTGCAGTTGGTTTTGCAATAAATCATTCAAACCAACCAAAGTCACATCAACTAAATCCTAGTCAAACACATTGAAGCAAAAGAAGAAAGCTTCCAAAAATGTGTAAGAGGTTATGGGAAGTCAAACACATAAGTTTACCATAAATGTATGATGTGATGTTAACATTTTTCTAATTTAAGAAATATAAAAAATGTTGTGTTTTATGTGAAATGTAAAATGTAGAAAATGTCTAATTATGCAAGTCTTTAAACTAAAATTAAGTTTTACTTAGAAACTAAAGTTTACATTTTGTCGTTAACAAAACTTAGCAAAGATCGTAAAATATAAATAACGTTTTTAGGCGATATTTGTATTAACATAATTTATTTTCTTAATAAAACATTTCTTTAAAAACACAAAAATACTTTTGTGAAAATGTTTTGTCAACTTAAAAATATAAGTTTAGGAGAAAATAAAACTCTTTGATCACTTAACTAATGACGGTATAAAGTTTGTTCATACCTGAAGTGATGTTGAAGCAGTTACGTAGAAGAAACGAGTTTCCTCGATTAAAAACTTATAAACAGTAACTTTACGTAACATGTCTTTATATTTTGTGATTATCAAAACACGAGACGATCGAATAATGCGAATAACGTTTTTGACATTATTTGTATTAACAATCTCCCCCTTTTTGATGATTACAAAATATAAACTCATTTTAGGTAATATGCGTTGATAAATTTTTAATGAGTGAGTTTTCCCGTTACTTCTCCCCCTTTTTGTAGAATAAAAAAGGTGTGTCGTGGATGTTGAGGAGAGGAGAGACGTGCATCCTTGAAAGGGAATAGTTGGAGTGATCAATGAAATACAAGATCCCCTAGCTAAGTGCTCCCCTTTAATGAGGGCACCGGGGAATTGAGCTATGATGATGTGATACAAAACCGAGTTAGAGCAAAGCACATGTATGTGTGTATATATATATATATATATATATATATATATATATATATATATATATATATATATATATATATATATATATATATATATATATATATTGGAAAGAGTATATGGATGTGAAATCAATTATGTAGTGCAGAAATCAGGTAGAAAAACACATGATAAAATCTAAATGTGAGCACTACTGAGGACGGTCCCTTATTGATTGAGGACCGCCAATCCATTTAAAGGACTGCTGGCAGAAGGCGTCCCGGTTGGCAGATATGTTGTGATTTAAGTAACTTCCCATTTTTAAGGTTAGATAATTTTAGTCCATTTTCATGTTTAACCTTGACCAATATCAACAACATATTATCATAATTTAAAAACATAATCATTCATTAATTTCATTTCACGAAGCATACAATGACTACCATAAATATTTCATGACAAACACATCATAGAAACAACAACATTAATCACTAACTAAGACAACAAGTTATCTCCTATTGCATGTTTAGTCCAAAACACAACTTCCACTTGATTATTCATGACTAGACTTTTGAGAATATCTAATCGGAGGGTGGAGTGGATGATGGTGAGGATGAAGGTGGAGCCGATGGTGGCATTGAAGCAAGAGGAGTTGGTTGCACATTTTGTTGAGCAATGAGATACTCAATGTGACCAAACATGATGTGGAGTTCATCTCGAAGAAAGTGGATGAGATGAAAGTTACACCCCACAGTGAGGTTGTTAGCAAAGTAGTATGGAACGGGATTGACAAGATTTGGAGATGATGGTGGAGTGAGAGGAGTGTTTTCCAATGGCCCATTTGGTGATGTGGTAGTAAGAGTTGATGAGTTTGTTGGAGGAGGATGTTGGTTTCTTGGTGATGAGATAGAGTGAGTGGGATATGATGTTTGATTACTCACATATGGAGTGAAAGAACTTGAGCTAGATTGGGTAAACAAGGGTGACAAATTTTTGACGAATGATGAGAAAGTGATGTGGTTGTCTTTGAGCTAGAGGATGTATTTGATGAAGAGTGATATGTTCCATTGGTGTATGGTGTTTTGAGTGGTGCACTTGGTGCTTGAGGTGATGATGGTGGTGACTTAGGAGATGGAGTGGTGTCATAGAGTGTGAGGTCAATGAAATTAGTTTGAGGTCTAATGATTTTGAGCTTAGGCCTTTTGTTTGATGGTTGTGTTATGAGTTCTTTGTTTGTTGTTGGCAACGAAGTGAATGATGAGGCCATTGTAGGTGATGAAGTTGGATTGAAGGGTGATTGTGATGAGGTTGAGGGTGATGAGGAAGGTTTAAATAATCAAGCATGGTTACGGTTTAGGCAAAGCATGCATTAGGAGATTTTAAGCACTAAAAAATGTTTATCTAAACAAGGTAAGGTGGTGATAATCATGCAATAGGTTTAGGATTGCAGGAAAGAAAAAAATAGTGCAAAAATCCGTGATTCCACAGGGACGGTCCGTTAAATCACCGACGGTCCCTTATCACTGGAGGACCGCCGGGTCGATAAAGGACCGCCGACAGTGAGTTTGCAGGATTTTGCCCAATTTTTCATTTCTGCAACCTGCATATGCACTATATTCCTACTCATCTCATAATTAGCATAAACACAAGTTTAATAGATGAAGGATGTCATGCATGCTCTAAATAAACCAAAAGCATCATCAATAAACATTCATGTCTAACAATAAGATTAGTTCATATAAATGATAAACATAGCAGTTATAAGAACAACAATAACTGCGTAATTGTTGACTTCGGTCTTCTTCGATGCGTCTTATCCTATCAGCAGGAGAGGTTCTCATGGGTCTGTCAAAACGGGCAACTTGGTATTCTGTTATTGGTTCTAAGACTCCAACAACTAGGTTGTATTGATCATTTTGAAGGTAGGGATAGTTGCTCATGAAAAAATTGTAGACACAAGTTAGGAGCATCCCATAGGGCATTGACTTTCTGTCATCGTCCTTGAGATGCATAAATCGCATAGCGAAGAGATAGGCGAGATTGTACGGTTGTCTGGTGAGAATACAATAAAGCATATGTGCAATGCTAGATGGTATGCAATTGCTATCTTTTACTAGACCTAGTGCATTTTCTCGTAGGATGATCGCCATTGGTTGGAGAAACTGGCGAAGTTCACAGACACGGATCTTATCAGGATAGAAAGTGTCAGAAGAGTTGCAAAGTGAGTTGATTAGTTAAGTTTGAGAGGGAATGTAGGTGACATAGGTTCCTTCACATTCACGATTCTCAAGTAAGGAATTTAACTCAGGATCTTCTGAATAGGCGTATTGCCCATGGCATGGAATACCAAAAATCTGAGCAAATTCCTCAAGTGATAGAGCGTAGCCATAGTGATCAATATTGAAGGTAAGATGTATAGAATTGTCTTGAATACGTTTGACCTTTATTTCACGAAAGAATTCTAATACAAAACGTGGGCAGATGTGTTCATTGATATTGAGTAAACAGTCAAGACCTATTGGCTGAAAGGCTCTTTTAATATGCTCCTGAGTTACATATGAATGATCGATAATTCGACCTTCATAAATGTAACGAGACTCAACGTCTCTGAAGCTCTGAATGGATTCAGGTGGTAAGTAAGGTTCTAAGGATATTTTTGGTATGTATGAATATGTACGATGAAGGTCATAATCAAATATGTGCGGCATGGTTGTACCTATATAAAATTAATATTGAGTTAGCTAGACCATCATTTATGTGCTTGTTTCAAACACTTCCCATATACCATAATACACTTTAGTTTTGAAATTCCTGATTTATTTTGTTGCATGATTATGAAAACGTTTTTGACATGTATTAACAATGCATAATTATGTTATTGTTACGTGATGAAACAATATTAACAGCCACACATTCGAATTAGGGATAATCTCACTTTTGACCCCTTATCAAAACCCATGAATTAGAATAATTAACTTGTTAATTTATGTGTTGTTGGTGACACATTATTAAGATTTACCTTCAATAGTTGTTGATTTTGTAAAGAAATGAGAATCCCTAATTTTTAATTTTAAGTTCGTATGAACCCTAGAAATTTAATTACAAATTAATTAGATGAAATTGAGAAAATTGACTTACACTGGAGTGATTAGTAAGTATAGGTGGTTGATGATCTTAACTTTAAAAACCTTGAACTAATTTGATTATGGGTTAGTGAGGATTTGAGTTTTGGGTCGAGTTTTTCGTCACTTTCTACACAAAAGGGGGTGTTTGGTTTGGTGTTGGATGTTCTGCAGAAAGAAAACGGGGTGTAGGCTAAAAATCTTGGACGGTCCCTTATCGATATGGGATCGTCGAGAGCTAAGGGACCGTCTCCAGTAGCTTGTGGTTTTTGGACGATTTTTAGTGTTTTGGTCATTATGAAAAGTCTTTGGTTTTAGATGGTTTTAAAACATAACTATTTGAATTTTAAGACACGAAAATGATTCAATACGCACGAGTGGGATAAGGAATGGGTATGGAGTGGAATCGAGATAGAGAAAAAGTGAAAGACTCGATACGCTTGAATAAAGAGTGGATTTTGAGTCGAGACAGGAGAAAAGAAAGAGTAAAAAAAATTAAAAGAGGTTCAAGGACGAGACTTGCATCGAGGAAGGCTAGAAGTCAATCATGTAAGTTTCAAGAAATTTCATAGACGAGAACTAGAGAGCAAACAAAGAGTGAAGCAAGTGTGTATCTGTGACACCCCTAAAATTACAACGCAGCGGAATACCACTTTGGGTGTCACTACATAGTTCATACACACAAGTTACAGAAAACGACCCCAAAAGAGACGTTTAATAAAATGTCACATTCGATTTGATAACTCAGAGTACAAAGGTACCAACAATTTATATTTAAAACATAAGTTACAAGAGTTAAAACATGACTTATATGTATATTTTAAAAATAAACAGTTATCAAATGTGTAGAAAACAAGTCCTTCAATATTTGATATCCACGCGACTCCGATTGCTCCCAATGCTCAGCTAGCAAACTAATACCTGAGAAAATACATGCTAAAAAGTCAACATAAAGTTGAGTGAATTCATAGAGTTTAGTTAGTAATAAGTTGAATACAAGATAATTCAGTTTAAAAAAAAAATATGATGGGCTACGTTGTTATACGCCCATAATTAAGTGGACATGTAACAAATACAAGTTCGGAAAATAAGATTTATAGCATTGAGCACATGACACCAAACCTTGGCCAAGTTTAAGTTGCCCTGCTGATTGGTCCGAAACGGTAAGATATTATTGACCAAGGTCAATAAGTCAAAGACAGCCTCGTTCCAATTTTCCGGTGATAGTATAGTGTGTCCCCGGGTCGTTATGTCCCAGCGAGATTGAAATGGTGCTTTTGGAAATCGTTTAGGAATGAGTGGCACTGAGGACAGTAGCCAAGATGATATGGAATTGATTTTGCTATTGATATTTTGGTATTTACACAATTATATAATATTCACAAATAACAGATATACAGATATATGCACAAATTCACAATCAGGAAACCAGGTAACAGACAGAAAAGTGAGTTTTATCAAATTACAAACTACAGGGGGCGCAAGTGAAACTTTTGAAAACTTAAAATTAAAGGAAAATTGAAAATGAAAATGAAATTATAAAAATGATTATTTTAATATTTAAATATTATTTAATTAATTAAACTAATTAAAATCTAAATTAAACCTAATTTTAATTAACTAAAAATGATAAGGATTACAAATTAAACTAAAAATTTGCAAAAATAATTTCTAAACTTAAAAATGAACTTGAAGAAAGTATAAAAAATAAAAATAAATATTTTTGTCTTTTTATGAGTTTTTTATTAATTAAAAACTATTTATATTAATTAAACTAATTAAACTATTTTAAATTACTAATAATACTAAATTAACTTAGAAAAGTATGGAAAAATTTCTAAAATTATTTTATAACATTTAAAATCTAGAAAAAGTATAAAAACTAGGTGTTGCTTTATAAAAACTAATTATGCTATTTAAAACTTAATTATTAATTAATTACTAATAAAACTAATATTAAATCTAATAAATACCAAATGATAAAATAAAAATCTGAGAAAATTACTAAAATTACTTTGATATAAAAGGTAATTAATAAAAATATAAAAAATCTAAGTGCTTAACAAAAGTTTAAAAATGAAAATTGAAATTTAAATCACATTAAATAGAAACTATCACTTAAAATTAAATTGACTTTTCTGGATTTTTCTTTTGGAAACTTGTTTTATACCTAAAAACAACTAACTTTAATGAAAACAACTTTTTCATAGCTTAAAAATAAGCACTGTGTGAAGCAATAAGCCACACAGTTGACTTTAGTTGACCAAAGATGAAAATAATCTCCATCGGACTTTCATTTAAGATGTTTGGACAAACATTTGAAGCACGTGAAAGTTCCACACCAATGAGATAAGTACCCGGCTCAAGATAATGGTAAATGAAAATGCCGGGATCAAAGATGGTATCTTCATTCCCGATGGAGTGAAGAACAGGAGAAGTCACCCTGTAGGTGAAGAAAAGGAAGAAAACCATAATGAAAATCATGATTTGATCTTCTTCCTCGAGAGGAGGCTCATTAGCCTGATTTTGGATTTCAAAGGTTAAGCTCGTTTGGTTTGAAAACATCCCGGGAGGGTGGGTAGGATTTTGTAAATTTTCATAATTGAGTGCATTTCCCCCCGGGCTATCATACTCCGGAGGATTCATGATATGAGTGAGTTCACAGGAGAACTCCTCAAAGGTGAATGAATCATATTCGGGGAGAGAAATTTGAGAATGAGGAGTGGTACTGCCACTAATCTTCTCTCCCATATGATCAAAAGTAAAGGCTTCAAACTCCGGAATAGGATCATCGGAGAGAATGTCACTATCCTTATTGGGGATAGGAGATGAAATAGGTTTCTCTTTGAAAGCCTCGATTTTAGAAATGAGGAGATTGACATTCAATAATGTTGCACGAAGTGCTTCATCTTTGATTTCAGTGTCAATCTCATCATTCTCTTCTTCTAAGCTAACTAGCTGAGAAGTTAATTCTTCCACATAGCTGATGTCTCCACAAGATAACGAATCGTCATCATTTGAATCGGAGAACGTCTCAACATTATCATTCGGGAAGACAAGAGGAGGAGGGATATCACACATATGATCAAAAGTTCCCTGTGACTCTCCTAGGATTGGGACAAGGTTCTCAGCACTAGACTTTATGAATTCGTCCGATTCCTTTTTAGGAGCAGTGCTAAGATGCTCATCCCCCATGATCAGAGAGTGAGTGTGAACTTCGGGTGTGATAACAGCAGACTGAGGGAGTTGAGAAGGACTAGCAGTCATGGTTTCTATAAGTTCCATGATTTCTACTGCTAGTGATTCAATCATATTCTTTTCTCCCTGTATTTATACTGAAGAAGTTTCAACTGAAGTTGAATCAAAAGGTTTCTCAGATACCTTTGGGATTGGAACAAGGTCATCAATTTCCTCAAGAGGATTGATTTTGACTTCCTTGTCCCCCATTGGCAAGATATCTGAAGTTTCCTTAGGGTTTTCCTCTTCAAATGGTTCATCCTCATCACTTTCATCCTCAAGATAAAATGAGTTAACAGGAGGCTTTTGTTTTCTAAGAATCAAATCCTTAAGACAATTTATACTATCTCGAATGGTCTTGTTGACTTGATTTTGATTCATAATCATTTTAGTAATCAATTCAGCTCTAGCTAACTCGTCCTGGAGCGGTGGGTGAGGGTTTGTGTATTGTGAGGGCTGGTTAAAAACAAATTCATGATTGTTACAAGGAACCTGTTCATAGATAAACTGATTCCTAATTTGACAATCAGAGCTGTAGTGTGGGCCACCATAGTACTCACAACAGAAAAACTGTTGAGTCTGACTTGGTGTATTTTGATACGAAGCATTGTTAAGATTTGGATAATATGATTCTTGCTTGTATGAATGTGATGGGTAGTTGGAAAAATTTGAGGAGTTGTTGAATGAGTTCTGATTAGGATCATAAGCAAATGAATTCATCGACCCACAAAACAAACAACTCCCGTCTCGAATATCATTACCACATTGTTCACATGTACACCAACGACATGGAAAACCGAAAAGCGGCTCACCACAACCGACACAAGGAACAAAATCCGGAGGTGGGACAAGTGGTGTGCTCTGAGAGCTAGGAATTTCCACCACTTCCGTTATGGTCTCGGGTTTTTGAATGTGAAGATTTGGCAAGTCGTTATTTTCAGTCACAGCTCTAAGCTCTTGGTTTTTGCTTATAACCGTATATCGTGAAAGGTTAGGAGCAATTGTGAGCTTAGATTTTTGGACAACCGAAGGTTGGACGTATTTAGCACTTCCATAGTCAGAGGAAAGTACAGGGTCCTTTGTCACCCCGGTTTCACGTTCCATTTCCCTCATTGGAGAGGGAATGGGAATCGATGGTCCATCATAATCAACATGACATCTCGACATTTTTGACAAGGCCTGAAGTTTTTCAATGTTGATCTCAAAGGCCTTTTCTTCAAAGAAATCGTCATCGAGAGATGCCATTAATTACAGGACAAGTGAAAGAAGTTAGAATCAAAAGGATAGAGGGTAAAGGGATAAAGAATCAAAAAGGTGAGAGGGTAAAGGTGAATATTTTTGGTATTTTTGAGAAACATGCTTAGTGCACATGCACTAAAAACAATTTTTCAAAACAAAATCGAGGCAAAACCACAGTGAACTTAAACCAATAATCACAAGTGAATGGCTTCTTTAAAAAAGGTACACCACTCACAGGGATATAAAGGCAAGTTTTAATCTTAAGTTTGGGAACTTATTATGTCCACACCCCCAGTTGGTAGGTGTTCAGCTTTGGTTTGTGGTGGTAAGATTTTATGTATTTATTAATTTGAAAAACTATTTTAGGCTTATGGGTGTGTGTGCAGAAAACTTTGGGAATTATTTTTGGAACTGATTCGTTAACCGAAATCGTTCTTTTAAGATTACTCGCAGGCTGGCGGGAGGAAGTAAATAGGTTTCATCTTCAGTTCTCAATTTAATGTCAGAACTTACCTTAAACCAACTGTTTCAGGTTGTAATTTTAAAGAAAACGAAGTAATTTAACTTCACAATTTGTTTTGTTGTTTTTGATTTTTTTTCGGTGTTGTTAACACTTTAGGAAAAGTGTTAATGAACTTTTTTGATATGACTATATTTTTACAAAAACTTTTTACAAATTTGTGTGAAATTTTTACCTCCCCGGCAGCGGCGCCAAATTTTGATTGGTCCCGAAACGGTCAGATATTATTGACCAAGGTCAATAAGTCAAAGACAGCCTCGTTCCAATTCTCCGGTGATAGTATAGTGTGTCTCCGGGTCGTTATGTCCTAGCGAGATTGAAATGGTACTTTTGGAAATCGTTTAGGAATGAGTGGCACTGAGGACGGTAGCCAAGATGATATGGAATTGATTTTGCTACTGGTATTTTGGTATTTACACAATTATATAATATTCACAAATAACATATATACAGATATATGCACAAATTCACAATCAGGAAACCATTTAACAGACAGAAAAGTGGGTTTTATCAAATTACAAACTACAGGGGGCGCAAGTGAAACTTTTGAAAACTTAAAATTAAAAGAAAATTGAAAATGAAAATGAAATTATAAAAATGATTATTTTAATATTTAAATATTATTTAATTAATTAAACTAATTAAAATCTAAATTAAACCTAATTTTAATTAACTAAAAATGATAAGGATTACAAATTAAACTAAAAATTTGCAAAAATAATTTCTAAACTTAAAAATGAACTTGAAGAAAGTATAAAAAATAAAAATAAATATTTTTGTCTTTTTAAGAGTTTTTTTATTAATTAAAAACTATTTATATTAATTAAACTAATTAAAATATTTTAAATTACTAATAATACTAAATTAACTTAGAAAATTATGGAAAAATTCCTAAAATTATTTTATAACATTTAAAAGCTAGGAAAAATATAAAAACTAGGTGTTGCTTTATAAAAACTAATTATGCTATTTAAAACTTAATTATTAATTAATTACTAATAAAACTAATATTAAATATAATAAACACCAAATGATAAAATAAAAATCTGAGAAAATTACTAAAATTACTTTGATATAAAAGGTAATTAATAAAAATATAAAAAGCTAAGTGCTTAACAAAAATTTAAAAATGAAAATTAAAATTTAAATCACATTAGATAGAAACTATCACTTAAAATTAAATTGACTTTTCTGGATTTTTCTTATGTAAACTTGTTTTATACCTAAAAACAACTAACTTTAATGAAAACAACTTTTTTATATCTTAAAAATAAGCACTGTGTGAAGCAATAAGCCACACAGTTGACTTTAGTTGACCAAAGATGAAAATAAGCTCAAATGAGATCAAGTGGGACCCACTGATATGTGGGAATCGCACCAGGCTTTACCTCTCCAGGGATCTCGAGATGCTTACAACCCCCACCAGGCAGTTTACCTGATCGTTGTAGTATAGTATAGTGACAAGTACCGGTGGATTGATCGTTCAGCTAGGAATAATGTCGCTAGGTTTAGAAAACCTAAATACTAGTTCTAAAGGTGAGGGATGATTATTTTTGTATTTTTATATTTTTTAGAAAGCAAGTAAAAATCACGGGTTTTGAAGGATTTGGGCGGAATTGGTTGCTAATCAACTAACCAAATACTAAAGATGCAATCAAAATAAAATACTAAAAAAATGAAAATAAACTAAATTATACTAAGGTTGCGAGCAATAAGTGGAGAAGTTGTGTTTACTTAGATTTCACTACTCCCTAGATATCTTTTACGCGTTAATTACTTGTTATAGTTGCGTGGATGACGGATTGTATTCCTTAATACCATTCATGGGGTGGCGCACTTAATTCCCTAATCCTATGAGTGCCTACTTCACTCCTATGTCGAGCCGGCTAAGAAGCTCCTAACATGGGATCATTAGAATTTACTCATGCATTAAATACAACCAATAAAACCTAGTGCACATCAGTTCATGTTTCCTAAGACGTTCAAGCATATTACCATTTGGAGATCTGCCAGTTTTCTTAAGCCTAACATCGAATTCATTCATCCAATACAACCATAAACAAGTAATCAACACATAATTAACATCTAGGTTTCATTAGATCCAAGCAAACACAAGATAGATCTAGCCTAGCATGATAGAATTAAGACAAGAACAAGATATAGACAACCAACACATAGACATATTGATTGAATTAAAAGAACACTTATCTTAATTACACATGAAAGGGTTCAAGGGCTAAGAACCCTTGAAAAACCTGTAAAATTCGTGCCAAGTTCGTACTTAGGGTTTCTCCAAAACTTCTCTCTTTTTTAATGTGAAAATTAGAAAACTATATATAGGAAATAGGGTCTGACGGCGTCAAGAACAAATTTGTGACGCCGTCATCTCGCCGCCAAAATACTTCTCGGACTGCCTTGATCTACTTTTGACGCCGTCATGTGTTATATGTTTCCAGGCCGTCATGCATTTTCCTCTTGACGCCCTACTTCGTGACACCGTTAAATCTGTACTGGATCGTCATGGAAATTACTCTTGACGCCGTCAAGATTTTCTTCTTGACGCCGTCACCTACTGTTCCCAGCAAGGAAAATTAAGACTTTGGCGTTTTCTTCACTTTTATGCTCCAAAAACGTCCGAATTGCTTCCTTTTCTAGATTTCTCTCCCAAAGTACCTAAAATCACAAAAGGAAAGATCTAGGGCAATATTTGATCAAATAAATTCGAATTCGGGCTTAAATGACCCTCTAAAAACGGTTCATTTTTCGCCTCATCATATACCCTTACACTTGAGATTTGCTTGTCCTCAAGCAAATGCGCTTTTATTCTAGTCAAAATACAAGTTAGGGGTCATTTAACACTAATATAAAAGTAATTGCAACAAATAATCGTTCCACTAAAGACCAATAGACAAGTACGGAGGTCATACACAAGCACCTCACAAATAGTGTTTAGATACTAACATCTCTCGGGTGTAATAAAGTATAAATTACAATATGAAAACGGAAGATATCTCTCACTACCTGTCATAGCAAAATAGATTAACATGGCGTAAGCACCTAGGATAAACTATCAAAGAGGTCTTTTAAAGGGTTGTAACGTTAGGTGTAGGGATATGAAATACACGGTTTTGTTGGATAAAGGAAGTTTTTACTGGTGGCGAGTTAACAATCTTGGTTAATTACATGTACAATATGGCGTTGCTAAGCCAAGACTAGACTCGACTTAAGCTAATAAATGAAAAATAACAAAAACATAAAATGAACATAGAATGAAAAAGGGATGGTAGTCCGTATGTTTTTTCTCTTATTTATTTATTTATTTATTTATTTATTTATTTTTTATTTTTTTTACATACACTCTTACCCTACCATCCAAAATAATACATCATAGGGAATGAACATTCCCCTTACACTTGAATTTTTACATACTTTACAATGAACTAATCTATTGACTCGAATTAAGATAATCAAAACACTTGGAGCACTTTTAAGATTAACGTACATATGGGGGTAATAAATGATGTTCTTCCCCATTACTCCATAAAATAAGTACTTTACCCATGAGTCCCAATCGTCCCAAAACAATATGTACAAGGATATGACTCGACTTAGCAACCATGTAATCAATTAGATAGTTAACTTAGGGTTTAACAAATAACAATAATGCACTAAAAATGAGCGCATACACGGAAGGCTAAGGCGATTTGGTTGTACATTTAAGTGGGGTGTAACAAATTCTTCCTTTAAGTAAAATGCTTAAAGTTAAAAACGAAAAGATAGGCTCGGAGGGGTGTACTAGGGGTTTCGTGTACTAAAAATGAGTACAACGCTAAGGTGTGGGAAAAATTAATTGACTTAACTAGCCAAGTAATATGACTTAAATGGTCAAGTAATTAGATACGGGTTTAACACAAGGGTGATCCTAATGCCTCTTATCATGTAGTAAATCCTACTACACGAATGTAGTCTCACTAGCGGTCTCGGGATGCATCACTAACGCAAGTTCTAGAATCTAAATGTTACCGGTACACTCATAAGCACTAATAATAAATGCTTTTCCTATCAAATCTAAAGGCGAACCTCACATACTTGGGTGGAAAATGTTTCTGAATATACGGTTATGTGCTAGTCATACAATCTCCTATCCATGAGACGCTTGCTATGGCTAAAGTTTCACTCCTAAATGTTGTAAAAAATTTTAAATTTGGCGCTAAAATTACACTAACAAGTATTTCTCATAGTTTTATTACACATCTACTATCAAACGAAACAAACTCAAGCGAAAGTGTACATGTAAGATATCATCTTTTTACCCTCCCCTTACACTTAAGATGAACATTGTCCCCAATGTTCAAGTAAAGAATGTAAAAGTGAAAAAGTAAAAAGAATGAAATCAAATACTCCCCTGATTCGCTCGGTATGGATAATAAGGTGGCCAGGTTAAATCTTCTTCCAAGAAAATGAATAATCAAAGCTTCCCTTCCAGAATATAAATCATCTTCTTGTTATACGTAACCTGTAAATCCTGAGAAAATAGACAAGACAACCTCGCATAAAATCGGCGGCATCCTATATAAGTTACTAAGTCCTAGAAAACAAAATAAGATATAATGCTTGTGGAATGAAGTTTGCAAATCTCCTGGAGATTATAAAACTTAATAATTCACAAAAACCATAAGACTCCGTTAGAAAAACAAAACTGGTAAAATTCCCAGATTTTTACACGTGACGCCGTCAAGAGTTAACTCATGACGCCGTTAGAAGTGACCTGCAGAAATTCTTATGTTAAGTTTTCGGAAAATTTCTGGAAAAATTTTGTCTCACTTCCTGGAAAATCCTGCAAAACTTCATTATGACTCAATACAAGCATTTGACTCTAACAAATACGAATATACATGTTCATTTAATATCGTGGACAATCATGATCGGTTTGTTTCTTAAAAACACATTTGGGGTTTCCCCTTACACTTATCTTTTGCAAAAATACTTTTAGGTGGAGTTAAGACTAGGCCAAAACAACAAAGTAAAGTATTTCCACTATTTAATTGAGAAACATGATCTACCAACAATAAAAATAAAGCATGCATACGGAAGCAAATAACAAACAAACAAAAATAAAATCACACAAAACATGGGTTGCCTCCCAAGAAGCGCTTTTCTTTATTTACGAGTCTTGTAGCTAGACTCAAGGTCATGGGTTACTACGTGACGTCATCGTTGGTTCCACTCTCTAGGTCGTCTTCTAAACCAGTTTTGTATTCCGGACCTAGTTGCAAGCATTCTTTGTTGAAACCAAGTATCCTATTCTTTACATACTCTACTCCTCTACGTCTATCCTCCTCATTCCTATAATAAGCCGCTTGCTTGTGTTCTTTTTCTATATTAGAAAGGAGGCGGTATTGCTCAATTTTGTAGGGCATTTGATAGGCAAACTCATCATTTTCTTCCTTGAATCAAACTATCCCTAGAGTCGGGTCATAACTCATCCTAGTGGCCTCAACAAATGGTTTTCCAAATATTATTTGGCTTAGGAAAGCATCTATCACCGGACGAGTGTCTTCTACTATCATAAAATCGATCTCATAAGTGAGATTGCCTATAATCACATGCAATCCCTTCACTCTTCCTGCAAAATTACTTATCAGATTCTTATTGGGCATCATCCTAAAATCAAGTTGTTTCTTCATCACCCAATTGTAATAAGTCCTAGTCATGGTGTTAACAGGAGATCTAGGATCGATGTAAGCTTTCCATATATGCATATGCCCGATGTTGCATGGTATGTTAATATTAGAGGGGTCTCCCATTTTGATAAGGGGTGTGCCAAGGATATATGGTCTCTCGGGACTATCGAATAAATCCTTATGGTATTCCCGTTCTTCCTTGGCGGGCATCTTATCAAAGTATTCATCTATAGCTTCTACTTCCTCTAATTCTTCTCCCTTATTAACCTCAACCTCCCTACTTTCATCCCTAGTCTCGGTTTCTACTCCAACTTCATCCTTGTCACTTTCTTCTATCTCCTTATCTATTGGTTTAATGGTGACAACATTGACAAAGTGGACATGTTTGGATGATGAGGGATCTTTAATTTGGACTCCGTTATTGGTGTCCCTAGTGTCCTTCCTAGGTGTGGTTAACGCTTGGTTGTTGAGGGCTTTCAACAAGTTGTCAATCTTGTTGGTCATCTCCGTTTGTTGTTGGTTGAATTCGGTTTCAAACCTAGCTATGCGAGCTTCTTGAGATGCCATAAACTTTGACATCAATCCTTCAAGATTGTTGGTACTACCATAGTTGTTAGAAGGATTGTTGTTGAAAGTACGGTTGGAGGGTGGACCGTTTGGTTGGTAACGATTAGGCGGATTGGAAGAATTGGGTTGATTTTGTTTCCACCTAAGGTTTGGGTGATTTTTCCAAGAGGGGTTGTATGAATCACCGTAAGGGTTTGGTTCGGGCTTGAAAGTGTACCACTTATCTCCCGCTTCGTCGGTATGCGTGGATGCGTAGTCCGCAAAAGCTTTTCCGGGGAGTTCCATACAATCACGAGTGTCGTGGGGCCACTACATAATTCGCATGAAGAAGTGATTTTGTTCACTTGGCTTGAAGGCTTAGGAGCTTCGTAAGATTTCATGAGAAACTTGACTTGGTCCTCAAGTTCCATGATCCTACGGTTGGGAGTGCTAGAATTGTTCAAAGGCAAAGATATTGCCTTGACCGTTTTGTTCAAATCACGGGGATCATTCCAACTTTCGTTGTCATAGAGAGCAAGATCTTCTATGAGTTCCCATGATTGTTTCGCACTTATATCACCTAGCTTACCACCGGCCGATTGGTCAATGGCTCACCTTATGGAGAGATCGATATGGTCATAAAAGATTTGGACTTGGAGCCAAAGATCTATGCCATGATGAGGGACTTTTTGGAGTAAGTCCTTGAAACGAGTCCATGCTTCATAAAGAGATTCATTTTGACGTTGTTGGAACATCAAGATGTCATTTCTAAGCTTAGTAGTTCTTCCCGGTGGGAAAAATTGAGCAAGGAAACGAGTGGTGAGATCATCCCATGTGGTGATGGATCCCGCGGGTAAACGCTCAAGCCATTGACTAGCTTGACCCCGTAAAGAGAATTGGAATAGGCGTAATCGGGTAGTCTCTCTAGTTGCAACATCTAGGTCTATGGAATCTACAATTTTAAGGAAGTCCTTAAGATGTTGATTTGGATCTTCGGAACGAAGTCCATGGAATGCACATCCGCTTTGAACGAAGTCCATGGATCTTCGGATGATGTTGATTTGGCCTAAGAGGTTCTAGTGGTGGGTTTTGTTGTGGTGGGATGACGGGTTCAAGGTTGTTCCCATCGTCCATGATGTCGGGTGGTGAAGAGTTACGAACAAAAACACAAAGAAATAAGATAGACTAAAGAAAACCTAAAAAATGAAAATAAAATCTTACTAGAAAGGAATCTAGCAAGTAGACCTAATAAAAAGAGATTCTAACCTAGACAATAACTATTTCCCCGGGCTGCGGCGCCAAAAACTTGATACATGGGAATCGCACCAGGCTTTACCTCTCGAGGGATCTCGAGAAGCTTACAACCCCCACCAGGCAGTGTACCTGATCGTTGTAGTATAGTATAGTGACAAGTACCGGGGGATTGATCGTTCAGCTAGGAATAGTGTCGCTAGGATTAGAAAACCTAAATAATAGTTCTAAAGGTGAGGGATGATCATTTTTGTATTTTTATATTTTTTAGAAAGCAAGTAAAAATCTCGGGTTTTGAAGGATTTGGGCGGAATTAGTTGCTAATCAACTAACCCAATACTAAAGATGCAATCAAAATAAAATACTAAAAAAATGAAAATAAACTAAATTATACTAAGGTTGTGAGCAATAAGTGGAGAAGTTGTGTTTACCTAGATTTCACTACTCCCTATATATCTTTTACACGTTAATTACTTGTTATAGTTGCGTGGACGATGAATTGTATTCCTTAATACCATTCATGGGGTGGCGCACTTAATTCCCCAATCCTATGAGTGCCTACTTCACTCCTATGTCGAGCCGGCTAAGAAGCTCCTAACATGGGATCATTAGAATTTACTCATGCATTAAATACAACCAATAAAACCTAGTGCACGTCAGTTCATGTTTCCTAAGACGTTCAAGCATGTTACCATTTGGAGATCTGCTAGTTTTCTTAAGCCTAACATCGAATTCATTCATCCAATACAACCATAAACAAGTAATCAACACATAATTAACATCTAGGTTTCATTAGATCCAAGCAAACACAAGATAGATCTAGCCTAGCATGATGGAATTAAGACAAGAACAAGATATAGACAACCAACACATAGACATATTGATTGAATTAAAAGAACACTTATCTTAATTACACATGAAAGGGTTCAAGGGATAAGAACCCTTGAAAAACCTGTAAAATTCGTGCCAAGTTCGTACTTAGGGTTTCTCCAAAACTTCTCTCTTTTTAATGTGAAAATTAGAAAACTATATATAGGAAATAGGGTCTGACAGCGTCAAGAACAAATTTGTGACGCCGTCATCTCGCCGCTAAAATACTTCTCGGACTGCCTTGATCTACTTTTGACGCCGTCATGTGTTATATGTTTCCACGCCGTCATGCATTTTCCTCTTGACGCCCTACTTCGTGACGCCGTCAAATCTGTACTGGATCGTCATAGAAATTACTCTTGACGCCGTCAAGATTTTCTTCTTGACGCCGTCACCTACTGTTCGCAGCAAGGAAAATTAAGACTTTGGCATTTTCTTCACTTTTATGCTCCAAAAACGTCCGAATTGCTTCCTTTTCCAGATTTCTCTCCCAAAGTACCTAAAATCACAAAAGGAACGATTTAGGGCAATATTTGATCAAATAAATTCGAATTCGGGCTTAAATGACCCCCTAAAAATGGTTCATTTTTCGCCTCATCACCCACTATGGTGAATTCAGGTCTAAACAAGTTGAGTGGACATGTGTAAGCCAGAATAAGCACTTGGGGACCAATGGATAAGCAATTAAGCTAAAATAAGCACTTCCAAAATCCAAATACTACTCAGAAATGGGACAAACATAAGGGCTTGATTCAGGTGGGGTCCACTGGTCCTAGGTCAAACAAATGGTCAATTTTTAAAGCCTGGTAGGAGGGGGTTTGGGAGGAACCAAGATGGGTCAGTGGGGTCCACTGTGGAGGCATACAACAACCACCAAAGGTGGTTGTGTTGTGGTGGGCTGCTGATGCAGGGCAAGCAGACAGCCCTGCAGCCCTCTTTGAGGGGTTATGGGGCCCACACAAAAAATGGAAAAATTAAGGTGGATGTGGGACTATGAAGACTAGCTGGTAAACTACTTATCCAAAAAAGCACAGGGCCTGAAACCAACTACAAAATTCTACAAAATTCTTACCATATTTGGAAAATCTGAGATCATGCACATTTGACTTTTTTAGAAAACTTGGAACTTTGACTATATTGAACTTTGAAAGCTTCTAATGGACTGAAAAGGTTGTAATAAGCTATATTAAGGCTAAATTAAACAATCCTAACCACTATTGAACTGATTTGATGAGATTAAGGAACATGAAATTCCATCAGTTAATGAGAAACAACCATGAAATGCTAATTTTGACTTTCATGCAAATAAGGCCTGGTTTTTATGTTATAAATTAGCTATTATATCCTAATGTGAGGTGTCTTAACCATTTGTAACAACACAAACCATCAAGAACACAGAACATAGGCCTGAGCCAAACACCCCTATATACAACTGTTTTTGTGATTTCAAAGGGAATCACAGATTTGACCCATACCACTGATGCACAAGGTTAAGAAATGATGAAATGAATCCCAAGAACTACAAAAACACAAGCATAAACAGTCACTACTCAAATACCACTAACTTGTACTTTGGCAGTCAAAATGGAACTATGAGCACAAACAGAAACTAATGAACAAGAACCATATATTAAGCAATATAATGACTAAGCAACCTCAAATAAACATGAAAACACATAGATAAGCATCTAATAAGTATGTGAACAGTAAATAACAAAAGTACATAGAAAAGCTTACAAAGCTTCCAAGCTGAGATAAATGGTACCAGGGCTCAAATATCACTCCTATTCACTCCCTATGGAGTCCTAAACCAGATCAATCCAAAATCATGCCATGCTCCTTGCTTCTTTCTTTTTGAAGACTGATTTTTTATTTTCAACTATTTATTTCCTATTTTTGATATTTTTTTGGAACTTGAATGATAATGAGTAAAAACTTTGGAAACTTGGGCAAACTCATAAGTGAGCTTAATAAAGCTTAAAGAAACACTTGAAACACCAGATTCAAAAATATTTAAATAATTTGTCAAATTACTTAAAAACTGCCAAATAGGAATTTACAAAAGATAACTTGGAATTACTTGCAAAGATAGATTGAATTACACAAACTAAAGTGATTACAACTGTTTTTTAACTAAAAATTATAACTAAAAAGGAAATTAGAATAAAATCGACATTCAAACTACACTACTACTACTTGCTTCCTCTCTGGCCTTCCTCTTGCATTTATGGATGAAATTCTGAGCTCTGTGGGTCCCAGCAGACAAATCCCACCTCTAATCTTGATCATTGGATAAGTATTGAGCTTTCTTGACCTTTGGATTAAAATTGGCGCCAAAACTGTTGCAGGCTAATTGGGGTTTGATTTGAGTGTGAAAGGCTAGGGGTGTAGGGTAGAATAGGTGGCGGAGGTGATGGGTGAGTGAGGTGGGCAAGTGGGGAGAGTTGTGGGTGAATACCAGGTTGGATGGGAGGTGGTATTGGCTTGTGAGGGACGGTGAACAGTGCAAGTGGTTTGCCAGTTTTATTATTTAAAAAAAAGGGGTGGGCTATTTGTGGAGTGGGCCAAAAGAAAGGATTGGGCTTGGGGAGTTTAGGTTTGGACTTGGATTTGGTTTTGTGGGTTTATAATAATAAGGGTCCGTTTGTACTCTTAACACAAGGACCAAAATTGTAATTTGGTGAAATCATAGGGACTGAAAATGTAAACCTTCCAAAGTAATCATGAGGACCTATGTTGCCATAAATGAATAGTTCAAGGGGTATTTTTGATATTTTCCACTTTTTAAATACCCGGGGACTATTTTTCCCAAACTTTGAAACTTCAAGGACCCGTTATGTAATTTCACCAAACTTTGCAACCAAGGACCATTCCTGCCATAGAAGATTAGTATAAGGACAAAATTCGTTTTTCTCAAAGTTTTAATATCCCAGGGACCATTTTTGACAATTTTCCAAAGTTCAGGGACTAAACTTGACATTTTGTGAAACTTTGCACCAAAGGACTAATTATGTAACTTTTTGATTTAAAAGGACTTTTGGTGACTTTTTCAAGTTTTTAGAGCAACCAGGGACTAGATTTGACAACTTTTGAAAGAGGAGGGACTGAAACTGCCAATTATGCAAACTTCGTACGTTTTTCGTCTATTTTTTATTATTTCGCATTTGAAACATGTAAAACATATTCCTGGGATATTTTCACTATTTTGATACAATATTGAGTGTTTTTAGATGTTTTGGCAGCTCAGAAAAGGTAAAAATGATGAGTATTTACACACTCATCACCTGCATAAGGTATTCATTGCCATTACCTCAATTCTAAATATTATATGTCCGTTTGGTAATAAAGGCTCCAAGTGAGCACTACTCAATATGCATATTTATAATATTAGCATTTACTTACGTAATTAACGTTTCATGAAATTAGGGACTTTGATGGCAAAGGTACTCAATGACTATAATCATGTTATCGTGTCAAGCATACCAAAAATTACTTGTATTCAGTTTGTAAAACTAGCATGTATCCCCCTCGTAAGGTTTATAAAACATTTAAGTAAGTAAAGGCGAGGCTATGAACTCACCTAAAGAGCAACGAGATCAGAAGTAAAATGGATCTTTGGATGAGTGCGAAGCATCTAAGCACAACCTAAAAGATGTGACGCGATTTAGAATGATAAAGAAGAGCGATATGAAAAAGTAAATCAAATGATCATGAGACATGTTTCCGAGATAAGCATGGCATTGCACTAAGACTTAACCCAAGGTATTTTAATTCTACAAATGGGTGTACAACCTGCACTTATACCCAAATAAGCGTCTAATAAGTATTGCTTAACCATTTTTAACTTTTACTAAGTGGTCACACTTTTATTTCTCAAGAATAGACATAAAAACCATGTTGTTGAATTTTAGTCAACTTCACACCATCGTATCTCTTAACCTATAAAAGATACAAGGATGGGGCCCCTGGAAATATACTTAAGTCTAGTTTCCAAAACATTAGGCAATTAAATCAAATCATTTACCAATCAACGGGAAATGAGTTGTTACTAGCTATAATTCCAACCACAAAGTTCGCTGAAATTCTAACGCTTAGAGTTTTGGTCATAAATACTATTCTATGATAGCTATGAAGTTGAAACCAATTGGAGGTGAAAGCTTATAATGTCAAGTGTTGAACCATGTTTTAAAACCTAAGCTTAATGTACAAAAATCTGGAGCAAAACATGTTTTCCAACAGCAGCTCCAGAATTGACATGTTTCCATAAAATGACCATATCTCACTCATCCGGAGGAGATATCGCACTATCCAATTCGACACATGTACCTTAAACTTATTTCCATAATCCCATTAAATAATATAGACCTTAGGCCAAAAGTTTTCTGCAATTAACCCATCTATGCTGCTGGTCTACAGCAGTCCCAACTTTCCCTACGAAACACTAATTTTAACGTATTTCCCAAACCGTGATAGCTATTAAAGTGATTCCACTTGGAGAAGTTAGGTTTAGATGTACACTACTGAGATTAGCTTTCCTATCCTACATTTTAGAGTATTAACCTGGAGTTGAACTCGTTTTCCAAACGATGCTCTAGATTTGACTAGCAATCATAAAACGGCCATAAATCCCTCATCCGGAGGAGTTGATAACCCATCCAATTCGCCACATGTAGCTTAGACTTATGCCAATCCAACCATGTAATTTAATCATAGGCTCCAGGCCAAAAATTAATAGGAAAACCCACGTTTTTCTACTGATGTAAAAACAGTCCCATCAAATCCAACTAAACCTATTCTAAACTCATCCACAACATCATCAATCATTATGCAATGCCTCTACATATCTCCTAAACATATCCCATGCTTTATAAAATAAAGTTTTAGATCAAATCAAAGATCATAAGATCAAGACATGCATGCTTGTAAAGAGTGAAAAACAAGCGAGTGCAAAACAAAATAAATTAACAATCAAAACGGAAGAAATCAAGAGACTTACAAAGCAAAGAACAAGATGATCAAGATTAAACAAAAACACTTCTCATTTACCCTTAGGGCTGCCGAAATCAAACACCCCCTTTACTTGATCAAACTCTAGTTTTCATTACCCAAAAATTTGCAAAAACCCTTGTTTACACACCCTTGTAACACCAATTATCTTCAATTAGATCAAAAACCCTTAGAATCAAAAATCAAATAAATCAAGAATCTTGAAAATTAGTCATGCATGGTGGTTTCTTTGTTAGGGATTAATAATCAAGAATCTTGAAAATTAATCATGCATGGTGGTTTCTTTGTTAGGGATTAATGGGGTTTAGTATTGGAGTCATTAAGAGTGATTGTAAGAAGTTTGATGATAGTTTGATGGTGTTGGCTGTTGGAGTCGATGACCAGAGAGGGAAAAAGGGGAAGCAGAAGTCGATTCTCCTTTTACTTGATTTTATGGTTACTATGTGTTTAAAAAAAAGGAAGTAATCCCATATATATATTTAGTTGTAAAAAAAATAAAAGGGTCTTGTTTGGTTTAAATCAGTCGACACAATAATAAAAATGGGTGGGCTTTTACAATAAATTTTATTTTCTTATTACTTATGGTATTGTTTAGGCCCAAACACTAATTTAAGGTGTTAATCTTGTAAAAATAAAGTTTTTGACACAATTTCGGCAATTACACAGGAGAGTCGGGAAACACTGAAATAAAAATAATTAAGCTCTCAAAGCTAAAAAAATAAATTGTAGATTTCTTAAAGGATTTAACGAATGAACACCCAAGGCACGGCGCGGAATTAGTTAAAAACGACAATTTTCAATAAAACAACCAGAAACAAAAATAATGAATTCCATAAAAATTAGTAATAGAATAAGAGGTTGGTTCACTTTATTAAAACCTTAAAACATAATTTTAAATCGCGTAAAACGTAAAGGTGCAAGGTTTGCGTAAAAATGGAAAAATTGAAAAGTGACTTTTAAAATAGTATTGTAAGGAAACAATGATGCATAAAAAGTGTAGAATGGATGTAGTCAAGTTACGGTTGAATTAATTGAACGTGTTATGACGAAACGCAGATAACTTCCGACGAAATTAATTATTTAAAAATAGGATAGATAAATAATAAAATACTAAAATTAATGACATGAAAATTTTGAAATGTCACAGCACGTACCCCATAAGAGAGCTCCGTCCCGGAGCTTGACTCGCTTTATCTCCTGATGGTTCACTTCCGAAAAGATGAGGATTCTCGTAAGGAATGAAGCCTAGAATAACTAACGATGCGGTTCGATTCTCGTCGTCTATGGATAATTTTAAACTATTCTTTCTTGATAAAAATGGTGTTCATAATAGAGATGAAATAGGTTCAACAATCATTTTTGGTCATCTTAAAGATATTTGGGATGGAAGCATGTATAAAAACCATGTTGAAACTCGGGTTTATGTTTGTGATTGTAGGTCTATTTTCAAATCTTTATGAATCATTAGTTGAAACAAAGTTTAAATCAGTCATATCCTCAAGACGTGATTAAAATATGATGTATAATACATGTAATTTGAAAGATAGGGCATGGTGTCATTATAAATATTAGTTATGATTTTTACAAAAGAGGGTGGTTAGAACCGACTCTTTAACTTAAGAAGGTCATTTTGGTAATTTAAACACTTGTGAAATATTTGTAAATTTTCATAAAGATGCATAAATTTTTTATAGAAGCCCATGACGGTGCTTAATGCATTTTGTGCTTCGGATTTTGACAAAGTAACAAGATAGCAACAAAGATAGAACAAGTGGTAGAAATCACCTAATGTGTAAGCAATGGTATGAGGGAACGAATTGAATGTCGTGAGGGTCCTTAAAGGAAAGGATAGAATAAAAGTGTTGGGGATAAGACAATAGGAGACAAGGAATTTATCAAGTCGTCAATTCGTGGAAGCGAATAATAGTACATTACTATTAGCTTATCAAGCTTGCAGAGGTCGATACAAAATCAGGAAAAATCCACATAACATATTACGAATCGAGAGGAGTTCATAGCCCAAAGAATGATTCGTACACACGTTATGGTGGATACACATAAGCCCACTCATTCATAACTCGTCACTTACATAAAGAGGTGTCCCAATCCATGTAAGTGAAGATTTTTTTCTTTATTCAAATGAAGAAGCGTCCCAATTCATTTCAATAAAACGATTATAAGTCATCCTACTTAAGTATGTCCACCACAAAACAAAATAAACAACAAGATCAAGTGCTATAATAAATGAAAGGATGCCTAATTAACGATATGATTTATCAAAATCATAAGAAGAAGTAAGGAGAATAATATTATGACATTAGTCAATCGCATTCCCAAAGGTAAGTGCCAAAGGATGGCACGATCCGAGATGACAAGTTAAGGTCGTACTCCCATCAATTGGAAGATTTCAAGACAATGGATAACGAAAACAACATACGTGATTCAAAGGCGTAAGAAGAATGTTCACACTCAGAGTTGAACAAGTAGTTTTTGATATGCTTGACATGATTACATGATTATAGTCATTGAGTACCTTTGCCATCAAAGTCCCTAATTTCATGAACCGTTAATTACGTGAGTACACGCTAATATTATAAATATGCATATTTGGCCAGGCAGGCCTGTTCGGGTGAGTAGCGCTCACTTGGAGCCTTTATTACCAAACGGGCAGATAATATTTAGAATTGAGGTAATGGCAATAAATACCTTATGTGGGGCTTAATATGATTGTTTTTGTTGATACTATCTAGCCATGTGTTAACAACAAAACAATTTTACAAGGAAAATATTTCATATTATGTCATGCTCTTGCTTAATATGATTGTTTTTGTTGATACTATCTAGCCATGTGTTAACTTTATGTCTAGTAGTCGAATGTGCTCTCTGAATAAGATAATATCTTTAGATTTTTATCTTGGTTACATCTTTTCTCACTAACAAATTTGTTTTAGTGGAATAAGAACTAATCATTTGCCATGTGATAACGCTCTAATTATACATGTTTATTCCATCGATCATATATCATTTATCTATTATATTATATAGAATATCACGTTATTTGTGTAGAATTGGTACTAATCTGGTTGCAGGATAGAACGAGAGAAGAAAGTCAGAAATACCACAAAAAAGACGATATACAAGTATGAAAGACCCAAGTGCGCTAGTCTTAGGACTGTGTGCGGCGTACTTGCTTGGCGGGTAAATGAAGTTGAATGTACGCGAAGTACAGCGCACTTTCTACGAAGTACGGCGCACTTACCTTGACAGTCACAAAACAGAGTTATAGTTTGCATTCATTGTGAGGCCGATCACTTGTCCTCATTTACAGAATATTGGAGTTAAATTAGGTCAAGATGAGCCTACAAAAGTAAAGGTACGAAGCAGAGAAAAAGGGGGCAACACCAACAAGAAGTAGGGAAAGCGTACGAAGTGAGATTGGTGAACTCATACCATGTTCACTATATCGGGGTTCGAGGTTGTGATTCTGTTGCTGTGACAGAGTGTAGGAGAACGAGCCTAGAGAATTATCTATGTGAAATCATTTGTTCTTTCGTTGTAATCACTTTGGTATACTTTTCTACTTTGTCGAATTGAATTATGAAGTTTATGAAATTCATGTTGAATGATATGTGTTTTGTTATTACAATAATGGAGTAGTCGTTATATGCTTATTTGGGTGATATAGTTATATGGTTGTTTGCAATGTAATGTACGCTTGCTATTGATACTATGCTTAAGTTTAATTGATGAGATTATGCTTGGATCATTGTTGAGTGTTTGATGTGTCTCTGTGGTAGAAGTAGGTCGAAAGGGTCTGCCATTTTGGTATTATTTCAAGGTGTTTGTCTATGGCAACTTGGTGTTAACCTTGTAGAAATTGGTCGAAAAAACATTTACCAACCCATCCATAATCTTCTTTAATGCCTTATCTCATGTCTAACGAACTTGATGAGGAAATTGGCTTATGTATACTTCTGTTATGAACCATTTTTAATGCATTTGATATATTGAGAATCATAGGTCGAAAGGGTTTCTTAATATGTTGGATAGTTATAGGCACGAGTGTTAACCATGCATCTCTTGCTTATATATCTTGTTCATGATTGCTTGCTCATCATTTACATGCGACTTTCATGTTTCTTAGCCTAAATAAACATAGCTTTTAATCATATAAAACAATCAATCTAATTGCAAGTCTTTGGATAAGTGACAATCTAGGGACTTTACTTTAACACAATTGCTAACTTGGCTTTTCTACAATCTCTTGGGACGACCTGGTCTTACCTAAAACTTTACTATAAACGGGGGTTATACTTTACCCATATGTTTTATAAATTAAGGAAAATGGTGAAATTAGTATTCTAAATCTAAAGCTTTCGAAACACATCAAAGTTTTTGGCGCTACTGCCGGGGATTGGCATTGATAAAATCAAATTAGTTAAGTGTTTTGGAACCTTTTAAAAACATAGCCGTACAGTTTTCTGGCAAACTGAACCAATTTTTACTTTCTGAGACTGAGTGTACGCCGCACTTCCAAATTTGTGCGTCGTATATTCTGGAAAAATTTCAACTACACCGGTTTTACTTTCTAAACCACCGTACTTTCTAGAAAAATTCGCAATGGTCACTAAGACAAAACCAACCAAAACAAAAACTTTTTAATGCTTAAATTCAAGGCTAAAAACATGAGAATTTCTTTTTATGTTCCTTTGGTATTTGGATTGATGCATTTGTTAATATGTTATGATTCATCGAAAATACAAAAATATTTGCTTATTTGGTTAATTAGACATTTTCTTGTTTTTGATTGTTTATGCATTGTTGATATAAATAAATGATTAAAAACGTTATTCATATATTTCGATATCTCTATGTTTTGATAATCACAAAACGAAAACTCATCAAACCAAAGATCATGACATAAACAAGTATTTAGTAGTAAATACTCACCTTTACCATCTAATCACTTAAGGTATGAATAAACAAAGTGTCTAATGCATTATAAGATCAAAGGAACACTTTTGTTAATCACTAGATATTTATAAAATGTCACAAAACATTTTATATCTTTTATAAAACATTTTTGGCATTAAAAGAATATGTTTAATTCATTACAAAATTATGAATTCAAATTTTCAACCAAAAATGACAAATCTAATCCAGAAAAATTTCCCTCACAAAAGGACAAGAAAATACAACGTTCAGGAGGGCGGCCCCCTTAATTTTATTAGGCGGTCCCCTTAATCATTAAGGGGACCGCCCCCTAATTAAGGGGACCGGCACGCTCCAGAACAATATTTTCTGGCCCTATAAATATTGGATCATTCCACATATTTTTCTTACGTTTTTGCACTAAAAATTTTCTAATCTAAACATCTATTTCCTTCCTCTAAAAATCCTTTGATCTTATGTACTTTGATCTTTGTTTCAAAGTGATTCAAGCCTCAACACTCAAGTGCAAAGAGAAGAATACTTCTATTAGAAGTATTACAACTTAGTATCATCTTGCTATCTAAGTTGTTTGTTTATTTCATTTTATTGATCCTTCATATTTTGGTAAATAAGGTGTATGTATTAGTTAGCTAGATTTAGTTATAAAATCTAGAATTGTTGTAAGTGTGAAGTGGAACTTGAAGTGCAGAAGTAGTGTTGGATAGTAGTGGTGATAGGAGATAGTAGCAATAATGACTAGTAGTGAAGAAATTGAAGCTTCCAAGTGGAGAAGACTAGAAGACATTAGTGGTTGAAGGTGTGAAGACATTAGTGGCTTGAAGGTGTGAAGACATTAGTGGCTTGAAGTTGTGAAGACATTAGTGACTTGAAGTTGTGAAGATGTTAGTGCCTTGAAGTTGTTAAGTTGCAAGATGTAACAATTCGCAATTTCAGGTTAATTACCATTCCCGGAAAATTTCACTATTCACTTTTACTATTCATTTTTTTTCCGAAACTTTCCCGAAAGTTGATTTTTATTTGATTTTATCGAGTGATAAATCATTTCCATGGCAAATTAAAAGTTTAACTTTCATAAGCTCATTTTCGTGAAAGTTATTAAGGAATTACACGGAATTACACGTTTTAGGGTAAAACGTCAATCAGAAATTCTACGCACAACGAAATTCGATCCCGTCAGGTGACCCCACATCAGAAAAATGTTTGACACACTCATGATTTATTTGAGAATTAATCGTGACTGAGAAAAACATGACCAAAAACTTCCCAGCAGGTCACCCATGCCTGCACTACTCTCGCATGAGCACGCTTAACCATTTGGACGATTAACCGTGAGACCACAAAACGTGTTTCTAAGACTTTTTGAGTTTTCAACTTATTATAAAAAGTCAACATATTCTTTCCCTCCTCCATTGACCAAAAATGATCCCTTGATGTTATAAGTCATTTCGTGATTTTTAGGCTTACGGTTTGATGTCTAAAAGACATTTAATACCAACCGACACTAGACTGAGCCCAGTCTAGACATTATAAGTCATTTTAAATCATTTTTATAACATTAGAAAAGTAACATTTTACTTTTCTCAATTTTACGCAATATTCAGCGTTTTACGCGAATTACGCGTTTTAGACCCGTGTTTCCAGTTTTTAGCAGGGTTTACCACCCAAATGGAACCTACCACTCATTTTATATTTTATTATGGACTATTTGGACATGTTTAACAATACTTTCAAATTCCATAATTTTACGACACCCGGTTTTACGTTTTGAGGCTTAATCATTTACGATTGGCATTTCCCGGAGTCAAAACTAACCAAGTATCTTGGATAATACCAAGAAAAGTCCACACCCTTGCTCTCCAAGTTCATGAACCGCCTATGGGGGGGGGATTCACACTAGGTGGCTTGATCTTGTGCTTAAGGCCTTAAGATGGTTACAAGTGTTCACCTTGGTCTCCAAGGTGTTGACTAGTCAAGGAAAGTAACCTCCTCAAAGGCATATAAAGCCCCCTTCCCCCTCCTTTTGTGCCGTGCACTTCCACACACACAAACACTCTCATATTAGCTTAATTCCTTCCAAGTTTCATGCAAGATTCAAGTGCTAGTTCAAGGTAGAAACCCTAGATAGATTATCATTCATCAAACACTTCCATAACCTCATATACTTGGTGATTTCTCTTGAGTTTAAATCCACTCATTTCACCTAAACCTTCATCATCCATCTTTCAAGAATACCAAGGGTAGAAAGATTGCATGAAGTGAAAAAGGGTTGAAGCAAGTCTATCAAAGTCCTATCCTTACATGTTAACTTCCTTTCATCTTTGAAAGCCAAAAGTTGTGAGCCAAACCCTAACTTGATTCTTGTTAAATAATCATGTTCATGTTATTTACATATTATTTGTGCTATATATTGTCTTGTTATCATGTCCATGATGTATAAAAATGACCAAAACAAGTTATTGTTATTGATTGTTACAACAAGTTACTAAAACAAGTAAACTAGTGACTTTCTTGGTAAGACCTGATCAAAATGGTAAAAATATGATGTTGGATCATTACATATTACAGTAGAGGACTTAACAAGGAAACCATAGCAATTTGAACCACCCAAAACGAGTATACGAGTCAAAAGTTACGCCCATTTGAAATTACCAAAGTTTCCGGCAAAACTGCCAAATAGCTTCCTGATCAAATTTGGGTTTTTAAAGTCATACTTCTGGTCCGATTCATCAAAAAGTTAAAACACGAAAGTTGTCCGGAACGACGTTTTCGTTCAGGAACAAAGAAGCTCGAGACCTAAAAACGCTTTCCGAGTGATAAAATTCTTCAAAATCTTAACAGCCCATTTTTAGACCAAAGTCATTACATATAAGTTATGGTTTATGAAGACCAAAGGGGTCTTATGACCTATAATCAAGACCACAAACATGACTAGAACCAAGGTTGAGTCTCATGACCTTGGAACAAGGACCAAAGGTCATGGCTAAGCCATGACGAAATGACCATAACAACTCACATAGGCGTAAACATGAAACAATGAGTTAGGCGATAACTTGAACAAGCAATTTGGATCTACTTCACTTAAAAGGAAACCATGAGATTTTACCAAGAGAACATGGTCATTTAAGGCTTATGAAGCTACCCCTAATAACAATCTTCATGTACAAATAAACTTTCCTAAGTTTATTCAAATATCGGACATGTAACCTTTCGGATCAAAACTTATATCTATATATTTCATCAACTACTACAATAGTAGGGAGCCTCATGTGAGGAGTTCATTATGTAAGCCGTCGAGTTGAGTTGTGGATTTACGAGTTAAAGTGTCCTGGCTCCTCGAACGCTTACTAACATGACTTCTGAATTATGTCGGCCCGAACGGTAGTGAACGATATACAAAACATACATGTTTCATGAATCATTTCTTTCAAAGACTTACATTATACATCATACCACATCATGGACTATAATGCAAGATATATATATAGGCACTACTTCATATTCTTTACTCCGATCCTAAGTCGCGACATTCTATTATAGGTTGCTCGTAGAAACCTTCACGATTCAACCATTACATTCATTACTTGCTATCTTACTTAAGGTGAGTTCATAGCCCCACTTTACATTACTTCAATGTTTTACAAACCCTTGGGGGGAATACATGCTATTATTTTTCTACTCGAACACAATGCTTTCTACTGTATGTTATTCGACTATGTTTTATTATCACTAAGTAACATCCTTGCCAAACCAAGATCCCTTAGTATGAACCATTTAATCACTTGCGAGGGTTACTTGTAAGTGAGCGCGAATATTGTGAATAGGCCTATTGGGATTGACGAATCCCATTTGTTTTGATTAGTTCAAACAAATGCATTAATATTTGAGACATTAGGTATGACGGCAAAGTACCTACCGGGATAAATCTGCCAATCGATATTGGTACACGTTAACGTTTTGGTTTCATAAGCTTAGTGTATAATACATTTTATGGGCGTATAATAACGTAGCCTACCTGTTTTGTTTTCCAAACATTGGTGTGAGTCTACAGCTCACACTACGATTATTGTGTTCAAACGATTTACCTACAAACACTACGATTATGGTGTTCAAACGATTTAACTACCAACACATTGTGTTCAAACGATTTAACAAACTCTATGAATATCACTCAACCTTTGTGTTGACCTCTCAAGCATGTATTTCAGGTTCATGACGATCAAGGATGGCACGGAAGGACACGGATACTCAAGAGGGCTATAAATTTTATTATCATTCAAAACTCATTTATTATACATTGTAAACATGGAACCAATTGGGACCTCATATTGAAATCTCTGATATTTATATAATTTGAATGATACATCTTTTAAAACGACTCAATTGGAGTTCGTTTTCTATTATTGTGACTATTGTGCCGTCGAGTAACACCCAGTTTGAATTCCGCTGCATCCATGAATTGGGGGTGTTACAGATTGGTACCAGAGCCATGGTTATAGAGAAACGGGTCTAATTGAGACCTAAACTATAACTACAACTACAAGCAAAATCATTTTTATAGCCTTCCGCTCTCCGTGTCTTCCATCCTCCAGACGATTATGGACTTAGTAAGCATTTTATGCTACATGAACACATATAAGTATATTGATATATACACACTAAGCATTTTATGCTACATGAACACATATTAGTATATTGATATATACACACTAGGCATTTTATGCTACATGAACACATATAAGTATATTGATATATACACACTAGGCATTTTATGCTACATGAACATATCTGTGTATGCCTATTCTAAGGCATTTCGGCACAACCACACTCTCCCAATCATGTTCCTACTCCAACATTATATGTCCAAGACATTGTAACTGATTACAATGGTCTCATTCATTTTCCAAGACATTGTGAGATACAATGGTCTCATTCATTTTCCAAGACATTGTGAGATACAATGGTCTCATTCATTTTTCAAGACATTGTGAGATACAATGGTCTCATTCATTTTCCAAAACATTGTGAGATACAATGGTCTCATTCATTTTCCAAGACATTGTGAGATACAATGGTCTCATTCATTTTTCAAGACATTGTGAGATACAATGGCCTCATTCATTTTCCAAGACATTGTGAGATACAATGGTCTCATTCATTTTCCAAGACATTGTATGATACAATTGTCTTAATCATTTCTCAAATGTTTTGAGTCACACAATGACCTAACCTACTTCCCAGACATTGTGAATTGCACAATGGTCTAACCTACTTCCGAGACATTGTGTTTTGTGCAAATGGTCTCTAAAATTATTCCATCACATCATCAATATCATTTCTTATGATATCAAAAACCCGTCACAATCTATCGATTTCAAAACAAGAAATATGAGATTTCTAAAGGACAAACTAATCCATCATCGACAAAAGCTGAACTTTCTCTACATTCATCAAAGTTTTCTTATGAAACCTTCATTATTAAAAGTTCGTGATCCTGGCCAAGTATGTTCTATTTTAGAAATACTTAAAACTTCCTTTCCATACGTATCTACCCTTACTACCTTCTATGCAATGGAATATGAAAACATACGTTACAAGTCTTGTATGGACGGGACTTGCAACTTAAGGGTTTGACATCGCCTTTGTTTAGTGGACAGTTTCCCGAAAGCAACGGACATATCAAAAGTATACCTAGTTTAGGTATTTGAAAATTTTATCGAACCTTGGCTAAATATGGACTAGTCACCTATATTTAACCTAGGGACAGTGGAATATAGTCTGACTAACTATATTCGACTTAGAATTTTCAAATACTGAGAATAGTTGTACTAGGGTTATGTTTAGGTTGATTTCCTACATGAACACGATAAACCACCAGAATACATTAAAACAATCTAAAGACACGATAGTGCCTTACCACTCAGCAAGATCTTAACACCTTATTTGTATGATCTAAATTCATTCTTGAAAATTTTCATTTATGAGATAATCCGAACGACTATCTTGGGATAGTTATCAATTCTTCTCTTTATCCCGTGGAAGTACCATCCTGTTTAGGATACCATTCCGTCATAAACTTTTAAAAATCTCTTAAGATTTTTAAAGCAAACTCAACATCGATACCTAAGAGTATTAATGTTAAGCATACACTACACACTTTTATTCATCAACATATCATAACATTATCTTCACAACCGTTGGAACCACAAGCTCATTTACAGATTTTGATGCACTTTTAAAGCTCAAATCATCCTTAGTTACACCACAAGTACCCTCATCAGCTTTACAAGTTTGAATATTCATCTTGTACTTTTGGAACACCAGTATCATCTCGTAATACACTACCTTGTAACTCACCGGCTAAGTATGAATGTTGTGTCGGGAATTCTTGAGTAGGATGATTTATAGTGTCCTTATTTGAATGGATTGGGATGCCTTTTCATTTAAATAAAGAAATTATAAATCATCGAACCATACGTTTATATTCCTTTAGTTACATTGTTTGGGATGCCTCTCTATGTAAATAAAGAATTATAAACAAGTGGGCTTAATTATATCCGAAATAACATAAGTATGAAGTCAACCTACATTACATTGCTCGGGTATGGCTTGATACCTACATTACATTGCTCGGGTATGGCTTGATACCTACATTACATTGCTCGGGTATGGCTTGATACCTACATTACATTGCTCGGGTATGGCATGATACCTACATTTTATTCGCCACAAGAAATCCTATCTTTTCACCGACATCGCTTCAAACCATGACATAAACACTAGGTACAACAACCGATTACCTACTAGGCTATGATTGCAACAACTATCCCAATTTCCATTAGTACGAGATTTACATTTGGTTTTCATAATGATAGTGCAATAACAAACAAACTCATTACGGGGCCATGTAACCATATGCACGTGCAGTCGTACCAAACTCATTGCGAAGCCATGTAGCCATATGCATGGGCAGCCGTACAATTCAAACAGGACTTGGTCCAACCACATGTTCAACGCTTATTCCATGATTCGATTCTTATATCAATTTCCATTTATTGGATTCCTATGTAAATTGCTATTGTTGTTCAACTGTTATATCAATTGCTATTGATACTTGACAACTATATCAATTTCCATTTTGATATTTAACTATATCAAGTTCTATTTGATATTCAACTACTATATCGATTCCTATTAATATTCGACTGTTATATCAATTTCCTTTGATGTTCGACTATTACCATACCTTTCCTACATAAAAGGAAGCCTCATCCTACACCATACACTGAAATGACAAATCAAATTACATTACCGGAAATCCCAGACTTTGGTCCTCATAAGTAACCACACATCTTTATCGATACCACTCCAACATATTACACACATAGAACTTCGGGGCGAAGTTCCCCGTAAGGGGTAGAGACTGTAACAATTCGCAATTTCAGGTTAATTACCATTCCCGGAAAATTCCACTATTCACTTTTACTATTCATTTTTTTTCCGAAACTTTCCCGAAAGTTGATTTTTATTTGATTTTATCGAGTGATAAATCATTTCCATGGCAAATTAAAAGTTTAACTTTCATAAGCTCATTTTCGTGAAAGTTATTAAGGAATTACACGGAATTACACGTTTTAGGGTAAAACGTCAATCAGAAATTCTACGCACAACGAAATTCGATCCCGTCAGGTGACCCCACATCAGAAAAATGTTTGACACACTCATGATTTATTTGAGAATTAATCGTGACTGAGAAAAACATGACCAAAAACTTCCCAGCAGGTCACCCATGCCTGCACTACTCTCGCATGAGCACGCTTAACCATTTGGACGATTAACCGTGAGACCACAAAACGTGTTTCTAAGACTTTTTGAGTTTTCAACTTATTATAAAAAGTCAACATATTCTTTCCCTCCTCCATTGACCAAAAATGATCCCTTGATGTTATAAGTCATTTCGTGATTTTTAGGCTTACGGTTTGATGTCTAAAAGACATTTAATACCAACCGACACTAGACTGAGCCCAGTCTAGACATTATAAGTCATTTTAAATCATTTTTATAACATTAGAAAAGTAACATTTTACTTTTCTCAATTTTACGCAATATTCAGCGTTTTACGCGAATTACGCGTTTTAGACCCGTGTTTCCAGTTTTTAGCAGGGTTTACCACCCAAATGGAACCTACCACTCATTTTATATTTTATTATGGACTATTTGGACATGTTTAACAATACTTTCAAATTCCATAATTTTACGACACCCGGTTTTACGTTTTGAGGCTTAATCATTTACGATTGGCATTTCCCGGAGTCAAAACTAACCAAGTATCTTGGATAATACCAAGAAAAGTCCACACCCTTGCTCTCCAAGTTCATGAACCGCCTATGGGGGGGGGATTCACACTAGGTGGCTTGATCTTGTGCTTAAGGCCTTAAGATGGTTACAAGTGTTCACCTTGGTCTCCAAGGTGTTGACTAGTCAAGGAAAGTAACCTCCTCAAAGGCATATAAAGCCCCCTTCCCCCTCCTTTTGTGCCGTGCACTTCCACACACACAAACACTCTCATATTAGCTTAATTCCTTCCAAGTTTCATGCAAGATTCAAGTGCTAGTTCAAGGTAGAAACCCTAGATAGATTATCATTCATCAAACACTTCCATAACCTCATATACTTGGTGATTTCTCTTGAGTTTAAATCCACTCATTTCACCTAAACCTTCATCATCCATCTTTCAAGAATACCAAGGGTAGAAAGATTGCATGAAGTGAAAAAGGGTTGAAGCAAGTCTATCAAAGTCCTATCCTTACATGTTAACTTCCTTTCATCTTTGAAAGCCAAAAGTTGTGAGCCAAACCCTAACTTGATTCTTGTTAAATAATCATGTTCATGTTATTTACATATTATTTGTGCTATATATTGTCTTGTTATCATGTCCATGATGTATAAAAATGACCAAAACAAGTTATTGTTATTGATTGTTACAACAAGTTACTAAAACAAGTAAACTAGTGACTTTCTTGGTAAGACCTGATCAAAATGGTAAAAATATGATGTTGGATCATTACATATTACAGTAGAGGACTTAACAAGGAAACCATAGCAATTTGAACCACCCAAAACGAGTATACGAGTCAAAAGTTACGCCCATTTGAAATTACCAAAGTTTCCGGCAAAACTGCCAAATAGCTTCCTGATCAAATTTGGGTTTTTAAAGTCATACTTCTGGTCCGATTCATCAAAAAGTTAAAACACGAAAGTTGTCCGGAACGACGTTTTCGTTCAGGAACAAAGAAGCTCGAGACCTAAAAACGCTTTCCGAGTGATAAAATTCTTCAAAATCTTAACAGCCCATTTTTAGACCAAAGTCATTACATATAAGTTATGGTTTATGAAGACCAAAGGGGTCTTATGACCTATAATCAAGACCACAAACATGACTAGAACCAAGGTTGAGTCTCATGACCTTGGAACAAGGACCAAAGGTCATGGCTAAGCCATGACGAAATGACCATAACAACTCACATAGGCGTAAACATGAAACAATGAGTTAGGCGATAACTTGAACAAGCAATTTGGATCTACTTCACTTAAAAGGAAACCATGAGATTTTACCAAGAGAACATGGTCATTTAAGGCTTATGAAGCTACCCCTAATAACAATCTTCATGTACAAATAAACTTTCCTAAGTTTATTCAAATATCGGACATGTAACCTTTCGGATCAAAACTTATATCTATATATTTCATCAACTACTACAATAGTAGGGAGCCTCATGTGAGGAGTTCATTATGTAAGCCGTCGAGTTGAGTTGTGGATTTACGAGTTAAAGTGTCCTGGCTCCTCGAACGCTTACTAACATGACTTCTGAATTATGTCGGCCCGAACGGTAGTGAACGATATACAAAACATACATGTTTCATGAATTATTTCTTTCAAAGACTTACATTATACATCATACCACATCATGGACTATAATGCAAGATATATATATAGGCACTACTTCATATTCTTTACTCCGATCCTAAGTCGCGACATTCTATTATAGGTTGCTCGTAGAAACCTTCACGATTCAACCATTACATTCATTACTTGCTATCTTACTTAAGGTGAGTTCATAGCCCCACTTTACATTACTTCAATGTTTTACAAACCCTTGGGGGGAATACATGCTATTATTTTTCTACTCGAACACAATGCTTTCTACTGTATGTTATTCGACTATGTTTTATTATCACTAAGTAACATCCTTGCCAAACCAAGATCCCTTAGTATGAACCATTTAATCACTTGCGAGGGTTACTTGTAAGTGAGCGCGAATATTGTGAATAGGCCTATTGGGATTGACGAATCCCATTTGTTTTGATTAGTTCAAACAAATGCATTAATATTTGAGACATTAGGTATGACGGCAAAGTACCTACCGGGATAAATCTGCCAATCGATATTGGTACACGTTAACGTTTTGGTTTCATAAGCTTAGTGTATAATACATTTTATGGGCGTATAATAACGTAGCCTACCTGTTTTGTTTTCCAAACATTGGTGTGAGTCTACAGCTCACACTACGATTATTGTGTTCAAACGATTTACCTACAAACACTACGATTATGGTGTTCAAACGATTTAACTACCAACACATTGTGTTCAAACGATTTAACAAACTCTATGAATATCACTCAACCTTTGTGTTGACCTCTCAAGCATGTATTTCAGGTTCATGACGATCAAGGATGGCACGGAAGGACACGGATACTCAAGAGGGCTATAAATTTTATTATCATTCAAAACTCATTTATTATACATTGTAAACATGGAACCAATTGGGACCTCATATTGAAATCTCTGATATTTATATAATTTGAATGATACATCTTTTAAAACGACTCAATTGGAGTTCGTTTTCTATTATTGTGACTATTGTGCCGTCGAGTAACACCCAGTTTGAATTCCGCTGCATCCATGAATTGGGGGTGTTACAGATTGGTACCAGAGCCATGGTTATAGAGAAACGGGTCTAATTGAGACCTAAACTATAACTACAACTACAAGCAAAATCATTTTTATAGCCTTCCGCTCTCCGTGTCTTCCATCCTCCAGACGATTATGGACTTAGTAAGCATTTTATGCTACATGAACACATATAAGTATATTGATATATACACACTAAGCATTTTATGCTACATGAACACATATTAGTATATTGATATATACACACTAGGCATTTTATGCTACATGAACACATATAAGTATATTGATATATACACACTAGGCATTTTATGCTACATGAACATATCTGTGTATGCCTATTCTAAGGCATTTCGGCACAACCACACTCTCCCAATCATGTTCCTACTCCAACATTATATGTCCAAGACATTGTAACTGATTACAATGGTCTCATTCATTTTCCAAGACATTGTGAGATACAATGGTCTCATTCATTTTCCAAGACATTGTGAGATACAATGGTCTCATTCATTTTTCAAGACATTGTGAGATACAATGGTCTCATTCATTTTCCAAAACATTGTGAGATACAATGGTCTCATTCATTTTCCAAGACATTGTGAGATACAATGGTCTCATTCATTTTTCAAGACATTGTGAGATACAATGGCCTCATTCATTTTCCAAGACATTGTGAGATACAATGGTCTCATTCATTTTCCAAGACATTGTATGATACAATTGTCTTAATCATTTCTCAAATGTTTTGAGTCACACAATGACCTAACCTACTTCCCAGACATTGTGAATTGCACAATGGTCTAACCTACTTCCGAGACATTGTGTTTTGTGCAAATGGTCTCTAAAATTATTCCATCACATCATCAATATCATTTCTTATGATATCAAAAACCCGTCACAATCTATCGATTTCAAAACAAGAAATATGAGATTTCTAAAGGACAAACTAATCCATCATCGACAAAAGCTGAACTTTCTCTACATTCATCAAAGTTTTCTTATGAAACCTTCATTATTAAAAGTTCGTGATCCTGGCCAAGTATGTTCTATTTTAGAAATACTTAAAACTTCCTTTCCATACGTATCTACCCTTACTACCTTCTATGCAATGGAATATGAAAACATACGTTACAAGTCTTGTATGGACGGGACTTGCAACTTAAGGGTTTGACATCGCCTTTGTTTAGTGGACAGTTTCCCGAAAGCAACGGACATATCAAAAGTATACCTAGTTTAGGTATTTGAAAATTTTATCGAACCTTGGCTAAATATGGACTAGTCACCTATATTTAACCTAGGGACAGTGGAATATAGTCTGACTAACTATATTCGACTTAGAATTTTCAAATACTGAGAATAGTTGTACTAGGGTTATGTTTAGGTTGATTTCCTACATGAACACGATAAACCACCAGAATACATTAAAACAATCTAAAGACACGATAGTGCCTTACCACTCAGCAAGATCTTAACACCTTATTTGTATGATCTAAATTCATTCTTGAAAATTTTCATTTATGAGATAATCCGAACGACTATCTTGGGATAGTTATCAATTCTTCTCTTTATCCCGTGGAAGTACCATCCTGTTTAGGATACCATTCCGTCATAAACTTTTAAAAATCTCTTAAGATTTTTAAAGCAAACTCAACATCGATACCTAAGAGTATTAATGTTAAGCATACACTACACACTTTTATTCATCAACATATCATAACATTATCTTCACAACCGTTGGAACCACAAGCTCATTTACAGATTTTGATGCACTTTTAAAGCTCAAATCATCCTTAGTTACACCACAAGTACCCTCATCAGCTTTACAAGTTTGAATATTCATCTTGTACTTTTGGAACACCAGTATCATCTCGTAATACACTACCTTGTAACTCACCGGCTAAGTATGAATGTTGTGTCGGGAATTCTTGAGTAGGATGATTTATAGTGTCCTTATTTGAATGGATTGGGATGCCTTTTCATTTAAATAAAGAAATTATAAATCATCGAACCATACGTTTATATTCCTTTAGTTACATTGTTTGGGATGCCTCTCTATGTAAATAAAGAATTATAAACAAGTGGGCTTAATTATATCCGAAATAACATAAGTATGAAGTCAACCTACATTACATTGCTCGGGTATGGCTTGATACCTACATTACATTGCTCGGGTATGGCTTGATACCTACATTACATTGCTCGGGTATGGCTTGATACCTACATTACATTGCTCGGGTATGGCATGATACCTACATTTTATTCGCCACAAGAAATCCTATCTTTTCACCGACATCGCTTCAAACCATGACATAAACACTAGGTACAACAACCGATTACCTACTAGGCTATGATTGCAACAACTATCCCAATTTCCATTAGTACGAGATTTACATTTGGTTTTCATAATGATAGTGCAATAACAAACAAACTCATTACGGGGCCATGTAACCATATGCACGTGCAGTCGTACCAAACTCATTGCGAAGCCATGTAGCCATATGCATGGGCAGCCGTACAATTCAAACAGGACTTGGTCCAACCACATGTTCAACGCTTATTCCATGATTCGATTCTTATATCAATTTCCATTTATTGGATTCCTATGTAAATTGCTATTGTTGTTCAACTGTTATATCAATTGCTATTGATACTTGACAACTATATCAATTTCCATTTTGATATTTAACTATATCAAGTTCTATTTGATATTCAACTACTATATCGATTCCTATTAATATTCGACTGTTATATCAATTTCCTTTGATGTTCGACTATTACCATACCTTTCCTACATAAAAGGAAGCCTCATCCTACACCATACACTGAAATGACAAATCAAATTACATTACCGGAAATCCCAGACTTTGGTCCTCATAAGTAACCACACATCTTTATCGATACCACTCCAACATATTACACACATAGAACTTCGGGGCGAAGTTCCCCGTAAGGGGTAGAGACTGTAACAATTCGCAATTTCAGGTTAATTACCATTCCCGGAAAATTCCACTATTCACTTTTACTATTCATTTTTTTTCCGAAACTTTCCCGAAAGTTGATTTTTATTTGATTTTATCGAGTGATAAATCATTTCCATGGCAAATTAAAAGTTTAACTTTCATAAGCTCATTTTCGTGAAAGTTATTAAGGAATTACACGGAATTACACGTTTTAGGGTAAAACGTCAATCAGAAATTCTACGCACAACGAAATTCGATCCCGTCAGGTGACCCCACATTAGAAAAATGTTTGACACACTCATGATTTATTTGAGAATTAATCGTGACTGAGAAAAACATGACCAAAAACTTCCCAGCAGGTCACCCATGCCTGCACTACTCTCGCATGAGCACGCTTAACCATTTGGACGATTAACCGTGAGACCACAAAACGTGTTTCTAAGACTTTTTGAGTTTTCAACTTATTATAAAAAGTCAACATATTCTTTCCCTCCTCCATTGACCAAAAATGATCCCTTGATGTTATAAGTCATTTCGTGATTTTTAGGCTTACGGTTTGATGTCTAAAAGACATTTAATACCAACCGACACTAGACTGAGCCCAGTCTAGACATTATAAGTCATTTTAAATCATTTTTATAACATTAGAAAAGTAACATTTTACTTTTCTCAATTTTACGCAATATTCAGCGTTTTACGCGAATTACGCGTTTTAGACCCGTGTTTCCAGTTTTTAGCAGGGTTTACCACCCAAATGGAACCTACCACTCATTTTATATTTTATTATGGACTATTTGGACATGTTTAACAATACTTTCAAATTCCATAATTTTACGACACCCGGTTTTACATTTTGAGGCTTAATCATTTACGATTGGCATTTCCCGGAGTCAAAACTAACCAAGTATCTTGGATAATACCAAGAAAAGTCCACACCCTTGCTCTCCAAGTTCATGAACCGCCTATGGGGGGGGGGGATTCACACTAGGTGGCTTGATCTTGTGCTTAAGGCCTTAAGATGGTTACAAGTGTTCACCTTGGTCTCCAAGGTGTTGACTAGTCAAGGAAAGTAACCTCCTCAAAGGCATATAAAGCCCCCTTCCCCCTCCTTTTGTGCCGTGCACTTCCACACACACAAACACTCTCATATTAGCTTAATTCCTTCCAAGTTTCATGCAAGATTCAAGTGCTAGTTCAAGGTAGAAACCCTAGATAGATTATCATTCATCAAACACTTCCATAACCTCATATACTTGGTGATTTCTCTTGAGTTTAAATCCACTCATTTCACCTAAACCTTCATCATCCATCTTTCAAGAATACCAAGGGTAGAAAGATTGCATGAAGTGAAAAAGGGTTGAAGCAAGTCTATCAAAGTCCTATCCTTACATGTTAACTTCCTTTCATCTTTGAAAGCCAAAAGTTGTGAGCCAAACCCTAACTTGATTCTTGTTAAATAATCATGTTCATGTTATTTACATATTATTTGTGCTATATATTGTCTTGTTATCATGTCCATGATGTATAAAAATGACCAAAACAAGTTATTGTTATTGATTGTTACAACAAGTTACTAAAACAAGTAAACTAGTGACTTTCTTGGTAAGACCTGATCAAAATGGTAAAAATATGATGTTGGATCATTACATATTACAGTAGAGGACTTAACAAGGAAACCATAGCAATTTGAACCACCCAAAACGAGTATACGAGTCAAAAGTTACGCCCATTTGAAATTACCAAAGTTTCCGGCAAAACTGCCAAATAGCTTCCTGATCAAATTTGGGTTTTTAAAGTCATACTTCTGGTCCGATTCATCAAAAAGTTAAAACACGAAAGTTGTCCGGAACGACGTTTTCGTTCAGGAACAAAGAAGCTCGAGACCTAAAAACGCTTTCCGAGTGATAAAATTCTTCAAAATCTTAACAGCCCATTTTTAGACCAAAGTCATTACATATAAGTTATGGTTTATGAAGACCAAAGGGGTCTTATGACCTATAATCAAGACCACAAACATGACTAGAACCAAGGTTGAGTCTCATGACCTTGGAACAAGGACCAAAGGTCATGGCTAAGCCATGACGAAATGACCATAACAACTCACATAGGCGTAAACATGAAACAATGAGTTAGGCGATAACTTGAACAAGCAATTTGGATCTACTTCACTTAAAAGGAAACCATGAGATTTTACCAAGAGAACATGGTCATTTAAGGCTTATGAAGCTACCCCTAATAACAATCTTCATGTACAAATAAACTTTCCTAAGTTTATTCAAATATCGGACATGTAACCTTTCGGATCAAAACTTATATCTATATATTTCATCAACTACTACAATAGTAGGGAGCCTCATGTGAGGAGTTCATTATGTAAGCCGTCGAGTTGAGTTGTGGATTTACGAGTTAAAGTGTCCTGGCTCCTCGAACGCTTACTAACATGACTTCTGAATTATGTCGGCCCGAACGGTAGTGAACGATATACAAAACATACATGTTTCATGAATCATTTCTTTCAAAGACTTACATTATACATCATACCACATCATGGACTATAATGCAAGATATATATATAGGCACTACTTCATATTCTTTACTCCGATCCTAAGTCGCGACATTCTATTATAGGTTGCTCGTAGAAACTTTCACGATTCAACCATTACATTCATTACTTGCTATCTTACTTAAGGTGAGTTCATAGCCCCACTTTACATTACTTCAATGTTTTACAAACCCTTGGGGGGAATACATGCTATTATTTTTCTACTCGAACACAATGCTTTCTACTGTATGTTATTCGACTATGTTTTATTATCACTAAGTAACATCCTTGCCAAACCAAGATCCCTTAGTATGAACCATTTAATCACTTGCGAGGGTTACTTGTAAGTGAGCGCGAATATTGTGAATAGGCCTATTGGGATTGACGAATCCCATTTGTTTTGATTAGTTCAAACAAATGCATTAATATTTGAGACATTAGGTATGACGGCAAAGTACCTACCGGGATAAATCTGCCAATCGATATTGGTACACGTTAACGTTTTGGTTTCATAAGCTTAGTGTATAATACATTTTATGGGCGTATAATAACGTAGCCTACCTGTTTTGTTTTCCAAACATTGGTGTGAGTCTACAGCTCACACTACGATTATTGTGTTCAAACGATTTACCTACAAACACTACGATTATGGTGTTCAAACGATTTAACTACCAACACATTGTGTTCAAACGATTTAACAAACTCTATGAATATCACTCAACCTTTGTGTTGACCTCTCAAGCATGTATTTCAGGTTCATGACGATCAAGGATGGCACGGAAGGACACGGATACTCAAGAGGGCTATAAATTTTATTATCATTCAAAACTCATTTATTATACATTGTAAACATGGAACCAATTGGGACCTCATATTGAAATCTCTGATATTTATATAATTTGAATGATACATCTTTTAAAACGACTCAATTGGAGTTCGTTTTCTATTATTGGGACTATTGTGCCGTCGAGTAACACCCAGTTTGAATTCCGCTGCATCCATGAATTGGGGGTGTTACACAAGACATTGAAGTTGTGAAGTATTTGTGAAGGCGTGAAGATACTTGTGGTGTGAAGAAGTATAGAAGAAGTGAAAAGGTGTGAAGAAGGTGTGGTGTGATATTTGGTGTGAGATTGGTTCTAGCTACGATTAGAACTCGACATTTTGCTTTGTGTCGTAAATTGGTGTAAGCTTTTGGTGTGTACGGTTTTCTCCGCCATAAGGGAGGTTATTGACTTAGTGAAGAAAACTCTCGAGTTCGGTGCTCGGGGAGTGGAGTAGGGCAAGGAAGGTGTCCTTGTAGCCGAACCACTATAAATCCTTTGTCTCTCGGTTTTGATCTTTCCATCTCTCACTCTTTGCTTGCATACTTACTTGCTTTTCATACATTGTTATAATTGTGTGTTGTGCATATATTGATTTCACATAAAGATCAAACTAGGTTCCATTTAAAACATTAGTTATACATTAGTAAAATATAAGTATATACAATTATTAAAACATATATACATATATAAATACAAACTTATAATTAAGTGAGATATATGAAATTATAATTTCTATTCAACACTTTAAATAAGTAGTGTCTATGTGATATATGTGAATTAAGTTGTATCTATACTTTAGCTTCAAAGGTTTTTACAATTACCATCAATCCTTAGAAAGTAAACTTTTATTAAACGAAAAAGACGCAAAACTATTCAACCCCCCTTCTAGTTTTCCACAATTGGTATAAGGAGCCACGTCTAGCAAGATTTTTAAAATAGACTGTATTTTAAAACTTGTAACGATCTATGGAATTTGAAAAATATTTAGAAGGGGAATTTACGCAACAACCACCATTATTTGAAAATGATCATTTTCTTGAATGGAAAAACAAATTTGAAAATTGTGTGAAATCAATAGATCTTGATCTTTGGCATATCATTTCAATTGGTGATCTTAAACCAACCAAAATGGATTTTGAAAATCAATATAACAATCTTCAAACCAAAATTGATAAAAACACTAAAGCGAAATTACTTATTTTCAAAACTCTACCAAGAGTTTAATATGAAAGATTATTTCGTTGTAAAACGGCAAATGATATTTGGAAATGTCTTTTAAAGTTTCACCAAGAGAAATGTAAAACCAAAGATGATAAACTTGATATTGCACAAAAATTAGTTAATCTAGAAAATTTAATAAATAAATATTTAGTTGAAATAAACACATGTACTACTAGTTCGAATGTGATCTTTGAAGGTATCTATAACGAAGAATACATGAGCCAAATCCGAAGAAAGAGCATTAATAAATCATGGTGCAACAAGTACGAAGAAGACGATGATAATACGGCTTGTGAGAATATTCAAACAAATGTGAACACAAGTATTGATGGCAAGGACTACATGCTTCTAGATCCAAGCAAAACTACAAACAAAACATGGAGCGACATGGACAATGGAATTGATCACCGTATAGCATGTGAAGAATGTACAACTACAAATAAGGTACAATCCAAAACCAAACATTTTTGCTATGATCAATTTATATTAGAATTTTCAAAAATGGAAAACAACTTCAAAAATTTTTGCAACATTGACTCAGAAATTATTTTTAAAAACGAATATTCAACATCCGCTGAAAACAACTTTGAAAAAGAAATAATTTTAGAAGATAAAATTTCTAGACTTGAAAGTAATATTGAAATTGATCTTAAATGTAAAAAATATCAAGACTACAAACATGAAATTAAAATGGAAAATGAAAAAGCAAAAACATTGGCAAAATTCGAAAATAGTTCTAAATCTTTAGAATATCTTCTTAACATTCAAAAGTCATTTTATGATAAAACCGGTTTAGGATATACTGCAAATAATTCTTTAACAAATATATCAAAACAAATAAAATTTGTTAAACCTGGTGGAGAAATTTAGAACTAATATTATTTACACTCATTATTTATCACTCTAGTCAAGAAAGTCATTGTTTGTTAATTAAAACAAACTATTGATGAATTCTTGTACTTCTCGACGACATCCTCATCATGTGCATTCAAATGCAATGGATGTTCTCAACTAACCAACTCGGACCCATGAGAATCTGGGTACCAAGCTTTTTATCATGTTTAGGTAATTAACGAACGAAGAGTCTATTACGTGTTGATTTGCTCATCTAGCTCTATTACCTTTAATTGCTATTGGTTCCTATCACTATGTTTCACATTCTGCAAATGTTTTGCCTATGACGTTGTTGCGATCATTTATTGTCTCGACATTTTGTTCTTCACTCTTGGAGTATTGGTATCATGGTGTGTCCGTTGCTATTTCAAGTTGAAGGCTCCAAAGCACAATTATTTTTAGTCTTCACGACTTGTGATGATTGGTGTGATCGACTAAGCATTTCGGATAAAGCTCCCTTGATTTCTATTGCGTTGGAATGTCACTTTGCTACTTCGACATGTTTTGGACAAACTTTTAAGATATCTTCCATTTCCCTCATGCCCACTCTTAAAGAAAAGCTGGACCTGAGGTAAGTTTTCTTTTCAAAAACTTGCCAATATTACATTATATTAAAGAATGCTTTAATGAGTATGTGAATATGATTTAACTTATAAGTTGCCATGCTTTTAGATCATTAATACTAATATATGCATATATGATATTAGAATTATTACCCTTCTTGTTGTTTAGTCTATTATCATTTTTCTTAGTCTTCATTTATATTGAAGATCCTCTATGATCTATAGTAGAATACTTTCCATTTAAGCTATATGATCTTACTAGTTGCATTAATAGATGTATTATAATTGAGGCTTGTTGGTAATTTGATATTATAATGTTATTTGTATATATATATATATATATATATATATATATATATATATATATATATATATATATATATACATATACACATGTCTATCTTGTATCCATAAATGTTTTACTTTGTTCCTCTATATCTCATTGCATTTAGATCATAAATATCTACCATCTCTCTTCCATATCTTTAGTTGTTATTAGAGATGATTATATGTGAAAATGGGTTTAATTGATTCTCTTGAACATGATAAGTTTCCATTTCAAATCCTTCACTTGCAATTTCTTGTTATCATAATCAAAACATCATGTTCAAAACTTGTATCTCTTTGAATAAAAATCTTTCAAATATCTATATTGTTTTTCTTCAAGCAATATGCTTAACTATAATTTTTCATAACTCTATTTTAATCAAAAACAAGATTGAAATTTTTTTTATTACATGATATGAAACAAAACTCAATATATTTTATTGAAATGCACATTTAAATTTATTTCAAAACATTATTGAATAAAACTAAAAACGTTTTGCTCAAAACATACTTGATTATCTCACATATGTCATACACTTCTATGGAAATGACATCCACAATTTAATCAAATCGTTTCATGAGAATCATGATTTGCCCATATGAATCTTGTTTGTAACAAGTCTTAATGTCCATATAATCATATCTTCCTACTTGTTACTTGTAAGAAACTCTCAATATGTTTGCACTAGCCTACATGTTATCATCTTCATATAGTTGCATATTTAACTAATTTGCTTTATTGCTTCCTTAGTTGCATATCTTAATTGATAAATTAATAGATAGCATGATTATTAGAAATTAATTGCCTAATTTAATTATTTCTATATCACTCTCTACATTCATGAATAGTATGCCCTATATTACCTCAAAGAGTTGAACTTACTTGAATCCAAATCCAAAAACACAACCTTTTTGAAAATTTTCTGCCAAAAACCCATTTCTGGCATTCTGGGAATCACCAGATGGGCCGCCCCCTTAATTATATAAGGCGTCCACCTTAATGATTAAGGGGACCGGCCCCTAATTAAAGGGACCGGCCATCTGATGGTCGGGGATACTGTTTTCTTTATCACTTTTTGACCCATTTCAACCTATACTTCCCAAAATTCACAAACATATTTTGTCCCATACTATCCCTCAAAATTTTCCTTCCTAAACCACATTTCTCATACACTATAAATACTCTCTTCCCATCATTAATGCCATCACACCCAAACATGTCATCTCCCATCAACCAAAAACCAAAGATTTCAAGAACCGCAAGGATCTCCGTCAAACCCGTTTGGAGGAGGAAACTTGATTCTTGTCATAACTCAAGTGATGTTGTTCCAAGTCAACCAACAACTAAACCTCAAACCCACTCTAATGAGTCATCTCACAACCTATCATCCACTCATTCCCTCATTAATGCTTCTTCTTATGATGAGCATGCTCAATCCCAAAACAACAATCCCAACATCTCAATCAATACTTCACATGTTGCTCATTCAACAAAAACACCACTCACTCATGAAGAAACTCTTCCACCCTTTTCATGTTTTCATGACTACCCAAGCTCAACCATGTCTCCACCACTAAGAGTACCACCACTACATCCTACAACTTCACATGCCATTCCTATGTTGCATGTTAAAACCTTCACCCAAGACAACTATCATGTTCCACCACCAACACCTTCCTCCGAACAATTAAAGTTCGTTGAGGAGCTAAAAGAGGCTCATGAGCTTAGTGCTCTTTTAGCATTACATCTTGCTCAACGCAATTTGGATCCACCCCAATCAAGCTCACCATCATCACCACACAACATCAACCAAATTGAGAAACATGTTAACAATTGCCCTTGTTGCATCCTCCTTCAACAACAAACCATTGCTTTGAATGAGCACTTCACTTGGATTGAGTATCTTCTTACAATGTCACAACTCACCATTTCAGGTCATTTCCCAAACTTTGGAAAAACACTATTCATCAAACACTATTCATCAAAACACTATTTATCGCTTTACTATTCATCATTTTTTGTGTCAGTTTGATATTCAGAGAAGCACTCAGAAATTTTAATATTCATTGAACACTATTCATTCCGGAAGAAATTTCATCATTCACGTGTATTATTCAATTCATCGTAAATTTAGTTTACAGGTATTTAAATTCGCGTAACCATATTGGTTCAGGTGCGAATTCATGCATTATCAGTAAAGATATTTCATACGGACTAGAGACAGTCTGCATATCATCAGTAGGTCATTTACATGTTATACCACTCTTAGGATTTTCAAATTTACATATTTGATACATTTAACGTTTTCCTTATAATTATTTATAATAAACGTTAACACCCGATTTATAAACACGACGAATATATCTAAATATTCCCACAATGGTCCCGACATATTTTTATATCCATTTTATCATCATAAAAGTTATAACATTCATTTACCCAGTATTTTGGAAATTTATTTTATTTATAACGTGAGCTTATGAATATTACGACGGTTTTCGTGAAAACTAAACAATAATCACCCGAACACTCAGTAATTGTACCCAACATATTTTTATCATTTTTATGACTTTATTAAGTCCTGGTTAACTTCGTTAATATTTATTTCTAGCAAACCCAATACCCATTATAACTAATACTTACACTAAACTACAACTATTATTACACTACATTTCCTAAGTGATCAAAACCGACTTTGCTTCTCTTTTGTACATTGAAAACCGGCCATAAGCACACCCCTAGACACCATGTGATTTCTTTTTAACATCATGACTTATGTACTAGTATTATACATTAAAACCTAACCTAAATATCTACCAAAAACACATATAACATAACATACATAATTTCCAAGAATCAAAAACTCATTTTTGATCATCTCTTCCCCAAAACCCACGACCCAAACTCAATATCCATGATCAATCCATTATTTTTCCAAGATCAAAGCTACAAAGTTGTTCATTTCATCATTCTAATCAAGAATCTTACAACAAAAACACAAGTAACACAAGATTTCTCATCATCTAATCACCTATTATTTCAAAGTGAGTTATCAAATTTATTTTCATGATTTCATCTAATTAACACTTGTATCTTATGGTTTTCATGCTTAATTTCATGTACAAGTTAGCTATACCACATTATTTTTGTTAACTTTTTGAACATACAAACCCTAGATTTTGATTTAGGTGTTCCTTTGTAAAATTAACATGATTACTAGTGATTAGGAACCCATGGCACCCTAAGAAGGTGTATGGTAGGATTAGTATAGATTTGTGGTGTTTGCAAGAGATTTGGTTGAAGTAGAAACTAGTTTTGGACATGAAAAATGGATTTGTAACAAGTATTTATACATTCTGTCCCATTTTTGTAAATCCAGGAAAATCAGTAAATATAAAGTAAACTTTGGCAAAATTTTTAGAAAATACTTTCAAAAACGAATCCGTAGGCGAAAGAACGGATTAAAAAGAGTTTATAACGAAGAAGTTATGATTTTTGCAAGTTTATTGACGAAAAGTAATTTTCTGAAAAATACATGCTGTTGGACGTTTTTCATCGGACAAAAAGAGGCTTTAGACGTAACCCGGAGGAGCCAAGCTTTCCAAAATATATTACTACATACTAAGACGTAACCGTGGATATAAAGAACAAGTAAAACGGACTTATAACGACAAAGATATTCACGTTTCAATATCGGCAAAACTTATATTGTTTTGACAGCTTTTGGTAAAATGATAACACTAAAACTACGTAGTAACTCTAGATTTCTAGAAATAATACCAAGTACCCAAATTCACAACTAATGAAGTATTAGTGATTACAAGTATATTTTTATCACTACAAGGCGTTATATCAAGGATTTCAAACCGAGGATTTCAACACTAACATTGATACATACGATATAGATATATATATATATATATATATATATATATATATATATATATATATATATATATATATATATATATATACATTTCAACTAGTTTTATTTTTCTAGTTGCCTTATTTTCCTAAGTCTTGGAAAATGTATATTTTTGATAACAACAAGTATTTTTCCAAAGAGTAGAGTGGTATAGGAAACATGTGCATGGACATTCATAACATCATTTCATGATCTAAAGTAGATCGTTCATCATTCATATTAGGTTGCGGCTAGTGTGCGCGCCTTGTTTTTCAGCTCATTACATGTTCATGGTACCATCATATCAGGTGAGTTTTCATAGCCCCGTTTTCAATTCAACATTTTGATTTCAAATCCCACGGGGGAATACATTGCATCAACCATTTTAGTACGAGCCCAAGTACCAAAACATATGTACATTGCTTAAGTTGCCTTACCAACCTGTTAAAGTCCTCTATTTATTATCATGGACCGTTAATATGCCGATTAAGCGAGAGTGAGTGGATAGATCTATCGAGGGTGACGCCTCCATCCGTGGTAGTTATTACCAACAGTAAGCGGATGCATTTCATGTCTACATTTTGGGAGTGTTCTGGTAAAACATTCAGGAGGGGCATATAATTTCATCAGTCTAGCTTCGGGGTCATGAGCTTAAGGTCTATTGTACTATTTTACGTGACTTTTGTCATGCACTTATACTTGTGGTGGCCGTACAACATTACATTTTATAAACCTATGGAATTCACCAACATTCATGTTGACGTTTTAGCAATGTATTTCAGGTTATTAAGGTAGCTCACGTGACATGCATTTGGACCTTTATGGAGTCGCGGGGTCGACGCGTCTCACCATTATTTCATGCACTTATGTAAACGTTTGATCTAGCAGGACTTGTTTTCATAAACTTGCAACACCTTTTGGGGACCTCACATTGTAAACTCTGGATTATTTAAATGATCAAACGAAGTATTTTCCAAATGACACTTTAGGTCATTCAATGTAACTGTAACTGTGATGCTATGACAGACACCCCCAGGTATTCCATTCCGCTGCAAGTCAGTTAAATTGGGGGTGTGACATACAAGATCTCAACAAACACCATCACTTAAACAACATCAAAACCCTCAATCAACAAACCCTACTTCTAATCCACCGCCTACAAGTTCCACATCTCCAAACTTACCAACATCCATGCAACCAAAAGTTTATCTCCACTAAACCACCAAGCATTTTATATTCTTATGTTTCTCATTTTCAAATAAAACTCTTCAACCATTTTGGGATTCAAGAAAGTTTGGTGACACTCCTTGTTGGCACATTAGGATGCTCTACTTAGTTTAGTATTCTATATTTATGGCCTTTGTAACAATGATTATGGGTTGACATAATCATTTTCTAATCAATGACTTAATATGTGTTTCTAATTATCTTTTACCATGCTTATTATTTGTTGGTATTATGATATATGTGTTTGCTTGTGCCATGCTTGTGCTTCTAATATTTTTCTTGCAAGAATTCCAATACTCGAACCCTTGGTCCCCTCAAACGAGAAGGAGCTTACATCAAGGGGGAGCTTCCCTTCTATTGGTTTAAACCTTTTTGATTTTACAAAAAGGGGGAGAAGTGAATATAAACCCACTAAATACTTGTCACTTGTCTAAAAATTAATTTTTGGATTTAATGAGTTTAGGTTTTGTAATCATCAAAAAGGGGGAGATTGTTGATATAAATAAATGACTAAAAACGTTATTCATATCTTTCGATATCTCTATGTTTTGATAATCACAAAACGAAAACTCATCAAACCAAAGATCATGACATAAACAAGTATTTAGTAGTAAATACTCACCTTTACCATCTAATCACTTAAGGTATGAATAAACAAAGTGTCTAATGCATTATAAGATCAAAGGAACACTTTTGTTAATCACTAGATATTTATAAAATGTCACAAAACATTTTATATCTTTTATAAAACATTTTTGGCATTAAAAGAATATGTTTAATTCATTACAAAATTATGAATTCAAATTTTCAACCAAAAATGGCAAATCTAATCCAGAAAAATTTCCCTCACAAAAGGACAAGAAAATACAACGTTCAGGAGGGCGGCCCCCTTAATCATTAAGGGGACCGGCATGGTCCAGAACAGTATTTTCTGGCCCTATAAATATTGGATCATTCTACATATTTTTTTTACCTTTTTGCACTAAAAAATTTCTGATCTAAACATCTATTTCCTTCCTCTAAAAATCCTTTGATCTTATATACTTTGACCTTTGTTTCAAAGTGATTCAAGCCTCAACACTCAAGTGCAAAGAGAAGAATACTTCTATTAGAAGTATTACAACTTAGTATCATCTTGCTATCTAAGTTGTTTGTTTATTTCATTTTGTTGATCCTTCATATTTTGGTAAATAAGGTGTATGTATTAGTTAGCTAGATTTAGTTATAAAATCTAGAATTGTTGTAAGTGTGAAGTGGAACTTGAAGTGAAGAAGTAGTGTTGGATAGTAGTGGTGATAGGAGACAGTAGCAATAGTGACTAGTAGTGAAGAAATTGAAGCTTCCAAGTGGAGAAGACTAGAAGACATTAGTGGCTTGAAGGTGTGAAGACATTAGTGGCTTGAAGTTGTGAAGACATTAGTGGCTTGAAGTTGTGAAGACATTAGTGACTTGAAGTTGTGAAGACGTTAGTGCCTTGAAGTTGTTAAGTTGCAAGACATTGAAGTTGTGAAGTATTTGTGAAGGCGTGAAGATACTTGTGGTGTGAAGAAGTATAGAAGAAGTGAAAAGGTGTGAAGAAGGTGTGGTGTGATATTTGGTGTAAGATTGGTTCTAGCTACGATTAGAACTCGACATTTTGCTTTGTGTCGTAAATTGGTGTAAGCTTTTGGTGTGTACGGTTTTCTCCGCCATAAGGGAGGTTATTGACTTAGTGAAGAAAACTCTAGAGTTCGGTGCTCGGGGAGTGGAGTAGGGCAAGGAAAGTGTCCTTGTAGCCGAACCACTATAAATCCTTTGTCTCTCGGTTTGATCTTTCCATCTCTCACTCTTTGCTTGCATACTTACTTGCTTTTCGTACATTGTTATAATTGTGTGTTGTGCATATATTGATTTCACATAAACATCAAACTAGGTTCCATTTAAAACATTAATTATACATTAGTAAAATATAAGTATATACAATTACTAAAACATATATACATATATAAATACAAACTTATAATTAAGTGAGATATATGAAATTATAATTTCTATTCAACACTTTAAATAAGTAGTGTCTATGTGATATATGTGAATTAAGTTGTATCTATACTTTAGCTTCAAAGGTTTTTACAATTACCATCAATCCTTTGAAAGCAAAATTTTATTAAACGAAAAAGACGCAAAACTATTCAACCCCCTTCTAGTTTTCCACATGCATGATAATAATCTGGACTATAAGGTTAAACGTAATTCTGAGATATTCTAAAAACTATGAAGAAATTAAAACTAAAAATAGAGGAAGTACGCCGCACTTGTTTTCAAGTACGTCGGTCTTTCCTAGGATATTTCAAAAGATTAAAACAGAAGTATGCCGCACTTGTTCTCAAGTACGTCGCACTTTTTGGACCAGAAGTTCCTAGAAGACTTTTATATTGTTCATAATGACCAAACCAATTCATCTTTTGATTTTTGAATGTTTACTGATGTTATTGGAGTGCAAGATATCATTTAGTTTTGATTGTACTAACATATTAATGGTTCATTTGATGTTATGTTGTCAAATGTTAGAAATAGACCCAAACTCGAGTATTGGACATATGTGCTTAGATAAGGGACATTCTCTTGCTGAGAATGACCAAGTGGAAACTGAAGGAACCTGGCAGGGAGCAGTTACTTTTGACATACCAGATATGGGGAAAAAGAATAAGCAAAAAATTCATATATTTTATGGGATGGAAACGGGTGAATGTTTCATGAAGTTTATTACCCCTTGCCATGTAGAAAATGTTTATGCAAATGATGCAATAACTGACTTGGCTTACAATAAGAATTATGTGTCTAAGGAGCTAATGAAAAGGCTTGGGTTAGGTTTTGAAGAAAGGGAAAATGGAAACAAAATTATCAATAAGAAGTTACTAGTTCAAATGAATGTGGATGTGTTCTTGGTGGAGTTTTATGTTAACCTAAGTGATGATGAATGGGTACCTAGTGTCATTTTTGGAAGACCATTCTTGGTATTAGCAAAGGGAACCGTGGATTTTGCTAAAGGTATACTAACTATTTACCAAAAGACAACATCTGAAATGAGTGAGGATACTAAAGTCTTTTCAATCCATAAGGTGGCTGATGAGGAAGAAGTTGGAGAGAAATATATCACACCATGCTATGTTGAGGGGGTATTTTCCTCTGATGGAATTTTGGACCTTGATATTGAGAAAAACCTTATTTCTCAAGAACTAGGGGACCAATTGGGACAAAGTTATGAAATTTTAGAGTATGGAGAAAAGAAGGTCAACAAGAAATTACTTATGAACTTGGTGGGAGAAACTTATGATGAATCTATTGAAAAAACTAAAGGATACGAGTTGGAATTCTTTGTGGACGAAAAGGTGAAAACTGGGGTTGTCCTAGGCAGGCCATTCTTGGAAAACACTAGGAGTATTATTAGTTACAATATTGGACAAATAACTCTTTGGGCTGAGATTTGTTTGGAGAATGAGCAACGAATGCCATTTGTGATTGATGCTCCAAAGGTTAAAAATGGAAGGAAAGTTTCTGGAGAATACAAGCTGAGTGATGTTATGTCACCCGGTTATTTCAGAGATTAGAAAAACTATGGATGACGGATAGGAGTAGCAACATGCGCTCCTAAGTTTATTTTTCTCGTTTTTATTTTTCGTTTCTATGTTATTTTCATTATTTGAATAAAACGTACCAAAACACTGTATCCTGGAAAGTTAAGGATTGTTTTGATGAATGAATGAATATAATGAAGTTTGATTATATGTGGATTGAACATTTTTACGTATGCATGTTAGTTAAAATAGTTAACTGTGGAAAAATTTGCAGCAAGTACGCCGTACTTGGGGTCAAGTACGCCGCACTTCTGAGCGGGACTATAAATATGACTTGAAATCTTTCATAACTCACAACATTTTCACACATAACACCAAAAGAAACCGCTACCTTTTTATTAAAAATTTCCACGAAAGATCTTTTCAAAGAAAATCAATCCACATTATAATGTCTTTGGTATGTTTATCGATTTTTGTTTAATTTCTTTAAAATTTTATTTTGTAATCTTTAGGGTTATATTTTTTTATGATATGTTATAGATTCTTCATTTTGATCAATGTGTTAGTTAGAATAAGTAGAACTTATAGGACTACCCAATTTCATGAACGAAAGTTTTGCGAATGATTGAATCGAATTAGGGTTAGGGTTTTTAGCCTTGATCACTATTTTTGCGAAGATATAAAACTAAGGGTTATTGTACAAAGATGTTACTAAAGTTTGCCTAAATTTTGTCCTAAGGTAATACGGTTTCAAAGTTGTCATCCAGGTTACTCAACTTAATATAATCGGTTAAATTTGTTACTGTGTTTTGGGTAACCTAGAGTTACCGGTGAAAATCCTACGTGCCATTGATGTATTATGGGTTAAATAGATAAATAAATTACTAAAGTTCACGAAAATGTTCACATAAGTTACTAAAGTATGGGGCAATGTTCACTTAAGTTACTATAGTTAAAACGGATAATGGGTTTGTATTTCTATTCACTAATGTCTAATTATGGATTACATTCCTTATAGACGAAGATCTTCATGCCATCAATCTGGGGGATAGTGGGTTTGTTGTGATAAGAGACGGGTGCACTATCTTTCAGTTCCCTGTACAAACGGATCAGATAAAATGGATCAAACGTATGAAAACATACAATATGTAAAAAAACACATAAAAACGTAGAAAAACACACAAAAAGTATAAAGAGGTATAAAAATGAATTGAGAGGCTTGTAGGGTTTAGAGATAAACCCTTTGGGGATGATCAACGGGTGCTAGGGAGCCAGATGTTGATCATCCGAGAGCAGACAAGGCGGACAGATGTCATGCATCCTTTGTGCATGTGCTATGCTACCTGAGAAGAGTTGTTAGGCCTAGTTTGGCATGGGCTTATGCTTTTCTAGTCAATGCTGACTTCGCGAACTATTTGGCATTTGGGCTTGATCTGAGCATGTGATTAGTGGGCTTGGGCCACTAATAATGATACGTTATCACATACAAAAATGTACAAAAACGTATAAAACATACACAAACATATAAAACAGATAAATAGCGGATGAAAACATATAAACCAAGATTTTTGAAAATAATTACAAACACCCGTTGGCCAAAAGGATATATTCTGCAAGATTCTGCAACAAAAGGGACCAAACGTACTAAAGGGACTAAAAAAAACACGTGGACTTGAGTAACTTAGATGACAGTTTTGAAATTTTAGTAACTTAGATGAACTTTTTCTAAAACTTTAGTAACTTCTTTCAGGTGAAATATATTTCAGGTTGAGATACCGGCTATCAACCGGTTGCCCACCTTGGGAGTAACCCTAGTGTAACATCTTTGAAACTTTAGTAACCCAGTTGATAAACCCGTGAACTTGAGTAACCTAGATGACAACTTTGAAACTATATTACCTTAGGACAAAATTCAAGCAAACTTTAGTAACATCTTTGTACAATAACCCGAAAACTAAATATGCTTATTTGATCTAGGAGAGATTAAAATGGAATGTTAAAAAAGATTCTGGATTTGACGAGTTGAAAATTATGAGAATTATGCCGAAATGCATAAACCTAAGATAAGAACTGCTTATTTTTAGGGGTTTTTTAGAAAACAATGAAGAAAAACTGTATCATGAGTTTGAAAACGTATTTTTGTTGAAATAAGGCTCTAGAATCAAATATTTCGCCCCCTTAATGCGGTGCGCCGGTTTTTTAGATCTGAACCGCCGTACTACATTTTAAGCTAGCTAGTACGCCGTACTTGTTCTCAAGTACGTTGCACTTTTTGCCTGAGTTTAAGATAGAATGTTTGAGATAAGAATTTTAAGAGAGATTTAAACATATGTGTGCACTAACAGCTATCAATCTTGTGTCTATGGATTATTTTTACTTTCAGGTAAGAACCAGAGGAGCTATTGAGAGAGAAATGAATAAAAAAGAGACTAAATATCATCCCAATTTAAGATGGAATGGAGTTACAAGAGAGGAGAAGAGGGAGTTTAATGACAAACTGACGAAGATAGTGGACAGGGACATTGACATTCCCAGGATAGTGGACTGGAGAGTCATGAGAAACTTAGGCTGTGAGAAAGACCTTGAGAATATGTTGTTGGTTTGAGTAGTATTCCCTGATGAAGTTGTAGATTCCTTTATGTGGAAGAAGGCTGTGGAGATCAAAGAATTTGTATACAAGGAGTGGTGCTTAGAGTTTTTTAGTTCCTTGAGAGTTAAAAGAGAAATGAGTGATAATGAGATTTTGACTGAAGAAATAATGAAATTTAGGCTTGGTGGAAAAGGATATTCTGTTACATTGTGGGAGTTTGGGAGAATGCTTGGAGTATACTCTAATGAGGAGTTGAGTGATACTAAGTTTAGGATTCTGGTAATGAGAGGAGAAAGAGTGAGGAAGGAATTTGATGGAGATAAGTACTTGAAGGAAATTAGTGGAGAAGATGTGAGGGTCTATGGAAAGAAGAGAGTGTGGAAAATAAAGAACCCCATGTTACAAATCATTCACAAAATCTTGGTCAAATATATTTTTTCACAGGAGTCACTATGAGCAATATGTTCTTGATGATGATCTATGGATTCTTCATGCATTTGACAAGAAACACCCTTTGTCCCACCTGAATGTAGTCTGGTTAATAGCTCAGCACCAGAGGAATGTGGCTGTGATACCTGGGGGAACAAGGATATGATGTGGGCATTTGGTCACCAGGATGGCAAGGAGCTTGGGTTTGGTGAATGAGGAAGATATGGGAATGTTGGAAAGGAAGGTGAATGCACGAGCTGTAGGAATCAAGAGCTTGGATTACTTGAGGAGCAAGGAGACAGGGAAGCTGATGGTTTTTCCAGAGGTCATGGAAGAGGAGCCTTTGGATGCTTGGTAATACCACCACCACCATAGATCAACAACAACAGCAGCAGCAGCAACAGTGAAACCGCCGCACAATATATGGTGTACGGCATACTTGTGATGGAAACCAGGGATCTGGTTGTTTTAAAGACAATTCCAAACATTTTTATTCGCATTCAAAACAATTTATGATGGCATGTGGAAAAACAAAACAATGGTAATCGAGGGGAACAAGATGGAGAAGGAACACAAAAACAATGACTATCTATATATCTATATAAATAACTAGTACTAATAATAATATATCTAATCTTTTTGATTATATTTATTTGCTTGTTTTTGTTTGTTTTGTTTATGAATATGTGCAGGTTCGAATTTAGTACGAAGGCTTTAACTATGCTTCGTACAATTTTGCTGAATTCGTCCTATAGTAAAGTAACTCGTTCCCATTTCTCTATTTTATTTATATTTTGTCACATTGAGGACAATGTTCATAATAAGTATGGGGGGGGGGGGGGTGCGATAAATTGGAATGATTTAAAAATAAAAATAGATTTTTAAAGGAAATGTGCGACGGTTTTGCAACTTGGTGTGCCGCACTTATTATATACAATTTTGAAAAATAATAATCGAGTTAAATCATTTAAGCTAATTCGACTCGGAATTGATAACGTGCTAGCATATTCATAACTATTACCACTTAAATGTGAGGAATTTTCAGCCTAATGCCCTTATTAAAGGCTTGTTTCTTTGTTTATGAGTGTGCCGATGTTTTATTTATTCTAGAACTTGTGCTTAAAAACTTTACGAGACCGTTGTAAGATCACATTCGTGTGATATAAGTAATTTTAAATGATAAGAGGCAAACTTAGGATTTACAACAAATAGCCATTCAATAAATATGTATTAGTAATCATATCGATTATCTAAATTCCAATATTAAAAAAACCTTTTGTAGCACTCAATTTTAGTGCTATTGCCACCTAGAACAACATTCTGAGCCAATCTCTTCGTTTCTTACATCCACTATAAAATAAAAAGAAAAAAATATATATACACTTTAGCCTTTCTAAACCTATGAACCTTGTTGGAAGTCCAAAGAAAAAGAAAAAGAAATAATTGCGGATTATGCTATTTTGAATGAAATGCGAAGGTTGCAAACTTCTAGTTTTGATTGAAGTGGTGTGTTTTTCGTAAGTATGGGGGAAACCAAATATTTCCCAAGAAAACAAAAGAAAAGAAAGAAAAAATATATATGTACGAGGAAGAATAAAGTGTTGGAGAAATATGTGCCAAATGGAGATCGTTATTACAAGAAAATGAACTTTCAACTGATTATTATTTTTCTTTTAGAAACAATTTCATAAATAAATCCCATGTCTAAATCCATACCCATATTATTACCTTTAGCCTAACGTTATAACCCAAACAAAAGTCCTCTTTGATGAAATTTACTTGGTGCTTACACCATGTCAGTGAAGTTTTTTTTTTTTTTTTTGTACAAGCCTATGGTAATTTATTTAACATGTCTGAGCAACTGAGTGTGATTCTTTTATACCCGATATATGAGTGTGAGTGAATTATACTTTCCACCTTCGTGAGATGCTTAGTCACGTTATTTTGGCTTATGATTTCTTGATAAGATAAAAAAAATTTAAAGATTGCTTGATGGCAAGCAATAGTTAAGTATGGGGGATTTGATAACGCTCTAATTATAAATGTTTATTCCATCGATTATATATCATTTATCTATTATATTATATAGAATATCATGTTATTTCTGTAGAATTGGTACTAATCTGGTTGCAGGATAGAACGAGAGAAGAAAGTCAGAAATACCACTAAAAAGACGATTAAATGACAAATATAAGAAAGGAGGGACTTGGAATGAAAATATACAAGTATGAAAGACCAATGTACACCGGTCTTAGGACTGTAGGTGGCGTACTTGCTTGGCGGGTAAATGAAGTTGAATGTACGCGAAGTACGGCGCACTTTCTATGAAGTGCGGTCCACTTACCTTGACAGTTACAAAATACAGTTATTGTTTTCATTCATTGTGAGGCCGATCACTTGTCCTCATTTACTGAATATTGGAGTTGAATTAGGTCAAGATGAGCCTATAAAAGTAAAGGTACGAAGCTGAAAAAAAGGGGCCAACACCAACGAGAAGTAGGGAAAATATACTAAGTGAGATTGGTGAACTCATACCAAGTTGACTATATCGGGGTTCGAGGTTGTGATTCTATTGCTGTGACAGAGTGTAGGAGAACGAGCCTATTGAATTATCTCTGTGAAATCATTTGTTCTTTCGTTGTAATCACTTTGGTACACTTTTCTACTTTGTTGAATTGAATTATGAAGTTTATGAAATTCATGTTGAATGATATGTGTTTTGTTATTACAATAATGGAGTAGTCGTTATATGCTTATTTGGGTGATATGTTATATGGTTGTTTGCAATGTAATGTACGCTTACTATTGATACTATGCTTAAGTTTAATTGATGAGATTATGCTTGGATCATTGTTGAATGTTTGATGTATCTTTGTGGTAGAAGTAGGTTGAAAGGGACTGCCATTTTTTTATTATTTCAAGGTGTTTGTCTATGGAAACTTTGTGTTAACATTGTAGAAATTGGTCGACAAAACATTTACCAACCCATCCATAATCTTGTTTAATGCCTTATCTCATGTCTAACGAACTTGATGAGGAAATTGGCTTATGTATACTTCTGTTACCAACCTATCATGTGTTTGGCAAAGTTCTTCATCTCCACAACCAACAACTAATGGAGTCTAGGATCTTTCTTAAACTAGGACTTCACAACTTCATTTTCTAGAACACCATCATAGGATCTCATCCTTTCGTACTCAACACATATCATGCACGTCATTGTCAGTGCAAACGATATATTAATCAAAACCGTCATTCCTAACACTTTCTCAACACATTGGTTTAACCAACACTTTCCCATCTCATAATGTCATTCTCATCCTCATATAGGTTCTTAGTATTCTTTATTCATTTCTTATGAAATGTTTGTTTCTAGGTGCTTATTGTCTTCACTTCTTTTTGAATCCATTCAAGCATACATTATGGCATGATACATCATCTTTGGTAGATGATATTGTCATTAACGGTCATGTAGTACTTAACCATGTTAGTACTCTTTCATCCGTTGTCGTTCGATATAGGTCATTATTTCTAAACGTATTTCGTTTTCATTAGCGTCAATCCTAATCGATCAAATCATAACCCGTAGCCGTCATTGAATATCAATTTCTATTCACATTTTCCTTTTCTCTTGAAATTACGTAAGTCGTATTCATTTATCCCTTTAAGTTTTGAATTTTAGATTGCATAAGTCCATATGTTCAATCTTTATATTTGTTATAGCATTTGTTATACATACGATTTTATAAATTCATGCATTATAACCACCACCTTTCATCAACTCTTTCACTAATCATCACCACCATGGATTAGCGTAAAACCTACTTCTATCAAGCTTGTGATGTTGTTAGATTTTCAATACTTTTACTAAAGTATAATGAAAATTGTTAGCCCTTGTTCAAACTCTATTGATACGTGTGTTTTTACTTGCCTTTTTGTCATTTCCCAACCAGATTTAATATTGTGCTTCTGTTTTAGGAAAAATTACGAAATTAGAAAACCGTTTCTACCGTCAAAAAGCTGGTCTGTTAAGAATATTAAGTCTTGCGGAAATGGTGGAACAAAATTTTGGGTTCTGCCTGTGTAATTTCTGGGTATTCCAAGTTTTGGCCCAGCGGACCAGGCGGAACCAAAACCAGGGTTCTGCCCGTGTAGTCGTTTGGTGCCGCCAGTAACCTGCATAATTTTCTATATTTTTCACAACTTCGCATTCTCTCTAACACCAACACGTGCACCACTCACCTTAACTCTCAATATTTTAATTTCTCTTCTAGGCATTACTTTGAGGGATTTTATCATATTCTATTCGCATTTTTATTTTAATTGTAATTCTTATTAGAAGAATACACCTTAACTTTCTTATTTTTTTAAGATGAAATATTTTGCACTAATCTTTTCATTGTAGGTTCACCATCATATACACTTGGTTGTATATGACATACGTGTCCACTAACAAAGCTTCTAGTATACTAATATTTGGTTTGTAGGTTCATATTGACGCCCTAAAAGCAAGGGGGAGCTTCCGTCAAGCATTTTATTGAATGCATATTATACTATCTTGCACTAACCTTTATTTTGTAGGATTCTTCATCCTTGCATCATATACGTTTGTACTCTAGCAATAGGGAGTATTGATCAAGGGGAAGTCGATCATGCAACCTTTGTTTTTCTAGCTTTCTAATTTCTTGCATCATATACGTTGGTACCCTATCAATGGGGAGTATTGATCAAGGGGGAGCTACATTCAAGGGGGAGCATGCACGCATTCATTTTTATTCACATTTTTCGACACACCTTTGTGTTTCGACAAAAAGAAGGAGATAAGTCAACATAGTCCAACATGCATTTCATATCATTTTTCATATAATTTTTATGTTGCACAACACTAACCTTGATGTAGGTTTAAGATCTAAATTTGATCCATGGATCTGCTAACAACCTAAGGGACGCAACAACCATAGGAAATTGGAGTGGATTACTAAACTTCACTAGGGATGATGCAAGCTCGCCATTTCGGGGAGAAATTAAGTTAACTCCAAGGACACACCCTTTTTGTTTCGACAAAAGGGGGAGAAGAGTGTAAACGGAGAAGGAAATGTAGAAGGTGTTGCGAATATAAGTAAGTTATACGAACACAAGTAACTTTTTACATTTTACTATCTATCTTGTTTACATATTTTGTCATTATCAAAAAGGGGGAGATTGTTAGTGCAAATATTACAATATTTAATCTATATAATCTCATTTGTTTTGATTGATGACAAACATATAAATTGATACATAACATAAAATGTACAAGTTACTTGTAATCTTATTTTGTCTCAACAAACATTCAACACCTCTCAACGTCTCGAGTCCTCGTATGCTACAACACAGGTTCGTACATGTTTTTTATGTGGCATTATGATCAATCCCCTTGACTAACCATTTAGAATGACTAAAATACTTTTTGAGTCTTTAAGTATTTTAGGTGTCAAAGTGAACTTTAGGTGCAAAATAGAATAAGTGCCACTTTAGGTGTTAAAGTAATATTAGTAAGGTTTACAAATGATAAAAATGTGATGACATTATGAATCAAACATTTTGAGTAACTCATTAACTTACTAAAACAATATTACTTAGGCAATATATACATTCTACAAGTTTACTTTCATATATATCTTAATCTAAAAATAGAAATATATATATGACATCATAGCATGCATCATGTGTAAGATTTCTTACACATATGGAAAGATTTTCACTCAAACTATGGCATGCATCATGTGTAAGATGTCTTACACATATGGAAAGATTTTCACTCAAACTATGGCATGCATCATGTGTAAGAGGTCTTACACATATTGAAAGATTCTCACTCAAACTATTGTGTGGTTGACTTGTAGAATCTTGATTTGACATGCATAGATATGGAAAGATTTAGTAGTCCATGGTTTATGTCTTTGTAAGTCTTGGAAAGTAGTTTTGGAAAACTACTTTGCTTGTTTACCTATAAATAGGTAACCCATTGTTTTCTTAGAACTTGATGAAAAACCACACACATATAGATTAGTAGAAAACCATGTAGAAACATCAATGAATCACCCTTTACATAATGATCATAATGTTACTAACTCTCATTATGTTGTAAGCATACTTCATGATCTACCAAGAAGGTTAGAAGATCTTGAAGTCATCATTCATTCAAGCATACCAACATATGAAGATTCAAGGGCACTTGACATCCTTAATGATTGAAGACTTCTTATTTAAGAAGTTCATTTAGATTAGGCATTTATATCCATTAGACATGTATGTCTTGGATCATCATTGTATCATCACAATATAGATTAGATGGTTTATGTGTTTATGCCATAAAACACAACGTTTCTATGTTGGGCCACAAAACATAGTGGGAGTGGTTGTACCCTTAGGAAAGAACTCGACATCTAGCTTAGTGTCGGAAAAATTAAAGGCGACGATAGGAGTGGTTGTACCTTTGTAAAAGAACCCGGTATTTAGCTTTGTACCGGATAAAGTGTAAGCAATGATTGTAAGGTTTCTCCGCCGAGAAGGGAGTTTGTTGATCTAGTGAAGTAACTCTCGAGTTGGGTACTCGAGGAGTGGAGTAGGGCAAAGAGGAGATCCGTGACCGAACCACTATAAATCCTCGTGTTCGGTTTGCTCTTTCTTTTACTTATTGCTTTACGTTAATGTTTACATTATGTGATTGCTTGTGTTGTGACTTGTCAATTGTACTTGGATGATAACATGTTTTAAGTTATGCTAGTCACTAACTACACATAACATCTTTCATATTAGAACAAGCTATAAAATGGATATTTGATACAACAAGTATAAAGTTTTTAAACGGTAACGTATTCACCCCCCTCTATGTTTTCACAAGGTCGTTTTCTGTAACTTGTGTGTATGAACTATGTAGTGACACCCAAAGTGGTATTCCGCTGTGTTGTAATTTTAGGGGTGTCATAGTATCGTCTATAGTGATTCATTGACACCGAATTTGTTATAAACAATGGTTGTGGTAAGACCATTATTTTTCCAAATAATTTGCTTGAATCCAAAGATGGATAAGCGTTTAGACAAAACGTCTAATGAAGATAAAGCATATAGCACATATGAGCATGTAAGTGTTATATAGCATGCAAGCAAGTCACGATAAATCATATAGTCACGTAAGCATGTAGCAGGCATTCAAGTAACAACTATAATAAGCAATTTTGTAAGAAAACTTACCTTGGCCTCTAGTTATCCTTAATAACACATAACCAAAACATGTGTAGTTGGTGATGCAAGACTAGATGATACTCACTTAGCAAGTCGACCTTATGTTTAGTTATGCACTTGGCTTGGTGAGATAACCATTTGATAGTCTTCATACTTATGACGCGTATAGTCTTCTTTGCTAGTTATCCACATTGCACATAAAACCACACATTGTCTTCTTTATTATCATAACATCAAGTAGATTGGTACACCAACTAGGTTGCTTGAGAATTCCTTGTCGGCAACATTACCTACAATAAAGACATTCAAACTAGTAGTATATGATTCCACTTAAACTAAGTGTTTTTCTAATGCTACATTTTCATCATCTTTGGCTTGAATATTTCCTTGATGTAAGTTTAAACCATTTTAGCAAATGTCATTTGCCATTTGACATAAAACTATTTTATCAAACACAATTTTCGGCAAATATTCATAAATAAAAAATTTTGTTTCAAATATTTTGCACAAGTTTTTTATGAAAAATTTATACTTCCTTTCATTAATTATAAATCATTGAAATGACATTCCAAAGACTATGATCAATTATAACTTTCAAGTTCAGTTTTTCAAATGACAAAATTTTCATTTTCGAAAAATGGTGGCTCATTCAAATGATGCCCTTCTAGATATCATTTTGATTCCATAGATCGATTCAAATTTAAAGTACAGTATACTTTAAAGGTCTTGATAAACGAAGCTCTGATGCCAATTGTAGAAACTAGAAGGGGGGGGGGGGGTTGAATAGTTTCACCGCTTCTTTTTAATTTTCTAAAGCATTTAGCCGTTTTAGGTCCGGTTATTTTTCATTTGCAAACTTGTTGAATTCTACTAGTTATGTGATATCAATTTGGTTACTAGCATACACAAATAAAACAAGTAAAGTAAAGAATAAGGAAAGAACATAACCAAGAGACGTGGCAATTTATAGTGGTTCGGCACGAAGCTCACTCTCCTTCCTATTCTACTCCCCGAGTACCACACTCGAGAGTTATCAATCACTATATCAACATACTCCTTCAAGCGGATCAATCCGTACACATGCTTACACAAGGCTTAACGACACTAAGCATAATGTCGAGTTCTAATCGTAGCTAGAACCAATCTACTCCAAGGCCCACGTGGCCACACGGACAAGCACTCTTGTCCAACTTGAATCTTCACCCGATCTGTCACAACTCACTATTTCAGGTCATTTCAGGTCATTTCCCGATCTTTGGAAAAACACTATTCATCAAACACTATTCATCAAAACACTATTCATCAGTTTACTATTCATCATATTTGGTGTCAGTTTGACATTCCGAGAAGCATTCAAAAATTTTACTATTCACTGAACACTATTCATTTCCGGAAAAGATTTCATCATTCACGTGCATTACACGTTTCATCGTAAATTTAGTTTACGGGTATTCAAATTCGTGTAACCGGATTGGTTTAGGTGCGAATTCATTTCATTAGTGTTAAGGACACTGCATACGGACTAGAGACAGTCTGCATATCATCATAACAGCATTTCCATGTTATACCCCTCTTAGGATTTTCAAATTTATATATTTGATACATTTAACGTTTTTCTTATAATTATTTATAATAAACGTTAACACCCGGTTTATACACGACGAATATATCTAAATATTCCCACAATGGTCCCGACATATTTTTATATCCATTTTATCATCATAAAAGTTATAACATTCATTTACCCAGTATTTTGGAAATTTATTTTATTTATAACGTATGCTTATGAATATTACGACGGTTTTCGTGAAAACTAAACAATAATCACCCGAACACTCAATACTTGTACCCAACATAATTTTAACATTTTTATAACTCTATTTTGACAAGTTTAGTCATTATTTCATATTCCATATTTTTACGATACCCAGATTTACGTTTCGCGGCTTAAAAATTTACGTTTAGCGATTAACGGAACCAAAACCGACTCCGTGAACTAGATAATACCCAAACTTTCTACATACTCTTCATTTAACAACCATGTGCCACCCCTCCCATCACATGTTACTTCAAGTTGTCCATATAATTACCATAATGCCATCACTAGAAAATATCTAGCCTTAAACAACAAAAACATTACACATAACATTTCTAATAATCAAAAACTCACTATTCTCTCATCCTCTACCTCATATCCACGACCAAATCACAAGAGACCAAGAACATGAAGATTTTTCAAAAGTTAAAGCACCAAAGTTGTTCATTATACTTGCCTAATCAAGAATCAAACAAGAAATACACAAGTAATCCAAGGTTTCTAGTCATTCAATCACCTCATATTTCAAAGTGAGTATACAAATTTATTTTCAAGTTTTCTTCTAATTAACACTTATATATCATGGTAATCATGCTTAATTTCATGCTCATACTAGTTATACCACTTTATTTTTGTATACTTTTTGAACATACAAACCCTAGATTGTGATTTAGGTGTTCCCTTGTTAGATTAACTTGATTTCTAGTCATTAGGAACCCATGGCACCCTAAGAAGGTGTATGGTAGGATTAGATTAGTTTTGTGAAGTTTGCAAGAGTTTTGGTTGAGATTGGAACTAGTTTTGAACATTTGAAATAGATTTCTAACAAGTTTATAAACATGCTGTCCCATTTTGTTATTTTCTGGAAAATCAGTAAACACCAAGGAAACTTTGGCAAAATTTTTAGAAAATACTTTCAAAAACGAATCCGTAGGCGAAAGAACGGATTAAAAAGAGTTTATAACGAAGAAGTTATGATTTTTGCAAGATTGTTGACGAAAAGTATTTTTCTGGAAAAATTGTTGCTGTTGGACGTTTTTCGTCGGACAAAACGAGACTTTAGAAGTAACCCGGAGGAGTCTAGCTTTCCAAAATATATTACTACATACTAAGACGTAACCGTGGATATAAAGAACAAGTAAAACGGACTTATAACGACAAAGATATTCACGTTTCAATATCGGCAAAACTCATTTCATTTTGACAGCTTTTATAAATAATAACGCCAAAACTACGTAGTAACTCTAGATTTCTAAAATAATACCAAGTACCCAATTTTATAACTAATGAAGTATTAGTTATTACAAGTATATTTTTATCACTACAAGGCGTTATTTCAAGGATTTCAACCCGAGGATTTCAACACGAACATTGATACATACGATATATATATAAGTATATATATTGCAACTAGTTTTATTTTTCTAATAGCCATATTTTTCCTAAGTCTTGGAATATATATTTTGATAACAACAAGTAATTTTCAAAGAGTAGAGTGGTATAGGAACATGTGCATGGACATTCATAACATCATTTCATGATCTAAAGTAGATCGTTCATCATTCATATTAGGTTGCGGCTAGTGTGCGCGCCTTGTTTTTCAGCTCATTACATGTTCATGGTACCATCATATCAGGTGAGTCATAGCCCCTACTCTTTTAATCGTTTTGCAAACTCTTTGGGGGAGAATACATGCTCGTTTTACTAAAACGCATTACTCGCTTTACATGGTTAATTACTCAAATATTTTCAGCTTTGTCTAAATACTTGTTTGATTATCCGAGTACAATACTATTCACTTGCTACCTACTTGCTATTTACTCATGGACATGAGTGCATAAATTTAAACTATTTACCGATTGCCTAAGATTGCCTAAGTTAAGGACCGGTAGCTACAATTTCATGGGTATGTTTGATTACCTACAATTACTTGGGTATGTTTGATTACCTACAATTTCATGGGTATGTTTGATTACCTACAATTTCATGGGTATGTTTGATTACCTACATTTCCTAGGTATGTGATTACCTACATTACTTGGGAGCGTAACCTCCTACATATAGCTAGAAAACCTTTTCGGTGCCTTGAACTTAGTGCAATCAATATTCATTTTATGCGTTTTGCTTATGGTCAGATTCATTTTGTGGCGACATCGCCATGGTTATGGTACATGCGAAAATTACTTATGGAATTACGATTCTTTTCCACCACTATTATTACTGGATTACAATGCTTTTGCAACAACCTTATGACTGATTTATTACAAACATATTACATTTGGCAGTGGGTTGTAAACACACAGGTTACAAGTCTCTTATGGCGGGACTTGTAACTGAGTGGATTTACGATGCCTTTGCTGGGAAATCTTCATTTCAATGCATTACATTCTTTTTCACAAGACTCTATGAACTCACCAACCATTGTGTTGACACTTTAGCATGTATTTTCAGGTTTTAAGCAATGGCACACTACAGGAGGTTTTGGCAGGGCATGGCATGGTCATAGAAGACTCTGATTATTCATATGGGGACCGTTTTAAAACTATTGTAAGGGCCTACTTCCGCAATACTTTTAACAATGTAAAAATCAACATTTTGATTTAACTATTTTATTCTAAATGATTCAAGTGCAAACTATTTTTGAACTAGTATTGTAATACCAATTGAGTTACACCCCAGCTACATGTATGCTTCCGCTGGACCCGATTTTGGGGGTGTGACAGATTGGCATTAGAGCTTTGGCTATAGCGAACTAAGTGTTTTTAAAACCTAGACTATAGCTACTTTCATGAAAACTTAACCCTATGACCGTCACGTGCCTGCCTGCCAAGCTGAAGCCTCATTTGTGGTTAGTTGCTGACATAGGTGATGAGATTTGTGTCTCATTATCTGGTATATTATATTCATTTATTATAGTTGATTACTATAATTGTCTTTCATATAAGCATGTTCACATATCATATATGTCACCACGTTATGTTTTTCCTTGCATAATTTCATCATTTGACCTCGAGTTTGGTCACCTGCCTTAGTATTTCAGAACGTCTTGGTATTTGTGAAGGACATAGTCTTAGTATGACTGAGCTGAGTATTTCAAAATTCATGGAACCTCGGTGGAATATAGACTGGTCATCTATATTCAACCCGGGATAGTGAGATATAGGCTGACCACCTATGTCTGACTCAGAAATGAATTTTGCAACACTGAGAATGGTTATAATAAAATTCTGTCTGGATTGAATCCTTTACTCATTTTCCAAATGTTTCATGCATGTGTGTGTATACCCTCGTTGTCAGAACATTTATACTTTTTATCACTTCGTGGACCGCCGCTTGGAAGCACGTCAACTGGTCATTTAATTTCATGAACATTCACGTCTATGCATGATACACTTACATCACGGTATTTTCTTTTATTACAATATCATTTTGTCGCAGTTGTCACAGTCTCTTCCCTTCTCACCATCACTATCATTTCCTTTCCTCATCCCCATATATATATAGAATTAGCTGACACTTTATGGATTCCTATGCCACTCATCGCACACTACTCTCTGTATTGATAAGTGGATATTATCAATGACCTCCCTAGGAAAGACTTTCCATACCATCTATAAGGAGAATCTCTCGGTACATTATGACCATTCAAAACTCAACAGAAATATCAAGATATCACCAAACTATTCGAACCACTATCATTGGCCTGGTCACCAAAATTCCATCATCTAGAAAGTATTGGCTTGACTGAATTACAAGATTCGTTTAGATACGAGTGCTCACAAATCAACACCATAGAGATAAATCCAATCTCCTAACCAAGACTATAGAACATTCAATTGAACATGGACTCACCAATAGACTTTATTCAAACATATTAGACATTTATACATTTGTGCAGACATACCTACCTGGCTATTTTATCCTCTTCATACTTTCACTTTTACATGGATTTTTCTCCAAACTACAGTTATGCAAAACATATATCTTGTAAGAAATACTTTTCTGAGGCACTTATTTTGACAAGCAAATTCCTTTTGGTTAATCCTTTACAAAACTATTAAATTTGGAAACATCAAGAAAAATGTTACTTGGAAAGCCGTTTGCTTAAACTTGTAGATTTATTTATTCGGGGAAGGTTTATGAACAAAACACAATATCAAAACAAACATTGAAAAATCAATCACTATATTACATCACTTATACATTTTGAGTTTTGCGAATTGACGACATAGAGCCTGGGAAAATCGTAGTAATGGAGACTAAGCATTGTTGGTGGAGAAAGACTCGATTCATGACATCCTGCGGAGGATCACCACCTTATCCTAATCTATTATTTTCAACAACACCCCTTTGACGGACTTAACATTGTAAGTTTTTCCACAAGATTCATGATATCCATTTCAATTATTTCTAATAGAGGAATTTGATTCACCTCAAACTTCTGACAATTTCTTTAAGATTCCTTTGGAACCACACCACCTATCATCTTCAAACCAATGGTCAGGATTAGAGAACGATTCAAACATAGGGAGATATGCTCAGAGCATGAGTGATTGACTTAAGAAATGGTTAGACTAACCAATTACCATAAATCAAATTCAGTTGCAACTATAGTTATCGCGCGAGCGTAGAGACTACACCATTTGAGGCACTCTATGGTCAAAGTGCCAACATCCATTGACGGATCGAAATTTGGAAAAGCCCAACTCACTAGTCTAGTAGGCATTCATGAGATAACCAGAAATTTCCTACAAGTCAAGAATCAGTTACAAGTTCGATAAATTGTAAACCCTTATAATTTCAAGTGGGTGGCAGAGTTATGTTGAAAGTTCTGCCTAGGAAAGGCATGATATCATTCAGAAAACTTGGAAAGTTAAACTCGAGATATACACTGGACCATGTAATATTTCAAACAGAGTAGGCATAGTGGTCGTCAGACTTGAACATTGTCAGAGAGCAACAGGATTACACAACCACGTATTATCAGCTTTTCAGAATTGTCACTCATAATCACATTTGGAAAGGAATCCAACCCAAAGTAAAACATAAACCTTGCAGGAGAACAAGTAGAAATCATGGACAGTTAGGTCGAACAGTTGAAGCAGAGTCGAATTCCTATCGTTGGAGTTCGCTAGAATTCTCGAATATCATCACCTTTTCACCAATATGTTTTCAGAAACCAACATAAACTGAACTTCGGGACGAAGTTCCTTTTAGAGGGGAAGACTGTCACAACTCACTATTTCAGGTCATTTCCCGATCTTTGGAAAAACACTATTCATCAAACACTATTCATCAAAACACTATTCATCAGTTTACTATTCATCATTTTTTGTGTCAGTTTGACATTCCGAGAAGCATTCAAAAATTTTACTATTCACTGAACACTATTCATTGCCGGAAAAGATTTCATCATTCACGTGCATTACACGTTTCATCGTAAATTTAGTTTACGGGTATTCAAATTCGCGTAACCGGATTGGTTTAGGTGCGAATTCATTTCATTAGTGTTAAGGACACTGCATACGGACTAGAGACAGTCTGCATATCATCATAACAGCATTTCCATGTTATACCACTCTTAGGATTTTCAAATTTATATATTTGATACATTTAACGTTTTTCTTATAATTATTTATAATAAACATTAACACCCGGTTTATACACGACGAATATATCTAAATATTCCCACAATGGTCCCGACATATTTTTATATCCATTTTATCATCATAAAAGTTATAACATTCATTTACCCAGTATTTTGGAAATTTATTTTATTTATAACGTATGCTTATGAATATTACGACGGTTTTCTTGAAAACTAAACAATAATCACCCGAACACTCAATACTTGTACCCAACATAATTTTAACATTTTTATAACTCTATTTTGACAAGTTTAGTCATTATTTCATATTCCATATTTTTACGATACCCAGATTTACGTTTCGCGGCTTAAAAATTTACGTTTAGCGATTAACGGAACCAAAACCGACTCCGTGAACTAGATAATACCCAAACTTTCTACATACTCTTCATTTAAGAACCATGTGCCGCCCCTCCCATCACATGTTACTTCAAGTTGTCCATATAATTACCATAATGCCATCACTAGAAAATATCTAGCCTTAAACAACAAAAACATTACACATAACATTTCTAATAATCAAAAACTCACTATTCTCTCATCCTCTACCTCATATCCACGACCAAATCACAAGAGACCAAGAACATGAAGATTTTTCAAAAGTTAAAGCACCAAAGTTGTTCATTATACTTGCCTAATCAAGAATCAAACAAGAAATACACAAGTAATCCAAGGTTTCTAGTCATTCAATCACCTCATATTTCAAAGTGAGTATACAAATTTATTTTCAAGTTTTCTTCTAATTAACACTTATAAATCATGGTAATCATGCTTAATTTCATGCTCATACTAGTTATACCACTTTATTTTTGTATACTTTTTGAACATACAAACCCTAGATTGTGATTTAGGTGTTCCCTTGTTAGATTAACTTGATTTTTAGTCATTAGGAACCCATGGCACCCTAAGAAGGTGTATGGTAGGATTAGATTAGTTTTGTGAAGTTTGCAAGAGTTTTGGTTGAGATTGGAACTAGTTTTGAACATTTGAAATAGATTTCTAACAAGTTTATAAACATGCTGTCCCATTTTGTTATTTTCTGGAAAATCAGTAAACACCAAGGAAACTTTGGCAAAATTTTTAGAAAATACTTTCAAAAACGAATCCGTAGGCGAAAGAACGGATTAAAAAGAGTTTATAACGAAGAAGTTATGATTTTTGCAAGATTGTTGACGAAAAGTATTTTTCTGGAAAAATTGTTGCTGTTGGACGTTTTTCGTCGGACAAAACGAGACTTTAGAAGTAACCCGGAGGAGTCTAGCTTTCCAAAATATATTACTACATACTAAGACGTAACCGTGGATATAAAGAACAAGTAAAACGGACTTATAACGACAAAGATATTCACGTTTCAATATCGGCAAAACTCATTTCATTTTGACAGCTTTTATAAATAATAACGCCAAAACTACGTAGTAACTATAGATTTCTAAAATAATACCAAGTACCCAATTTTATAACTAATGAAGTATTAGTTATTACAAGTATATTTTTATCACTACAAGGCGTTATTTCAAGGATTTCAACCCGAGGATTTCAACACGAACATTGATACATACGATATATATAGAAGTATATATATTGCAACTAGTTTTATTTTTCTAATAGCCATATTTTTCCTAAGTCTTGGAATATATATTTTGTTAACAACAAGTAATTTTCAAAGAGTAGAGTGGTATAGGAACATGTGCATGGACATTCATAACATCATTTCATGATCTAAAGTAGATCGTTCATCATTCATAATAGGTTGCGGCTAGTGTGCGCGCCTTGTTTTTCAGCTCATTACATGTTCATGGTACCATCATATCAGGTGAGTCATAGCCCCTACTCTTTTAATCGTTTTGCAAACTCTTTGGGGGAGAATACACGCTCGTTTTACTAAAACGCATTACTCGCTTTACATGGTTAATTACTCAAATATTTTCAGCTTTGTCTAAATACTTGTTTGATTATCCGAGTACAATACTATTCACTTGCTACCTACTTGCTATTTACTCATGGACATGAGTGCATAAATTTAAACTATTTACCGATTGCCTAAGATTGCCTAAGTTAAGGACCGGTAGCTACAATTTCATGGGTATGTTTGATTACCTACAATTACTTGGGTATGTTTGATTACCTACAATTTCATGGGTATGTTTGATTACCTACAATTACTTGGGTATGTTTGATTACCTACAATTTCATGGGTATGTTTGATTACCTACAATTTCATGGGTATGTTTGATTACCTACAATTTCTTGGGTATGTTTGATTACCTACATTTCCTAGGTATGTGATTACCTACATTACTTGGGAGCGTAACCTCCTACATATAGCTAGAAAACCTTTTCGGTGCCTTGAACTTAGTGCAATCAATATTCATTTTATGCGTTTTGCTTATGGTCAGATTCATTTTGTGGCGACATCGCCATGGTTATGGTACATACGAAAATTACTTATGGAATTACGATTCTTTTCCACCACTATTATTACTGGATTACAATGCTTTTGCAACAACCTTATGACTGATTTATTACAAACATATTACATTTGGCAGTGGGTTGTAAACACACAGGTTACAAGTCTCTTATGGCGGGACATGTAACTGAGTGGATTTACGATGCCTTTGCTGGGAAATCTTCATTTCAATGCATTACATTCTTTTTCACAAGACTCTATGAACTCACCAACCATTGTGTTGACACTTTAGCATGTATTTTCAGGTTTTAAGCAATGGCACGCTACAGGAGGTTTTGGCAGGGCATGGCATGGTCATAGAAGACTCTGATTATTCATATGGGGACCGTTTTAAAACTATTGTAAGGGCCTACTTCCGCAATACTTTTAACAATGTAAAAATCAACATTTTGATTTAACTATTTTATTCTAAATGATTCAAGTGCAAACTATTTTTGAACTAGTATTGTAATACCAATTGAGTTACACCCCAGCTACATGTATGCTTCCGCTGGACCCGATTTTGGGGGTGTGACACGATCGAAGCCTTCACTTAATTGACATACTTGGTTCTTCACCCTAACCAAGCCTTCACACACTTGACACACTTGGTTCTTTACCCGAACCAAGCCTTTACACACTAGACACACTTGGTTCTTCACCCGAACCAAGTCATCAAACAAGAATCACTTGGATCATCACCCGATCCAGGTCTTTACACAATGACTCGACTAAGTCCTAACCTACACACTAGGACATCACTCTCATCATATCGAATATATGAACTAATCTAGTTACAAGACTTCTTGGATCTACATCGCCATCCAAGTTCACACAAATATCCCCATCCTCGACTCACACACAAGTCGGGAAACAATGAAATTATTTACAGAACCTATCATCGTAACACTTGTTACGTTTATGTGTGGACACCTATAACATCTCGAGTCTTCATGTATGTCGAGAGTTCTTCTCTTGCAATTGATGGAAGAGGAAATCACTTTTAAACATATACCGACATGTTATAGTGATCAAAGATGAAATATACAAAGACCAGAAAGTTTTTGTGTGTTAAAAACCTTGTTTTCTGAAGTGTAACAGTTTAGTATTTATAGGCGACAAGAGTGAGACAGACGGTCCTTTAAATACCAGACGGTCCTTTATCACTAAGGGACCGTCGACCTATTTAAGGGACCGTCCAAACAAAACACTCCCAGTTTGTCCTGAAGTGGTGAAAACTTATCTGGGGCAAGCTTAACTGATTTGGGGGGAAAACTAGTTGTTATAATGTTTGAATTTGAATTTATTTTCTTAATAAAACATTTCTTTAAAATGACAAAAATACTTTTGTGAAAATGTTTTTTCAAACTTAGAAATGTAAGTTTAGGAGAAAATAAAACTCTTTGATCACTTAACTAATGACGGTATAAAGTTTGTTCATACCTGAAGTGATGTTGAAGCAGCTACGTAGAAGAAACGAGTTTCCTCGATTAAAAACTTATAAACCGTAACTTTACGTAACATGTCTTTATATTTTGTGATTATCAAAACACAAGAAGATCGAATAATGCGAATAACGTTTTTGACATGATTTGTATTAACAAAATCGTTATTGTAATTTCTATAATCCACGATAAGGCATCTAAGTTTCTTCATCTTTCGAAGACCTTCCATAATTATCTCAGGCGTGAGTTTCAGGTCTATACACTGTGTCACTTCATCACCCTTCGTTTAAAAATAGCGATCATAAACTTGTGTCATGACTTAAATTGATATGTTAGTTTGATCTCCACCTTACAAGTAAAGATCCTTACCAATTCATTAGCCAGTACATCTTCAATTTCCTCTTGAACCCACAATCGGCTATGTTTTTTAGGCTCATCCAGGTGTAAACGACAAACAATATTCTTTTCCATTTCTTCTATATGATCATGCATGTCTATGAATTATGCATGAAATGCTTTAGTAGTTCTGATCCGAGATTTTCGCTCAAGAACTCTTAAACCAATTCTAGCTTGAAAGCCACAGCTTTCCTGATTGAATTTTCTTTGTCCCCTGATGAGGGTGTAAATACTCATCATTTTTGTACCCATTTAGACTATAAAAATGGCTGAAAACACACAAATATGCCGAATTATACTGCAAATATCCTTGGATTGTGTTTTTATTTGTTTTAGGTACAAAAGGATTGAAAACGAGGCAAAAGTAAACAAAACCGAGCACTCATTGGAAAGAGCACGGTATGAGACACTAACATTGGAGCAAAAACTACGAGATTTTGAGCATTTATCGAAGATTATTAAAGCTCGAAGAAGAAGCCCGGGAAATTATGCTCAGCTCAAGCCCGTTATCGACTCAAGCCGAACCTACTTTGCTACTTTATTTAACTCCAAATTATAACTAAAAAGAAAAAAAATTAACAAGAAAAAAAAATATATGTACTCCCTCGTGAAATATACATCAGTGATCCTTCTATTTTGCTATCCAATGTTAAGAAATCCACTAGGCCCAGTAACATGAGAAATACCCAACCCATTAAGGTGGTTAAGATGGATGATACAAAAAGAGATAGGGTTGGAGCCAAAAAAAAGGAGATGTTGAAGCAGCCGACACCATCTGGTGTGGGTATCCTTCATTCATTTACTTAGTAATAATTCTTGCTTTTTAAACTATGAAATTACTTTGTCAAATTTAAGATTTCATTTATATTTCCTGTGTTTCAGTTTGGTTTCGTAGCAGTAGACAACACGTGTTCTCCATCTTGTTCCTTAGTTTTAGTTATTACTTTATGTTAGCTTTAATTCTTTTAGTTTTGATGTCTAAATTTTGTAATGGGAATTAATATTCACGGTAACGAGTTTCGAAATCAATTTCAACGTCACCATCTAGCATTAAATCGTCTTTTGTTCTAATTTCATCTCAATTAATAACTAGTGGCTTGTGTTAATGAATGTTTCTTATGCTTTAAATTTTGTTCCGTAGCAAATTTCACAGTAATGTAATATTTTCATTTTATTTTTATTTCAACCTTTCTAAATGAATTTAGCCTTTATCTCTTTCAAAACGTTTATTAATCGGTTTTTAATATTAGTTAATCAGATATATAAACTAGCTTTAAATCATTTTTTTAGACGTATAAGAACATTGGTAAAAGTATTTAGTGGATATTATTTGGCTTAATCATGGAGCTATTGGATGTTGGGTTGAAGCTTATGGAATGGGTCTCATCTCGCCGTCTTTATGTTTTTCATCTCATTTGGTTATCTCTAACCCTTTTATCTTTTTATTTTTAGTATATTTATATTTATTGCCATGTTTAATTTAGTAGTTATTATTGTTGCTTCTTTTATTGCTTGTAGTGTAGTTTTAATTATGCGCGATTAGTTTATATAAGTTAGTTTAGAAATATGTCTATTATTGTTAGTTTAATTATTATTGTTAGCTCAGTAGTCATTAGTAGCGAGTAGACTTATATATGTTTGTTAAGTGATCGTGATTTGTGAATTAAGTGTAAAATATTAGAGGTTATTGATTAATAATTTCTGGATTATTCTTAGATCTTTGTAGTTGGGTATTGTAATGGGCAATAGCCGTTAGAATAATTGACTATCTAGATTTAATAAACGTTACCAAGAAAAATTAATTGCTTTCAATATAAACCAACGTTGTTAGAAAATAGTTTAATTTTGACGGGTATTAATTAAAAAGAGTCTTAAAATCGATAATTCACACTGGATGATCTTTTCACCACACTTGGCAAGCATATTTTTTTATATCGTATTCTTTGCTTTAATTTTATCGTTATTAATTGTAGTCTACTTTTTAATAGTTGATAGTTGCTTTTAATATTAGATATGCGTAATTGCTTACTTGTGTTTAGCTTTCTTCTTTAATTTGCTTATTAAATTGTTTTTAGTTTATGTTTTATTATTCTAGTCTTAAAAATCTAAAATTTACTTTTTCTATTCAATTCACTATTCACATCACTCGATCACAAATCCGTTTTAAATACCTTTGCACGCCTCGCTGGGACATAACGACCCGGGGAAAACCCTATTCTTCACCGATTATCTTGCACTTTCTCTTGGGTTGACCTATTGACTGCACCCGGTTGACTGGTTAGTTTAGGAGGAGTCAAATTGTGGCGCCGCTGCCGGGGAGGTCGTACGCGTTATGCTAAACGGTTTTGCAGATTAGTGAATCTGGATATACGCTCATTGTATATCCATCCTTGGTCATATTTTCTTATTATTATCATATAAAAAAACGGTTCCCGAAAACATTTTAAAATCAGTTTTCAACGAGCACAAAAATCCAAAAAGATTTTCCTTCTTATTTGCATAAAACGTTTTCCAAAAACTCCAAAAATATTCACCTTTACCCTCTTACCCTTTTGATTCTTTACTCCTTACCCTCTCTAAACATTTGATTCTTTCTATGTCTCATCCACACCTTCTTGAATTTCAATGGTGTGGTAGTCCTTATAATGGTGGTAATTGCCCCAGTTGTGGCATGGTAGAGTCAGGAAATGGGTCTGTCTATAACCAGGATCTCTATTCCTACCATGACACGACTGATTCATTCCATCAGCTTCAACACCATGAGACTCAACAGTTTTACTGTTGTGAGTACTATGGTGGTTCACACTACAGTTCTTATTGTCAATCAGGAAACACGCTTGTCTATGAGCAGGTTCCTGATAACAATTATGACTACAGCACATACGACTCACGGCCACATCAGTTTTACTATTGTAAATACTGTGGAGGTCCACACTTCAGCTCTGATTGTCAAACAAGGAATCCATTTCCTGTTAACAATTTTGACACATCGTATTATGACCAACCTCCACCTCAACCAATTCCTCAAAGTCTTCTCCTTGATCTTTTGGATTTAGTGAAAGATTTGAAAGAAACTATACATACCCCAGATAATACAAATAAAAAATCGATGGAAGAATTGTTAGCTGAAAAACAGGCTGCTAAAATAAATACCCAGATTGCCATTGAGAAATCTATTAGGGTGTCAATTGAAAAAGAAAAAGCAGCCAGATCTAGCTCTCGATTTTTTTTCATTCCTGATGACAGTGATGATGAAGATACCCTTGATATTCTTCAATTTTATAAAGATTCATCGAATTCATCAATTGAAATTCCATCAGTTGAGATTACATCTCAATCTACTGTTATCACACCCGAGGTTCCCAGTCACTCTCTGAGCATGGGGGACAAGCATCTTGACACTGTTCCTGAAAAGGAATCGGACGAATTCATAAAGTCTAGTGTTGAGAACCTTGTCCCAATCCCAAGAGAGTCACAGGGAATTCTTGATCATATGTGTGATATCCCTCCTCCTGTTATCTTTCCAACTGATCATGTTGAGATGTTCTCCGATTCTATTGATGACAATTTGTTATCTTGTGGAGACATCCTTTTTATGGAAGAATTACCTTCTGAGCTAGTTAGCTTAGAAGAAGAGAATGATGAGATTGAAACTGAAATCAAAGATGAAGCACTTCGTGCAACATTATTAAATTTCAATCTTCTCATTTCTAAAATCGAGGCTTTCAATATGAAACCCATTTCATCTCCTATCCCCATTAAGGATAGTGACATTCTTTCCGATGATCCTATACCGGAATTTGAAGCCTTTAGTTTTGATCATATGGGAGAGAAGATTACTAGCAGTACCACTTCTCATTCTCAAATTTCTCTTCCCGTATATGATTCATTCACTTTCAAGGAGTTCTCCTGTGAACTCACTCATATCATATCTCCACCGAAGTATGATAACTTCTACTTTGATCTAGACAAAGATGATCTTTGTGTTCCGGAGGGAAATATTCTCAGCCAGGAGAATTTGCTTGATATCAAAATCCCATCCCTCCGGCCCATATGTCTAGACCAAATGAGCTTAAATGATGAGAATCGTAATCCTGAAATTATGAATTCTCTTACTGATGATGATGAGTTAGACTTGATTGTTATCATGATTTTCCTTCCATTCTTCACCTACCGGGTGACTTCTCCTGTTCTTCACTCCTTCGAGAATGAAGACATTATCTTTGACCCAGACATCACCGCTTATAGTTTATACTATTTAATGACGGGTTCTTATCTCATCGGTGTGGAACTTTCACGTGCTTCAAATGTTTGTCCAAACATCTTGAATGAAAGTCCGATGGAGATTGTCTCTTCCACATGATACTTCCCCATGAACAAATGAATTCGGAGTCGAGTCAAGCTAGCGAATCGGTAAACAAAAACAGTAGCATGCATATGGGGTTTTCACCCTAAGTGTGGGGGAGTTGCCCCTGCTGTTGTTACCATGTAATTAAAAAAAATGTGTATGTATATATATAAATAAAGTGAAAATTGGTGTTTCCACATTTAGCTTGTAATGTTGCCTTTTTACGTTCAAAGAGTTGGCATAATAGCCGGGACTTTGAATATTGAGGACAATATTGAATTCTAAGTGTGGGGGGGGGGGAATCTAGCGAATTTGATCACATTTTACCTTTTAGTACCCTCGTTTGTGTCCAAATTTTTTTTTTAGTGGAAGTGCTTTGCACTAACACAACAAATGGTTATCAGTCCACCATGTCTAATCCACATAAGGACTGGCTAATCCAGGAGCAAACGGCTCTTGGTAAAGATATCTCAAATCTGTTTATTGCTGACCATTTGCCGAAAATTGTATGGTATTCAACTCACCATATCTTAAAAAGTGAAGAGTTGGCTAGCCCACAAGGTTATGGCTTGTGGTAAAGGCAGTGGAAAACCATAATCGGTAATCAACTCACCAAGATGATAACTGTAGTCCATCACAGAGTTGGCTAGTCCAGAAGCAAACGGCTTTTGGTAAAGACAAATCAAATCCGTTGACAGCTGGTGGTTTGCTCAAAATCATATGGTTATCAGTGTACCATAGTTCTTACTTGAACTAAAACATTTGGCTACTCCAGAAGTAATGGCTTTTGGTAAAGAGACATCAAATCCATTAAAATTTTAAAACGGTTTGGTTTTGGATTCTAGATTGCTAGGGATTAGCAATTATTTAGTGTGGGGGATTGATGAGTGTGTAAATACTCATCATTTTTATACCCATTTAGACTATAAAAATGGCTAAAAACACACAAATATGCCGAATTAAACTGCAAATATCCTTGGATTGTGTTTTTATGTGTTTTAGGTACAAAAGGATTGAGAACGAGGCAAAAGTGAACAAAACCGAGCACTCATTGGAAAGAGCACGGTATGAGACACTAACATTGGAGCAAAAACTACGAGATTTTGAGCATTTATCGAAGATTATTAAAGCTCGAAGAAGAAGCCCGGGAAATTATGCTCAGCTCAAGCCCGTTATCGACTCAAGCCGAACCTACTTTGCTACTTTATTTAACTCCAAATTATAACTAAAAAGAAAAAAAATTAACAAGAAAAAAAAATATATGTACTCCCTCGTGAAATATACATCAGTGATCCTTCTATTTTGCTATCCAATGTTAAGAAATCCACTAGGCCCAGTAACATGAGAAATACCCAACCCATTAAGGTGGTTAAGATGGATGATACAAAAAGAGATAGGGTTGGAGCCAAAAAAAAAAGGGAGAGGTAGAAGCAGCCGACACCATCTGCTGTGGGTATCCTTCATTCATTTGTTTAGTAGTAATTCTTGGTTTTTAAACTATGAAATTACTTTGTCAAATTTAAGATTTCATTTATATTTCCTGTGTTTCAGTTTGGTTTCGTAGCAGTAGACAACATGTGTTCTCCATCTTGTTCCTTAGTTTTAGTTATTACTTTATGTTAGCTTTAATTCTTTTAGTTTTGATGTCTAAATTTTGTAATGGGAATTAATATTCACGGTAACGAGTTTCAAAATCAATTTCAACATCACCATCTAGCATTAAATCATCTTTTGTTCTAATTTCATCTCAATTAATAACTAGTGGCTTGTGTTAATGAATGTTTCTTATGCTTTAAATTTTGTTCCGTAGCAAATTTCAAGTAATGTAATATTTTCATTTTATTTTTATTTCAACCTTTCTAAATGAATTTAGCCTTTATCTCTTTCAAAACGTTTATTAATCGGTTTTTAATATTAGTTAATCAAATATATAAACTAGCTTTAAATCATTTTTTTAGAGGTATAAGAACATTGGTAAAAGTATTTGTGGATATTATTTGGCTTAAACATGGAGCTATTGGATGTTGGGTTGAAGCTTATGGAATAGGTCTCATCTCGCCGTCTTTATGTTTTTCATCTCATTTGGTTATCTCTAACCCTTTTATCTTTTTATTTTTAGTATATTTATATGTATTGCCATGTTTAATTTAGTAGTTATTATTGTTGCTTCATTTATTTCTTGTAGTGTAGTTTTAATTATGCACGATTAGTTTATCTAAGTTAGTTTAGAAATATGCTTATTATTGTTAATTTATTTATTATTGTTAGCTCAGTAGTCATTAGTAGCGAGTAGACTTATATATGTTTGTTAAGTGATCGTGATTTGTGAATTAAGTGTAAAATATTAGAGGTTATTGATTAATAATTTCTGGATTATTCTTAGATCTTTGTAGTTTGGTATTGTAATGGGCAATAGCCGTTAGAATAATTAACTATCTAGATTTAATAAATGTTATCAAGAAAAATTATTTGTTTTCAATATAAACAAACATTGTGAGAAAATAGTTTAATTTTGACGGTATTAATTAAAAAGAGTCTTAAAATCGATAATTCACACTTGATGATCTTTTCACCACACTTAGCAAGCATTTTTTTTTTTTTTTATCGTATTCTTAGCTTTAATTTTATCGTTATTAATTGTAGTCTACTTTTTAATAGTTGATAGTTGCTTTTAATATTAGATATGCGTAATTGCTTACTTGTGTTTAGCTTTCTTTTTTAATTTGCTTATTAAATTGTTTTTAGTTTATGTTTTATTATTCTAGTCTTAAAAATCCAAAATTTACTTTTTCCATTCAATTCACTATTCACATCACTCGATCACAAATCCGTTTTAAATACCTTTGCACGCCTCGCTGGGACATAACGACCTGGGGAAAACCCTATTCTTCACCGATTATCTTGCACTTTCTCCTGGGTTGACCTATTGACCGCACCCGGTTGACTGGTTAGTTTAGGAGGTGTCAAATTTTGGCGCCGCTGCCAGGGAGGTTGTGCGCGTTATTCTAAACGGTTTTGCAGATTAGTAAATCTGAATATACGCTCATTGTATATCCATCCTTGTTCATACTTTCTTATTATTATCATATAAAAACAAAACGGTTCCCGAAAACATTTTAAAATCAGTTTTCAACGAACACAAAAATCCAAAAATATTTTCCTTCTTATTTGCATAACATGTTTTCCAAAAACTTCAAAAATATTCACCTTTACCCTCTTACGCTTTTGATTCTTTACTCCTTACCCTCTCTAAACATTTGATTCTTTCTATGTCTCATCCATACCTTCTTGATTTTCAATGGTGTGGTGGTCCTTATAATGGTGGTAATTGCCCTAGTTGTGGCATGGTGGAGTCAGGAAATGGGTCTGTCTATAACCAGGATCCCTATTCCTAACATGACATGACTGATTTATTCCATCAGCTTCCACACCATGAGACTCAGCAGTTTTACTGTTGTGCGTACTGTGGTGGTTCACACTACAGTTCTGATTGTCAATCAGGAAACACGCTTGTCTATGAGTAGGTACCTGATAACAATTATGACTACAACACATACGACTTGATCTTTTGGATTTAGTGAAAGATTTGAAAGGAACTATACATACCTCAGATAATCCAAATCAAAAATCGATAAAAGAATTGTTAGATGAAGAACTGGCTGCTAAAATAAATTCCCAGATTGCCATTGAGAAATCTATTAGGGAGTCAATTGAAAAATAAAAAGCAGCCAGATCTAGCTCTCGATTTTGTTTCATTCCTGATGACAGTGATGATGAAGATACCCTTGATGTTCTTCAATTTTATAAAGATTCATCTAATTCATCAGTTGAAATTCCATCAGTTGAGATTCCATCTCAATCTATTGTTATCACACCCGAGGTTCCCACTCACTCTCTGAGCATGGGGGACGAGCATCTTGACACAGTTCCTGAAAAGGAATCGGTCGAATTCATAAAGTCTAGTGTTGCGAACCTTGTCCCAATCTCAAGAGAGTCATAGGGAATTCTTGATCATATGTGTGATATCCATCCTCCTCTTATCTTTCCAACTAATCATGTTGAGATGTTCTCCGATTCTATTAATGATGATTCGTTATCTTGTGGAGACATCGTTTTTATGGAAGAATTACCTTCTGAGCTAGTTAGCTTAGAAGAAGAGAATGATGAGATTGACACTGAAATCAAAGATGAAGCACTTGGTGCAACATTATTAAATGTCAATATTCTCATTTCTAAAATCGAGGCTTTCAATATGAAACCCATTTCATCTCCTATCCCCATTAAGGATACTGACATTCTTTCTGAAATTATGAATTCTCTTACTGATGATGATGAGTTAGTCTTGATTGTTATCAAGATTTTCCTTCCATTCTTCACTTACCGGGTGACTTCTCCTATTCTTCACTCCTTCGGGAATGAAAACATTATCTTTGACCCCGACATCACCGCTTATAGTTTATACTATTTAAAGCCGGGTTCTTATCTCATCGGTGTGGAACTTTCACGAGCTTCAAATGTTTGTCCAAACATCTTGAATGAAAGTCCAATGGAGATTGTCTCTTCCACATGATACTTCCCCATGAACAAATGAATTCGGGGTCGAGTCAAGCTAGCGACTCGGTAAACAAAAACAGTAGCATGCATATGGGGTTTTCACCCTAAGTGTGGGGGAGTTGCCCCTGCTGTTGTTACCATGTAATTAAAAAAAATGTGTATGTATATATAAAAATAAAGTGAAAAATGGTGTTTCCACATTTAGTTTGTAATGTTGCCTTTTTACGTTCAAAGAGTCGGCATAATAGCCAGGACTTTGAATATTGATGACAATATTTAATTCAAAGTGGGGGGGGGGGGGGGAATTCTGGCGAATTTGATCACATTTTACCTTCTAGTACCCCCGTTTTAGGCTAAAATGTTTTTTTTAGTGGAACTGCTTCGCACTAACACAACAAATGGTTATCAGTCCACCATGTCTAACCCACATAAGGACCGGCTAATCCAGAAGCAAACAACTCTTGGTAAAGATATCTCAAATCCGTTTATGGCTGACCATTTGCTGAAAATTGTATGGTATTCAACTTACCATATCTTCAAAAGTGAAGAGTTGGCTAGCCCAAAAGGTTATGGCTTGTGGTAAAGGCAGTGGAAAACCATAATTGGTAATCAACTCACCAAGATTATAACTGTAGTCCATCACAGAGTTGGCTAGTCCAGAAGCAAATGACTTTTGGTAAAGACAAATCAAATCCGTTGACAGCTGGTGGTTTGCTCAAAATCATATGGTTATCAGCGTACCATAGTTCTTACTTGAACAAAAATATTTGGCTACTCAAGAAGTAATGGCTTTTGGTAAAGAGACATCAAATCCATTAAAATTTTAAAAGGGTTTGTTTTTGGATTCTAGATTCCTAGGGACTAGCAATAGTTTAGTGTGGGGGATTGATGAGTGTGTAAATGCTCATCATTTTTATACCCATTTTGACTATAAAAATGGCTGAAAACACACAAATCTGCCGAATTATACTGCAAATATCCTTGGATTGTGTTTTTATGTGTTTTAGGTACAAAAGGATTGAAAACGAGGCAAAAGTGAACAAAACCGAGCACTCATTGGAAAGAGCACGGTACGAGACACTAACATTGGAGCAAAAACTACGAGATTTTGAGCATTTATCGAAGATTATTAAAGCTCGAAGAAGAAGCCCGAGAAATTAAGCTCAGCTCAAGCCTGTTATCGACTCAAGCCGAACCTACTTTGCTACTTTATTTAACTCCAAATTATAACTAAAAAGAAAAAAAAATAGGCGAGAAAAAAAATATACGTACTCCCTCGTGAAATATACATCAGTGATCCTTCTATTTTGCTATCCAATGTTAAGAAATCCACTAGGCCCAGTAACATGAGAAATACCCAACCCATTAAGGTGGTGAAGATGGATGATACAAAAAGAGATAGGGTTGGAGCCAAAAAAAAAAAAGGGAGAGGTAGAAGCAGCCGACACCATCTGGTGTGGGTATCCTTCATTCATTTGCTTAGTAATAATTCTTGCTTTTTAAACTATGAAGTTAGTTTGTCAAATTTAAGATTTCATTTATATTTCTTGTGTTTCAGTTTGGTTTCGTAGCAGTAGACAACACGTGTTCTCCATCTTGTTCCTTAGTTTTAGTTATTACTTTATGTTAGCTTTAATTCTTTTAGTTTTGATGTCTAAATTTTGTAATGGGAATTAATATTCACGGTAACGAGTTTCGAAATCAATTTCAACGTCACCATCTAGCATTAAATCATCTTTTGTTCTAATTTCATCTCATTTAATAACTAGTGGCTTGTGTTAATGAATGTTTCTTATTGTCACAACTTACCATTTCAGGTCATTTCCCAAACTTCGACAAACACTATTCATCAAAACACTATTCATCGTTTTACTATTCATCATTTTTGTTGGGAATAGACTTTATTATTTCAAGTGTCGGTCATTGAGTTTTGGTATAGGTTGCATTACTTACTTATAACATTAGTTATTTTATGTATTTTGTAAGTTTTATGCTTGGTTTATAGGTTTGGATAAAGTCTAAGGGATAAGTATGTCATATTGTCTAAGTTTAGAGAAGCCCTAATCCTCACCTATAAATACCTATGTATAACCTCATTTTGAGGTTGGTTGGTTCTCTTGGTAATTTCATTTTCTTTCATTCCAATCTTAAGAGTTCCTTCCACACTCTCTCTCTACTCTCTTTCTCTCTCTAGATCTATCTTAGTGATTATGTTATAAAATCGTGACCTAACAAGTGGTATCATTCGCCAAGGGATAATATAGGTTGATTTAGGTTTGATTTGGTAGAAAAACTAGGTTTTAAAGTGATTTTCTTATAAAAACTGGTACTGTTCATCGAGTTATTTTCGAGTTAGGGGTTCACTTTGGTTCTATCGAGTTAGGTGTCTTTAAACTATCGAGTTAGGTGCTTAAAACTATCGAGTTAGGTGTTTCAACAATCGAGTTAGGTGCTAAAATACTATCGAGTTAGGTGTCACACCTATCAAGTTAGGTTTCGTAAGTTTTCTATTGAGTTTGGATTTTGGATTTTGGCGAGTTAGCCTTGTTTACCTAATCGTTTATCGAGTTAGGATTAGTGTAGCTACCTTCTAAGGGGATACTCTACCAAAATTTCATTAACTTATCGAGTTAGGGGATTTGCTTTACTTATCGAGTTTGGTCCACTACCTAGACTTATTGAGTTTGGACATCCATCTGGACTTATCGAGATTGGACCACCATCTAGACTTATCGAGTTTGGACTATCATCTGGACTTATCGAGTTTGACAACCTACATGTTTATCGAGTTTAATGACCTTAATGTTATCGAGTTTGGAGTAATATTAAAGGTTATCGAGTTTGAAACAGTTGTGACTATCGAGTTAGCACCATACCTAACTTATCGAGTTAGAAACCCAAAGAACTTATCAAATTAGAAACCCTAAGAACTTATCGAGTTAGAAACCCAAAAAACTTATCAAGTTAGAAACCCTAAGCACTTATCGAGTTTGATAACAAATCAGAATATACCGAGTTTGATATCATATCTAATCACAACCTTTATTTATCTTTACGATCCATTTTAACATAATCACATCTTCTAATCTAATCAAAGTTTTTTCCATCTTATCTTTCTCTTCTTGATTTCACAAAAAAAATATATATATATTTTTTACCAGAGACTAAACGTTCAATTTTTACGCGAAATTTAAATTTTGGTATAACGTTGAAAATTTTGGCCCAAAATTCAAATTTTTAGGCCAAAATTCAAATTTTTTCGGTGAAATTTGGCTGCAAAATTTTTGAAACTCAAAATTTTCTTGCAACCTTATAATTGCATTTCATAGTGATTTTCAAATTTTGGGAAAGAAAATTTTTCAAATAATTTTTGGAGGGAAAATCTGAATTCACTATTTCGACCTTGCGTGTGACATTTTGCTTGATTTTTTTTCGATTACATCGCAACAATCAAGGGGGAGAGCAATGTCATCTACAACGTCTCAATCACCTTCTTCCAACTACCTTCCTCACCAATATTCTCATCAGCAACAGTCATCAGCAACAGTACCTTCTTCCAACTACCTTCCTCACCAATATTCTCATCAGCAATAGCATCATCAACAACAAAGTCACAGCTCCCTCATTGATCATGTTCTGCTCTTTGGCAATGAATCAAGGCCTCCAATGTTGCTACCAGGAACGTATACTGTTTGGAAATGGAGATTTCTACAATGGCTCACAGATCGTCCTGCTGCAGATCTCATGCTTAAATCCATTCAAGATGGTCCATACAAAATGATATTTCTTGCTGACTCAACAGGGATTATCAGAATACAAACTGATGAAGATTTGAATGCAACTGAACTTGCTCAGTATGATGCTGATCAACAGGCTGTATGGTTCATAACAGTGGCACTTCCCAACTCAATTTACATGTATATGGACTTCCAAGCTAATGCTTATGAAATGTGGAAATATCTTGAAGCTTTGCATCGTACCGAAGAACTTCATCACATCAGAATGAAGCAAATTCTTGAATCTTGTTTAAGCATGAATCCTCTGAAGACCATTCTCCCTGTTCCACCATCTCCAGCTGTTGACCATGGATCATTAATCTACACTCCAAATGGTCTCTTCTTCAATCCTCCGAATGCACCTGAGCCTTTCTTCATTCCACAGTACCATCCTGCAACACTACATAACAATGTGCAATCTCTTCTGCAAAATCTAGTGAAGCTTAGTCAAGTATCTTCTAAGAAAGGCAATGGCGCTATGACTTCAACTTCTGAATGCTTAAACACAATGAAAGATTTTGATGATGAAGAAGATCTTATCGAACCGAGCATGGCATTTTTGGCATATACAGAAAATATTGCAGATGTGGAAGATCAAGATTATGATTCAACTCCACTCTTTGACGATAATGTAGAATACAACGCCACACTTAGTCAAATGGAAGTTGAATGCGGTAATCTCAATGCTATTTTGCAAAGTATCATGGGAGATATTCCATCTAATGATGAATATGCAGATTTGGAATACAATACATCATATTTGGAAGCCGATACAACAGATGTGATGTTAATGGCAAACATGCAGGAATTTCACTTGAATTATACAGGCCCAGAGTATGATTCTGATGATTCCGAAGATCCATTTGTGAAATTACACAAAGAGAAACGCATGACATTGTTAAGATTACTTCATTCACACCTTATGCTTCTCTCAAACAAAGACTTGGCAGAAACTCGTTCCGAGAGTGGGTTCAAATGGGAATTTCCAAAACTGTTTGGAGAAAAAGTTGATATTTTCACTACTTCAATGTTCGACAACGTGAATCAACTTGAAAAGCAACTTGCAACTGAAGAATTTAACGAGACTGAATCCAATATCGCCTTCAGAGTGCTCGAGAAACAGTTTCAACATTTTATCAGTTATGGCTGTGAAGAAGTAAGCGAGTATTTCTTAGAATACACTCGAATTGAAGCTCAAACCTTCAAAGTTACACTGCTCCAACACCTGGATGCTATCGAAAAGTCAATTATTGAAAGAGTACTTCATAGACTAGAGCATGAAAAAAGGGTTAATAAAAGGAAGTTGCAGATTCAAGAAGAGCAAATTCATAAAGTTGATGAAATGGAAGCTACTTTGGTTGTCATGGAAAGCGATGGGACAGAATCAGAAGAGCAGGATGACAACAGCAGATTAAGGAATGATACAGACGCAGACTGTGCAGAGATCAAACCCTTCCATGACTCAGAACCCAACTTTGACAAAGAACAGATGGATGAGGAAGATGTCATACCCATCTATGACACAGAACCGAACTTTGACAAAGAACAGATGGTTGAGGTACAATCTACTGTTGATCATATTATGCCTGCAAATGAGAAACAACAATCTGAGCAACCTAACTTCAGTAATGAAGGAGCGGTTGACCAGAATGTTGTCCAATGTCTAGACAAATATTTTGAGTCTGAGTCCTTACCTGATAATCAAATGACTGAAACATCGAACCAAACTCTTGAGTCTGAAAACATTCTTCTCAAAAAGACCATTGCCCAGTCTCATAAAGATTTTTCAAAACTAGAGGCACATTGCATCTCACTTGAACTTCAATTGCAAAACGAATCTCTAAATTCGAGCAACAATGGTCAACTTTTGAATGAACAAAGAAAACGTGTGGATACATTAGTTAAAGAAAATGAGCTTTTAAAAGGTCAAATTCAAGCAAAGGTGTTTGCACATGCTGCATTGAAAAATCAATTAAGAAGACTGACTGGCCAGAGTGTGGATACTAAGTTTGCAAAACCATCAATCTTGGGGAAACCGCCTTCTCAAACAATCAGAAAACAATCAGTGGTTAGACAACCGACTGCATTTAAATCTGAACGACCTAAATTTTCAAAACCTCGGTTTGCCTCCCAAGTTGTTTAGAAAAACAATTTGACAAAACCAGTCACTCCACATTCTTGGCCTAAGGAAAATGCATCTGTGTCTGCTAAATCTCAACACATGATTATACCTGGCTCTTCTAGGATTAGTTCGAAAACCGTGTCTAAAACGAGCATTAAAAGTAAAGAGTTTTATGGAAAATATGACATGTACAAGAACTATGATCTAGAAAAGGCTAGGAAAAAGGCACTACTTCATAAGGATGGAATTCTAGGTTCAAAACCTCATGTGATGCCTTCCACTATAGTACAGAACACTGCTTGTAGTAGCACACCAAAACCTAAGAGTAATCAACAAACTAATAGGAATTGGATAGCTTCTAAGAGTAGTTGCCTAAATAATCATGTTGTTTGTGCTTTAAAATATCTTCAAAAGGTAAATTCACTTGAAAAGGCTCAATCGACTAAGACAAACAAACCCATTGAACTGAAAGTCATAAGTCAGAAACCTAAGAAGTGGATCAACATAGGACGTAGGTTTTCTCAACGAAGTGATGCTCCCACATTTCATTCAACTGCATCTAAAAGGAAAACATCTCCTAGATCTAACACTAGGTGGGTACCCACAGGTAGAATTTTCAAATCGATTGGTCTTAGGTGGATTCCTACAGGAAAGATTTTAGACATTTGCACCAAAACTAATGTGATCTCCACAACTTCTACCTCTGAGACTAGAATGAAAACCATCGGAATTGTGTGTTCGAGTGTCAAGAAGATAATTGACACTACATCTTTATGCTTCTAACATCTGGAACCCAGTTTCTCTTGGGATCCGCGTTCTCTGTTTTTCTTGTCTCTTCTTTCTTTCTTTGCAGATATAACAGGAATGGCTTCGGAACAACTCGGTTTCGGACCCGAGCTTAATGTTATGGCTTCTGAGCAAAACAGCTTAGGACCGCATCCAACCGTCTGGACTTTCCAGATTCTTCGGCTGAACCACTATCTCTCACCCGTAAAGAAGTGGAAACCTTGGTTGCTCCATTGTTTGATGATACGATTGAAAACTGTCTTTCTGAGGTTTCACCAATTTCCGCTGCACATCTTGATCACCATCAAGTACCTGATTCACCTCAACAAACAACAACAACTGTTGAGAGAGACGGTCCTCCAATTGCATCTCCAACAACGGAAAAACAAACCATTTCCAACTCACGACAATCAGCTGAAGACTCCATACCTAAATCAGTTCCACAAACCGCAGAGCATGACCCAGAGGCGTTCTTTAATCCGTTTGCACCGGCTCAACTCATTCCTGACATTACTTAGTCGTCTACACGCAATTTGGATCCTGCTCACATGCAAGATAATTACCTCCATCAAGGTTTGTTGATTTAGTTCACCATATTGGTATGCGGTGTTTGACTCCAGATGATTTGCAAAATTTTCTTTAAAACTAAGTGAGTCAAACATCTAACTTTTTTCTTTATATATATAAAAAAAAAAAAAAAAAAAAAAAAAAAAAAAAAAAAATCTTCTTTCTCTGTGTACAAACTTCGTAACTTCAAAACTATGTTCCTTCATTAAAACAAATTTTGCTTTACTCTATCAAAATGGAACATGTTTTGAGGGGGAGAAAACTTTTCACATTATCATGAAGTTTGCACACCTCATCATAATTCTTCAAGGATAAAATGTTTCTTCATCATTCGTATTAAAATCTCATGTTCAAAAACTTCTATGATCTCTCGAATTAAAATGTACAAAAAGGTTTCACAAAATATATGCTAATTCGAGGGGGAGAAAGGAAATTCTTTCTGCAATGATTCCAAGTTAACCTTGTTTGGACTTCAAATGGAAATGTAATTAACCTTTAATGAGTAAAGTTCACAAAAGTCTTAAACTTAGGTAAAAGGACCTTGCATGGAAAATAAAACAGGCTCTAATCAATGTTTTCACACATGTTCTCAAAAGTTGCACACATGATTAAAACCTCAACAAATCAGACTAACGATTTTTTCCTCGATTTTATCCACAATTGTGAGTTTCAAATTTCTTTATGGTTGTTGTCTAATCGATCCCTAAATGTTTCAAGTGCTTTCAACGGTCAAAAAAAGGCATAATTAGAAACTAGGGTTTATGTAATTATCGATCAGGGCTTTCAATTTTATGTGTTTAGTCTAATTAACTAGTTTATATAGCTTTAGAGAACACTAAAGAATGCTCGATTGGTGTGTTTGCTCAATTAGATACAACATAGGTTTAGAATCATGTGATTTAGGGTCTTAGATGTCGATGTCTTTGCTGCTACCAGGGCATTTGTTTGTTCAATATTCCGGTATTTTGATGCTAACATGTGTGCATAGACTCAAATCATAACCCCAAACCATAATCATAATTGGAAAAACCCGAGTGATATGATGAGTTAATCTGTGATCTTGTGTGTTAATTAGAGAATTCTGAGCATTTTGGTAGATTTAGAATGAGTTTCTTGAGTCATATGTATACTTGTTTGTGCCAGATGCATTTTCTCTGTGTGCAAGTACATGTCATCCCATTGAAAGTCAAGATTTCAACATTCGACAAAATGTTTCTTATGGAACATATTTTGAGGTCAAAGGGCAAAATGTGTTTAAAGGCTAAACTGGTAAAAGGATTCAAAATGGTGAGAAACAAATTTTTCCAAACTCTACACTCTCGTTTTACACCGGTAAACCAAGTGTGGAGACCAAAGCAAAGTCATTTAAAATCTTTCATATTTTTCAAAATCTGGAATGCTTTGGCTTCAATAAAAGAATGTCTCTGATCTGAACATCCCAAATACCGGAAGTTTTCCATTCATCACAAAACAAATCTTCAAAAAAGAACCCATGAGGTTCAACTTTAGATGGAAATCTTTTTCAGAATTTAAAACTCAAAAGAGAGACTCCGGGTCTCAAACAACTTTTCAACAGTAAAAGAGTTTTGAATTTCAAGCATTCTTTGTTGTATAATACTTGATTGTGTTTTCTAAAACCTTGAGCAGAGTCGTCTCACGAATTTTCAAAAAGTATTTTATAATATGATTCAAAATTCTGCTCAAGAAGACTTTCTCTCGAATAACATTCATTATTTGAGGGGGAGTATTTTGTTTAAAGAAAACTAATTTTGTATTAAAACAACGACTTGTGCACTCATTTCAGTGTACAAATCGGTTTTCAAAGAAAGGAAAGTGCCTTGCTAAACCGTTCTTTAAAACCAAAAGCACACTTTTCCTTAAAAACAAGAAGAAGTTTTTCATGCGAAGCTTATCTAAAACTTCTTAATCTTGAGCAAAATTTTTTCAAAATTTTTCAAAAGGTTTTTCAAAACTTTTCAAAATTTTGCTCAAGATTTTTCAAACCTTTACTCCCCAATTCGCTCCAAAGTTTAAAAATGTATAAACATATGCTCGTTTTGAGGGGGAGTATTTCCAAATCTAAATGCTTTGTCAAAGTCATTTTTTATGGTTTGTGCACACATAACAGTGTATAACCCGTGCTTGTATTGAAAGGACCCTGAGGTACGCTTCAGTGCCTCAATCCTCATATAAGGAGCGAAGGCTTCTTACTTTTGAGTAGAATTAATCAAACATTTTCTGATTTTCATAATTCTGCTCAAAAGACAAGTATTTCACCTCAATGAGTATTCACTTGTTGAGGGGGAGCACTTGAAAACTCATCGTTTTGGAAATACAAATGGTCTTGTTGATATCTCCCCATAAGACTCAAAAAGCATATTTTAATCAAATGTTTATCAAAAACAACATCTTATATGCTATTTTTTAGGGGGAGAAAAGGAAAGTGATTAAAATATGTAAGTTAAAAGTTGCTGAAAAGTCAAATCTCATGCGAGCTAGACTCAGATTCACCCAGGAATTGATGAAACATAAAAGTTAGTAAATTCGAAAAGACTTTTCCTCCACGGGTAATAACATCAAGTTAGTTACTAGAGCTAGTTGTCACCTAAAAGCTGACAATGGAACTCTTTAACTAGCCACGTAAGCGTGTCTCGAAAAGGATTAGTCTTAGTAGAAATGTACCGTTTCGAGAAACTTTCTGTGGACTTGACCAGGCCGGGTAATAACTTCAAGCTAGTCTAACTAGTGATGTAAGCGTGTCTCGAATCGGTCTTGTTCACTGAAAGTGGATCAATTCAAAAAGTGCTCGCTCCTCCCGCATGTGCAAATTTATTAAAATACATATGAGCACATGTGAAGGGGGAGCCCTTCATAAGAAAACATAAAACTCTCAAAGTGTTAAACAAAATATTTGATAAACACAAACACTTTGAGAGATTTTTCAAAGGTTTCAATGGCAATTATAGGATAGGCATGGAGTTATAAGGTGACTAAGGTTAGGAAATAACTGTCCTATGATCCGCCTAAGCCGGAGGGATCTACCCAAGGACACCACCAATAGTTAGAACTAGAAGTCCTTAGGTATGATACGAAAAAAGGAGTAAAGAATGAAAGGAGAAAGAAGGGGTTGAAGAATTAAAAAGAAAAGTAATGAAAAGGGTGAAAAGAAATAGCCCTCCATGTGATTCAACCTTAGGGCAGACACCGGGTCCAACTCATATGCTACTAGTTGTTGCTAAGGCAACACCGGTATTGAAGATAAAGTCGTTATGGACCCAGTGGCGCAATGCACTAAACCTTCTTAACCACTCAAGTTCTCTTAAAAGAGCTTGTTTCATTCTCACGGGGAACCAGTGTAATCTATCGACTTATCTCTTAGAGAGAGTTGATATTGAAGCAGGAGACCCCTCCCTAGTCTCCGTATAGGAAACCTAAGTGAGCACATATCGAGTCTAGAGCCATGAGATACATCAAAGATCTCTTAGGAACACTTAGTATTTCTACAACTGGTGTTCTACATCAATGGGCATCAGTTGTAAACTATCAAGTCCTTCGCAGATCTTAGCAATCTGCCGAGAACGTTTATGAGAGAATTACATATGTATTTCTCAATGATTGAATGGAAGTTCCTGCCAGGGTCAACATCAAACAGCCCTGACAGCAGGTCACTTCGGTAACCCCACAAGGGTTACGCTTAGTGTTCATGGTGGTTCTTTAGCGATCTACAGCCGTGGAGTGATCCCCAACGACTCACCCAGTCATTGAGCTACCTAGTAGGTCTCGTAAGCTCCTTCGGGAGTATCTGATATGGGAATGGCCTGGATAAGGATTAGAAGGAGTCTTCACAATATGCTGTTGACAAGCTCTAATTCCTTATCTGTAAGTACCGGTTGATTATTGCTAACTGTTTACTTGCAGGTACATCTCCTCCATGATGGTAGATTCCAGCATGCTTATACATACATCTTGAAGCAAATGAATGCTCCCCCAAAGATCTTAGCACCACAAAGTTCAAAGAAAGATTCTACGCCAAAAAGAAGAATCTACAAAGTATAAAGACTAAAGACATAAGTGTATGCAAAGGAACTTCGTGCTTTCATAAGTCAAAGTCCAAAGATGTATGAGCATGTTGGAATGGCGAACAACCACCACAAACACGGAAGTGACGATCGGCAGACAACTTCATAACATAATCACAATCACATCAACAAAGAACAAAGTACAAAGAATGATGAAAGATTATTCTTACTACTTTTGAGGACGTCGACTACAAAGTCAAAGTGTAGAAGATGACGACGTCAAACAACCTTTGATGACCGACCATTAGGGGGAGATTGTTGGGAATAGACTTTATTATCTCAAGTGTCGGTCATTGAGTTTTGGTATAGGTTGCATTACTTACTTATAACATTAGTTATTTTATGTATTTTGTAAGTTTTATGCTTGGTTTATAGGTTTGGATAAAGTCTAAGGGCTAAGTATGTCATATTGTCTAAGTTTACAGAAGCCCTAATCTTCACCTATAAATACCTATGTATAACCTCATTTTGAGGTTGGTTGGTTCTCTTGGTAATTTCATTTTCTTTCATTCCATTCTTAAGAGTTCCTTCCACACTCTCTCTCTACTCTCTTTCTCTCTCTAGATCTATCTTAGTGATTATGTTATAAAATTGTGACCTAACAATTTTCGAGGTCAATTTGATATTCTGAGAAACATTTGAGAATTTTACTATTCACTGAACACTATTCATTGCCGGAAAAGTTTTCACTATTCACTTGCATTACTCATTTCATCGTAAATTTAGTTTACGGGTATTAAAATTCGCGTAACCGTATAGGTTTAGGTGCGAATTCATTTCATTAGTACTAAGGACACTGCATACGGACTAGAGATAGTCTGCATATCATCATAACAGCATTTTCATGTTATACCACTCTTAGGATTTTCAAATTTATATATTTGATATATTTAATGTTTACGTATAATTATTTATAAATAAACGTTAACACCCGGTTTATAAACACGACGAATATATCTAAATATTCCCACAATGGTCCCGACATATTTTTTATATCCATTATATCATCATAAAAGTTATAATATTCATTTACCCAGTATTTTGGAAATTTATTTTATTTATAACGTGAGTTTATAATTATTACGACGGTTTTCGTGAAAACTAAACAATAATCACCCGAACACTCAGTACTAGTACCCAACATATTTTTAACATTTTTATGACTTTATTAAGTCCCGGTTAACTTCGTTAATATTTATTTTTAGAAAACCCGGTACCCGATTATAACTAATACTTACACTAAACCACAACTAATACTACACTAACTTATCCTAAGCAACTCAAAACTCATTTTGCTACTCTTTTGCACATTGAAAACCGGCCACATGCCCCCCCCCCCCCCTAGACACCATGTGCTTTCTTTTTAACATTATGACTTAAGTACTTATTATACATTATAACCTTACAAGTAAATATCAACAAAAACACCTTTTACACTTTTATACTTAGAATCAAGAATCAAAAGCTCTCATCTCTATTTCTTTTCCCCACAACCCACGACCAAAGCCAAGATCCATGATCAAGTGATGATTTTTCAAAGTTTAAAGCTACAAAGTTGTTCCTTTTGTCATTGTAATCAAGATTCTTGCAACATAAACACAAGTAACACAAGATTTCTCGTCATCTAATCACCTATTATATCAAAGTGAGTTATAAAATTTATTTTCATGATTTCATCTAATTAATACTTGTATCTTATGGTTTTCATGCTTAATTTCATGTACAAGTTAGCTATACCACATTATTTTTGTTAACTTTTTGAACATACAAACCCTAGATTTTGATTTATGTGTTCCTTTGTTAAATTAACATGATTAGTAGTGATTAGGAACCCATGGCACCCTAAGAAGATGTATGGTAGGATTAGTATAGCTTTGTGGTGTTTGCAAGAGATTTGGTTGAAGTAGAAACTAGTTTTGAACATGAAAAATGGATTTGTAACAAATATTTATACATTCTGTCCCATTTTTGTAAATCCAGGAAAATCAGTAAATATAAAGGAAACTTTGGCAAAATTTTTAGAAAATACTTTCAAAAACGAATCCGTAGGCGAAAGAACGGATTAAAAAGAGTTTATAACGAAGAAGTTATGATTTTTGCAAGTTTATTGACGAAAAATATATTTTCTGAAAATTGTTGCTGTTGGACGTTTTTCGTCGGACAAAACGAGGCTTTAGACGTAACCCGGAGGAGCCAAGCTTTCCAAAATATATTACTACATACTAAGACGTAACCGTGGATATAAAAAACAAGTAAAACGGACTTATAACGACAAAGATATTCACGTTTCAATATCGGCGAAACTTATATTATTTTGACAGCTTTTGAAAATAATAATACTAATACTACGTAGTAACTCTAGATTTTTAGAAATAATACCAAGTACCCAAATTCATAACTAATGAAGTATTAGTGATTACAAGTATATTTTTATCACTAAAAGGCGTTATATCAAGGATTTCAAACCGAGGATTTCAACACTAACATTGATACATATGATATATATATATATATATATATATATATATATATATATATATATATACATACATTTCAACTAGTTTTATTTTTCTAGTTGCCTTATTTTCCTAAGTCTTGGAAAATGTATATTTTTGATAACAACAAGTAATTTTTCAAAGAGTAGAGTGGTATAGGAAACATGTGCATGGACATTCATAACATCATTTTGTGATCTAAATTAGATCGTTCATCATTCATATTAGGTTGAGGCAGCTAACCGTTCATTGTTGTTCATTTCACTACATCACAGTATCATCAGTTTAAGGTAAGTTTTCATAGCCCCGTTTTCAATTCAATATTTTGATTTCAAATCCCACGGGGGAATACATTGCATCAACCAATTTAGTACGAGTCCAAGTACCAAAACATATGTACATTGCTTAAGTTGCCTTACCAACCTGTTAAAGTCCCCTATTTATTATCATGGACCGTTAATTTGCCGATTAAGCGAGAGTGAGTGGATAGATCTATTGAGGGTGACGCCTACATCCGTGGTAGATATTACCAACAGTAAGCGGATGCATTTCAGCTTCGGGGTCATGAGTTTAAGGTCTATTGTACTATTTTACTTGACTTTTGTTATGCACTTTTACTTGTGGTGGCCGTACAACATTACATTTTATAAACCTATGGAATTCACCAACATTCGTGTTGACGTTTTAGCAATGTATTTCAGGTTATTAAGGTAGCTCATGTGACATGCATTTGGACCTTCATGGAGTCGCGGGGTCGACGCGTCTCACCATTATTTCATGCACTTATGAAAACGTTTGATCTAGTATGACATGTTTTCCTAAACATGCAACACCTTTTGGGGACCTCATATTGTAAACTCTGGATTATTTCAATGATCAAACGAAGTATTTTCCGAACGACACTTTAGGTCGTTCAATGTAACTGTAACTGTGATGCTATGACAGACACCCCCAGGTATTCCATTCCGCTGCAAGTCAGGTAAATTGGGGGTGTGACAGATTGGCATCAGAGCTAAGGTTATAGCGAACTAGGATGTATCTTGGACCCTAGACTATAACCACATCAGCATAGCATCTCATCATTTCATCATAAGTGCATAATCATGATACATGTTGTTTCATGCATACCCTGTGTGAGTTATTTATACTCATATTTGTATATATATATATATATATATATATATATATATATATATATATATATATATATATATATATATATATATATGTATATATATATATATATATATATATATATATATATATATATATATATATATATATATATATATATATATATATCTTTTTATTGACCTGGTTCACAAGTGACATGTCTTCAGATACTCACCCTGACATCCTTTTATCGGATTCCGACATTGAAGATGCCTTGTCATCTTCCACTACCATTATACCACCAGTTGCACTTACACCACCATTAGCACTATTGGTTTTACCTCTTAGATGTCGCGAGGTAGAGCGAAAGAGGGTAGTATTCCATTCACTAGTACCACCATTGTCATTTTCCTTTTCCATTCCCACTTGCCATGAACTAGATAACATCTAGTAGATAATACCAATACCACGGACTCAACAGGAACATCCGCAGATTCTTCAGGAATGGTTCAGAACCTACATTATCTAAGATTTGATCGATGCACAACTTCAGACACCACTTCAGGACTATCTCGACCTTATGATGCCACAAACCTGATTTCACACAGAGGGACACCAGGAAGTCCCTAGACCAGACTTATATCCTCACTAGCTTTTACTATTATCCTAGCCACAGAAGGTGTGGGACATAGTCTAAAGAACTTGTTGTCTTTTGATTGTTGTACAAACAAATATATCAAGTGTGACTCTACTATGTAAGGAATGGTTGTGCTATTTGTGATATCGGTTTACGTAGACCGAAATTTTCATGTATTATATTCATGTGTTGTGAATATGATGACTTTTATTAACTATATCCTCATGGTCTCTTATGATTTGATGAAGAGAGATTTAAGGAAACCACTCCAAGCATGACGCAAGCTGCTGTTGGACAAGTCATTGCCAAGAACATAGCCACCGCCCTCACTAAGGAACTTACTCACGTGGAATTTATGGGGTGCAATCCTCCCTCCTTTAGCGGAACTAGAGACACAAAGGAATTTCTCAAATGGTTCAAAGAAATAGAAACAATATTTCAATGTGGCGATTGTCGTAAGGAAGACAAGGTTAAGTTCGCCACATGCACTTTTCAGGATCATGCCCAGGAATGGTGGACCAAACATATTAAGATGGTGGGAGTTGATGCTGCTTACTCACACTCTTGGGAGAAACTAAGAAGGATGATGAGGATAACATTTTGTGTAGGAAATGAATTACGAGCAAAAGAACAGGAAACACTAAACTTTCCCATGGTAGGAAATGATGTTGACGAGTACACTACTCATTTTTATGAATTAACACGACTAGGTCCTGCAATGGATGAATCGGAAAGCAAGAAACTTGAAAGGTACATCGGGGGACTCTCAAATGGAATTCGTATGTTGGTCATTGCATGGGAACCCGATACCATGTCTGAAGCTATCAAAATGGCGATCGAAGCAAAGGAACTCATAGTTCACGCCAAGACATCAGGAAACAATAGTGACAATAAAAGGAAGTGGAACAACAATCTAGGTTGCAATGCTGCTCAGCAATCACCCAAAGGACAAGAAGTGAATAGAGCCTTTGCTGCAGAACCGCACACAAAGAGAAGGTATATTGGAAAGTTACCTTACTACAACCTGTGTAATCAACATCACCGAGATCATTGCAGTAAAACGTGTGGAGTGTGCAAGAAGCAGGGTCATCGGACTGAAGACTGTAGGAAACTCACAAATCAGAAGACCCCAGGGAGTTGCTTCAAATGTGGAAACTTAGGGCATTTCAAGAATGACTGCCCAGAGCTAAGGAACAAGGAAAATCAGGAACTTGGAATCAAGACTGAATCGCTCGAGGAATAGCGTGAGCTGTTGAAAGAGAACCGTCAGGATATTATCAACATCAAGGATAACAACAATGCTTCAGCAGGAGGAGCCTTGTTTCAATATATAAACCGTAGTTCGAGCCCTTTAGGGTTGTATCTTTCCTTTTGTACTTACCGTTGGTACGATGACATAACCTAGTTGTATTAAGCACTTTTCTATCCAATGTAATATATATATCCTTTGTTACCTCTGTGATAATCATAACCATCGTTTACTCCATTTTCTATCCCAATTGCTCAAAACTTCAATCGTTTCGCAACAATTTAGCATTGTCTTATCAGGGATTAGGCTGATTTCGTTTTTGATGAATTAGTAGACTATTACCATTCGACAAGATTCACCCACGTATCTAATACACCATTCAAGCTATTTTACTATCATATGGGGAAATTGTTTTACAGAAAAAATTTCTGAAGTAAGCTATTTTATTACCATCCTATAAATTGATTTTCTGTCATTACACCAAGTATTTACTACTATTACGCAAGGCAATTTTCATGTTATTTGAAAGAAAATATCAGGATACCATTTTTAATAACAATGCGTTGAACACCATCTAAAACTTTTGAGAAAAGTTATGATATTTTGACAAAATCTAACATCGCATCATTAGTCCTCAATTGTACATAGCCTGATCACCTATGTAAATTCAGGAAGGATTACGCCATGAAGGAAATAATTACCTTTTCAAAGGATTGTTAATAACAATCTTCACTTAAAAGTTTTGTAAACAAAGGAACTCTTCCATAAACATCCTTTTTGCCGAACTATCCCTGGATACTTACCCCACTTGTCACTCACTTAGCCATTAAGTTGGATTTTCCCATTGACTTCCCTAGGAGAGACTTTCCATATCAATTACATGCAGGATTCCTCTATACAATAGAAGCAACGAAAGGATTACAGAACTACTAACCAGGACTAGAAGGATATAGTGAGAGAATTCATAACTCAACAACAATCCTAAGATACTGCGAGACCATCCGAATCATCATCTCTGACTTAGTTGTCAAATTCTATCATTTAAAAGTACTAGTTAGACTGAACTACAGGATTGAACTCAATAAATGTCCGCAGGACAACACAATAGATATAAACCAAGCTTCTAATTGAGACTGTAGAGCATTTCATTTAAACATGGCCTCATCCATACATAAACTTTCCTGCAGTAAATTTTCACAAAGGACAATTGTTTGAATCAAGAATATCAATGTAGATTCCTCTAAGGCATTATGTCTCTAGAAATTTCAGATAACCTCACCTTCATACCAAGAAAGGGATCAAACCAGAACATATCTCCTTATCTACATGGGAAAACAGAATAGACATTCATCGACACAACATCAAGTGATACCTTCGTCTTGTCAATTACAACGATAAAATATTTCAAGACTTAAGTTAGTCTAAATACCTATGCTTGTAGTTATGCCTGATAACCACCAATAAGCATTATTCCACCTCAAGAACTAAATGTTAGACAACTATGCATTTAAGCGAACATTTTCTATCCTACCATTGTATCCTTGTTAGTGTTTTCACTTTTAAATAAAGTTGATGCGTTTACATAAATCACATACCTTGTGGAAAAATGATTTCTGAAATTCCTATTTTGAACAAGTACGATCCTTTTTGGTCAATCTTTAGCAACACTATTGCACAATGAGAAATATACATAGACATCAAACTTTGGTAATCAGTCTTAATCACAACATGTTTGAAAACATTTTTCTACTTCATAACTACTGAAATTTTGAATCATCGGAAAAAATATTACTTAGTAAATCATTTGCTCCATTTTCTAAATTTATTTATTCAGAAAAAGATTTCAACCAAAACTCACAATCGCGAGACAAATTTCCGGAACCAATTTCCCTACAACATCGCTTATGCATTTAGGATTTGTGACTTGACAATAAAGAATATTTGGAATATGTGATGAAGGAATTAGGAAGGACACCACAAATTAATCACTAACTTCAGTAGTGGAGACCAAACCCACTAGACAAAGAAAGACATATGTCTTATCATCCGTTGGAACAAAACACAAGGAATCAAATTGTTACCTATATTCTATCCCTTTCAGATAACGCCAAGTTCGAAGGACCGAACGCTGTGGAATTAGTCACAAAGGTTTATTGTACCCATTTCAGTTATTCCTGTTAAGGAAACCGATTCACCTTGGACTTCAAGCAATCATTTCAGGATTTCCTTCAGAAACCCATTAAGATGTAAACATCACCTATCATCCTCAGACCGATGGTCAAAGCGAGAGAACAATTCAAACATAGGAAAGTATGCTCAGAGCATGAGTGATTGACCCTAGAAATGGTTGGACTAACCAGTTATCATAAACCAAATTCAGTTGCAATCATAGTTATCGCACGAGCATAGAGACTATACCATTTGAGGCACTCTATGGTCGAAGTGCCAATATCCATTGACGGATCGAAATTTGGAAAAGCCCAACATACTAGTCTAGTAGGCATTCATGAAATAATCAGAAATTTCCTACAAGTCAAGAATCAGTTACAAGTTCAATAAGTTGTAGACCATTAAAACTTCAAGTTGGTAGGCAGAGTTATGCAGAAAGTTCTGCCTAGGAAAGGCATGATATCATTCAGAAAACTTGGAAAGTTAAACCCGATATACACCGGACCATGTAATATTTCAGACAGAGTAGGCCTAGTGACCGTCAGACTTGAGCCTTGTTAGAAAACAACGGGATTACACAACCATGTATAATCATCTTTTCAGATTAGTCACTCATAATTCCATTTGGAAAGGAATCCAACCCAAAGTCAAACATAAACCTTGTAGGAGAACAAGTAGAAATCATGGACAGTTAGGTCGAACAGTTGAAGCAGAGCCGAATTCCTATCGTGAGAGTTCGCTGGAATTCTCGAATATCATCACCTTTTCACCAATACGTCTTCAGAGACCAAAATAAACTGTACTTCAGGACGAAGTTCCTTTTAGAGGGGAAGACTGTCACAACTCACCATTTCAGGTCATTTCCCAAACTTCGACAAACACTATTCATCAATCACTATTCATCAAAATACTATTCATTGTTTTACTGTTCATCATTTTCGAGGTCAATTTGATATTCTGAGAAACATTTGAGAATTTTACTATTCACTGAACACTATTCATAAATTTAGTTTACGGGTATTAAAATTCGCGTAACCGTATGGGTTTAGGTGCGAATTCATTTCATTAGTACTAAGGACACTGCATACGGACTAGAGACAGTCTGCATATCATCATAACAGCATTTTCATGTTTTACCACTCTTATGATTTTCAAATTTATATATTTGATATATTTAACGTTTACGTATAATTATTTATAAATAAACGTTAACACCTGGTTTATAAACACGACAAATATATCTAAATATTCCCACAATGGTCCCGACATATTTTTTATATCCATTATATCATCATAAAAGTTATAATATTCATTTACCCAGTATTTTGGAAATTTATTTTATTTATAACGTGAGTTTATAATTATTACGACGGTTTTCGTGAAAACTAAACAATAATCACCCCAACACTCAGTACTTGTACCCAACATATTTTTAACATTTTTATGACTTTATTAAGTCCCGGTCAACTTCGTTAATATTTATTTCTAGCAAACCTGGTACCCGATTATAAATAATACTTACACTAAACCACAACTAATACTACACTAACTTATCCTACGCAACTCAAAACTCATTTTGCTACTCTTTTGCACATTGAAAACCGGCCACATACCCCCCTAGACACCATGTGCTTTCTTTTTAACATTATGAATTAAGTACTTATTATACATTATAACCTTACAAGTAAATATCTACAAAAACACCTTTTACACTTTTATACTTAGAATCAGGAATCAAAAGCTCTCATCTCTCTTTCTCTTCCCCACAACCCACGACCAAAGCCAAGATCCATGATCAAGTGATGATTTTTCAAAGCTTAAAGCTACAAAGTTGTTCCTTTTGTCATTCTAATCAAGATTCTTGCAACATAAACACAAGTAACACAAGATTTCTCATCATCTAATCACCTATTATATCAAAGTGAGTTATCAAATTTATTTTCATGATTTCATCTAATTAATACTTGTATCTTATGGTTTTCATGCTTAATTTCATGTACAAGTTAGCTATACCACATTACTTTTGTTAACTTTTTGAACATACAAACCCTAGATTTTGATTTAGGTGTTCCTTTGTTAAACTAACATGATTATTATTGATTAGGAACCCATGGCACCCTAAGAAGATGTATGGTAGGATTAGTATAGCTTTGTGGTGTTTGCAAGAGATTTGGTTGAAGTAGAAACTAGTTTTGAACATAAAAAATGGATTTGTAACAAGTATTTATACATTCTGTCCCATTTTTGTAAATCTAGGAAAATCAGTAAATATAAATGAAACTTTGGAAAAAATTTTAGAAAATACTTTCAAAAACGAATCCGTAGGCGAAAGAACGGATTAAAAAGAGTTTATAACGAAGAAGTTATGATTTTTGCAAATTTATTGACGAAAAGTATATTTTCTGAAAATTGTTGCTGTTGGACGTTTTTCGTCGGACAAAACGAGGCTTTAGACGTAACCCGGAGGAGCCAAGCTTTCCAAAATATATTACTACATACTAAGACGTAACCGTGGATATAAAGAACAAGTAAAACGGACTTATAAAGACAAAGATATTCACGTTTCAATATCGGCGAAACTTATATTATTTTGACAGCTTTTGAAAATAATAATACTAATACTACGTAGTAACTCTAGATTTCTAGAAATAATACCAAGTACCCAAATTCATAACTAATGAAGTATTAGTGATTACAAGTATATTTTTATCACTACAAGGTGTTATATCAAGGATTTCAAACCGAGGATTTCAACACTAACATTGATACATACGATATATATATATATATATATATATATATATATATATATATATATATATATATATATATATATATATATATATATATATATATATATATACATTTCAACTAGTTTTATTTTTCTAGTTGCCATATTTTCCTAAGTCTTGGAAAATGTATATTTTTTTATAACAACAAGTATTTTTTCAAAGAGTAGAGTGGTATAGGAAACATGTGCATGGACATTCATAACATCATTTTGTGATCTAAATTAGATCGTTCATCATTCATATTAGGTTGAGGCAGCTAACCGTTCATTGTTGTTCATTTCACTACATCACAGTATCATCAGTTTAAGGTGAGTTTTCATAGCCCCGTTTTCAATTCAACATTTTGATTCAAATCCCACGGGGGAATACATTGCATCAACCATTTTAGTATGAGCCCAAGTACCAAAACATATGTACATTGCTTAAGTTGCCTTACCAACCTGTTAAAGTCCCCTATTTATTATCATGGACCGTTAATTTGCCGATTAAGCAAGAGTGAGTGGATAGATCTATCGAGGGTGACGCCTCCATCCGTGGTAGTTATTACCAACAGTAAGCGGATGCATTTCATGTCTGACATTTTGCGAGTGTTCTGATAAAACATTCAGGAGGGGCATATAATTTCAACAGTCTAGCTTCGGGGTCATGAGCTTAAGGTCTATTGTACTATTTTACTTGACTTTTGTTATGCACTTTTACTTGTGGTGGCCGTACAACATTACATTTTATAAACCTATGGAATTTACCAACATTCGTGTTGACGTTTTAGCAATGTATTTCAGGTTATTAAGGTAGCTCATGTGACATGCATTTGGACCTTCATGGAGTCGCGGGGTCGACGCGTCTCACCATTATTTTATGCACTTATGAAAATGTTTGATCTAGTATGACTTGTTTTCCTAAACATGCAACACCATTTGGGGACCTCATATTGTAAACTCTGGATTATTTCAATGATCAAACGAAGTATTTTCCAAACGACACTTTAGGTCGTTCAATGTAACTATAACGGTGATGCTATGACAGACACCCCCAGGTATTCCATTCCGCTGCAAGTCAGGTAAATTGGAGGTGTGACACTTATGCTTTAAATTTTGTTCCGTAGAAAATTTCACAGTAATGTAATATTTTCATTTTATTTTTATTTCAACCTTTCTAAATGAATTTAGCCTTTATCTCTTTCAAAACGTTTATTTACCGGTTTTTAATATTAGTTAATCAAATAAATAAACTAGCTTTAAATCATTTTTTAGACGTATAAGAACATTGGTAAAAGTATTTAGTGGATATTATTTGGCTTAATCATGTAGCTATTCGATGTTGGGTTGAAGCTTATGGAATGGGTCTCATCTTGCCGTCTTTATGTTTTTCATCTCATTTGGTTATCTATAACCCTTTTATCGTTTTATTTTTAGTATATTTATATTTATTGCCATGTTTAATTTAGTAGTTATTATTGTTGCTTCATTTATTGTTTGTAGTGTAGTTTTAATTATTCGCGATTAGTTTATATAAGTTAGTTTAGAAATATGTCTATTATTGTTAGTTTAATTATTAATGTTAGCTCAGTAGTCATTAGTAGCGAGTAGACTTATATATGTTTGTTAAGTGATCGTGATTTGTGAATTAAGTGTAAAATATTAGAGGTTATTGATTAATAATTTTTGGATTATTCTGAGATCTTTGTAGTTGGGTATTGTAATGGGCAATAGCCGTTAGAATAATTGACTATCTAGATTTAATAAACGTTACCAAGAAAAATTAATTGCTTTCAATATAAACCAACGTTGTTAGAAAATAGTTTAATTTTGACGGGTATTAATTAAAAAGAGTCTTAAAATCGATAATTCACACTTGAAGATCTTTTCACCACACTTGGCAAGCATATTTTTTATATCGTATTCTTAGCTTTAATTTTATCGTTATTAATTGTAGTCTACTTTTTAATAGTTGATAGTTTCTTTTAATATTAGATATGCGTAATTGCTTACTTGTATTTTGCTTTCTTCTTTAATTTGCTTACTAAATTATTTTTATTTTATGTTTTATTATTCTAGTCTTAAAAATCCAAAATTTACTTTTTCTATTCAATTCACTATTCACATCACTCGATCACAAATCCGTTTTAAATACGTTTGCACGCCTCGCTGGGACATAACGACCCGGGGAAAACCCTATTCTTCACCGATTATCTTGCACTTTCTCCTGGGTTGACCTATTGACCGCACCCGGTTGACTGGTTAGTTTAGGAGGAGTCAAATTTTGGCGCCGCTGCCGGAGAGGTTGTGCGCGTTATTCTAAACGGTTTTGCAGATTAGTGAATCTGGATATACACTCATTGTATATCCATCCTGTTGAGCTAATACACCTTGATAGATCTTCTTGAGCACTCTAGAATCGTTAGCAATGTTACTGTAATCAATAACACACTAATAGATAATCTATGTATCTTGTATTTTAAAGCGGAAACAAATACAAGTGTAATACTAAGAACTCTTGATCCTCTATGGATCTTTTTAATAATAATCAAAGTGTTTTCTAAAACGTTATTCAATACATAATCATGTGTTCCTTTTATACACAATGAACCCTAAACCGTTTCACAAGAAACGTATATTCTAAAACTTCTAAAAGATATGCATTATTACTTCCTAAATAAACTCATGCATATCCAAACTATATTACATAAAATACGGAAATACTATATCCATAGAAACTAATAATGCTGAAACTAGTTTTCAGCAGATACACTGCTTCAGCAGAAACTAACTCTTCAGCAGTAACCTTCAGCAGAAACAGTCAGCAGAATTCTTACTTGACAGAATTCCCAACAATCCTCCCCTAATCTTGAATTTGACCTGGTTAACTTCAAGATTCTTGATAGATCTTCGAAATAACATACTAAGAGGATTGTAATAACAGAGTACCAGCAAAGAATCATCTTCAGCAGAATCTCTATGATCAGCAAATACTTGAAATCTCCATTCTTTGCAGCAACAAATGACTTAATGTACATCAAAACAAATTAGTTTCATACTATTCTCATCACTTCCAGGTGTGTTAACTCCTGTGAGATGTGAATCATTGAAAATAATGGATTTGATGTCTCTTTACCAATAGCCATCACTACTGGAGTAGCCAAGTGTTCAAAGGTACACTGATAACCACATGATTTTTAGCAAATCATCAGCTAGAAACGGATTTGAGATGTCTTCACCTGTAGTCGTTTGCTCAGGACTAGCCAATTATTTTGATGAAAATCATCTTGGTTAACTGATTACCAAATATGGTTTTCCACTGCCTTTACCACAAGCCATATACATGTGGGCTAGCCAATTATTCAGAATCCATAAAGGAAAAATCCATGGTCAATTGACAACCATTTCAACTACTCAGCAATAAAGCATGGGTGAGTTAAAAACCCTATGGTTTTGAGCAAACCATTACAGCTATCAACAGATTTGATATGTCTTTACCAAAGCTGTACCCTTTGGACTAGCCAACTTTGTGATGGAATAGTCAACATCAGGTAAGTTGATAACCAAAACTGCAGACAATAGATACAATACTATACAACAAAATGTTAGTTAGTTTTTTTTTTCTTTTTTTTTAATAATAAAAGAAACAAATATACAACATGATATCCCTAATCAGATGCTACTCTGGAAGTCTTAATCCTTTGTTTGAAGACCTTCACCAAAGATTCTGCAAACAACCTTGCATTCCCAACTGGATCAGGAGGAATCTCCAACTTTTGTTGTAGCATTTTCTCCATGAGAGACACTTTCAGAGGATATCTTTTGGTAAGATCCATGATAAGCCTTAGACCAGTTGTAGTTTCCAAAACATGAACATGAGACATAGGATAGAACTTCCAACTCTGAACTTTCCATCTCTGATTGTTCTTCCATATATCATAGCTTGCACCAATGGGAGTAGAAGAATCAAACAACACTTGAAGATCACCCAATAAATACAATCCAGACCCTTCAGGAGTATGAGTTGCATAATACTTAAGAACCAACTCATATAGAGTGACCAAATCCTGATGATCCACAAGATGTAGAATCTGTTGAAGAAATGTAAAGGATATGAAAGTTTTATCCAATCTGTCAATGGTATTAACTTGACCATTTTTACTTAACTCCCAGTGAACCAAAATATCTCTAGTTCCCTCAGACCAATCATCAGGGGATCCTTCCCTTATAAATGAAGCATCAGAAGCATTCACATTGATTAGACTTTGTTTTGAATGTGAAGATCTGACTTTAGCCATTCTCTTGCCTCTTCTTCCAGGAACATAAATAGCAGTAGGAACTTCAGCTTTAGCAGAATCACCTTCTGCAGCATCAGTTTCCACTGATGGAGTATCCAATTGTTCATCAGTAGAATCCTGAGAAGATTCAAGTGCAGCAGATGCATATTGTTCATCCATAGCCTTCCTTATCTGTTTGTTTCTAGCAGCTTGAAGTTCAACTTCTCTTACCTTTAGTTCATGAAATCTTGCAAAATCAGCTTTTTGTTCAGCTTTTTGTGCCTCATATAACTTCCTAGCAGCCTCTTCACCCAATCTTTCCAGCTCCAGTTGTTTTCTAGTTCTCTTTCTAGATGGAGGATCTTCTGCTATCACTTTAGCTTTACCTTTATACACAAAAGATGAAGCAACAACATGTGGTACATCAGCAGAAATATCAGGTAAAGGAATATTCTTAGAAGCACCCATTCCAGCTTGTTCATTTCTAGTCTTGATTCTGTTATAAATCTCAACCAGTTTGTCAAATGGAAGTTCCCACACTTGTTTCTTAGACCAAGCATTATTAAACAATGAACTGCGTTGACTTCTCACATATGTTCTCATATAATCCCTCTGCTGTGCTTGAGTCATAGGTTTATCTCTTTTTGTTTAGGCTTTTAACTCATCTGCTACCTTCTTCCTCATCTTCAGCACTTTCACAATTTCAGAAGCCCAGTCTTGTTCCTCTACCTTTTACCAATAATATTTGCAGCTACATCAGGATTAACAAGCATTTGTTGTCCAATCTGCTGCCAATCTGACTCATCAAATTCTTGAACAGCTGCATCCAATTCTCTTTGTCTTTCAATGGGTAATGTAGAAACATATCTTTGAGTGACTGTATCCAATTCTGCATCAAACTTGGCTTGCTGTTCCTCAGCCATATTAGCACTCTTCTTATAATCTTCCCATACTTTAAAAAGATTTTCTTGTGCAGCTCTGTCTTCAGTTGTGACAAGCTCATCCAAATCCACATCTGTTCCTTCAGCAATATCATCATGAGGAACATTCAAATCTTCCATAGGTTCATCAGGAACTTCTTGAACCTCTCTATCAGAAGAAACTTGTTTATTCTCAGATGAATGATGAACAGGAGAATTCAAATATTCTTTCCCTGTTACAAAGAATGCTTCTCCTGATGTATTCCCTTTATCAGCAGATTTGTCAGCAGGAACACCACTTGGTGATTGTTTCTCCTGAAGTATATCAGTAGCTTCAGTCATGAGCTCATCATCATCACCACTTTTCGAAGACTCAACAGCTTTCCTTGCCAAATACCGTCTTGTACTTCTTCTTCTACCATATAAGATTTTTGGTTTAGATTTAGGTACTTCAACAGCTTTAGAAGGAACAACATTAGACTGTCTAGCAACTTCAGCTAGAATCTCAAGAGAATCCAAATTTGCCTCCTTTGCAACTTCAGTAGAATCCAATTCACCCTTACTTTGCTTCTGCTGACTCAGTTGTGCCTCCAAATCTTGAACCTTGCTTTTCAAACTTTCAATTTCATTACCAAGAGTAGTCTTGGTATCAACAAGTTCCTTTTGGAGATCTTCAGTCATTTTCATGTACCTGTTAAGAGAATCATATACAAACCTGAGAGTAATTGGGTCCTCTGCTCTACCAGCTGATTGCTCAGTGGTAAGATGAGCTTCATTGAACCCTGAAGGAGAAACAGACTCATTTACAACATTAGGAAAGCCTTCATTACTTGGCTCTCTCATAGGACTAGGTGTATGCAGTCTAGTGATCTTAGGATCATGAGGCTGAAAATTATCTTCAAACTCATGAATTTGCTCAGTTGGAGCATCCTGAGCTGGTGAAATGGTGGGACTAGGTGACATATGTACAGGGGTAGGTGGTGGTAAGTCAGTAGAATCAAGTAATGGTTCAGCAGTTGTAGCTGGCTCTTCCTCCATTACCACTGAAGGATTACCATCAGCAGCAACACCAGAAGATGATGGATTACCATCATCAGTAGCATTAGGAGCAGGCACATTACCAGCATCATCACCCTCAACTACATTGCCATGTGGCAACATAGCTTCTAACATAGGGTGATGTTCCCCAGTATAATTAGTTTTCATTGAGGCAAACAACTTAGAACCAAGACTTTTAATAGGCACATGGGTTCTATCTTCAGTGGTTATGTCCAAAATTATTTGTAAGAACCTAGGGTACATTAAAAACTTATGCTGTTGTTTATCAATGTTTTCTAGCATATTATCAAAGATAAACTTAGAAAAATTATAAGTTTGACCCTTAGAAAGACAAACAATACCACAACCCAATTGCAGAGAGAATTGGTTCCATCCACCACACTTGTTGCTTATACATTGTAGCAGCAGATGCACCAAATAGCTCCACTTAGGACAAAATTGATTCTTGTGCCACTTGGATGTATCAGTACTTTGATATCCAGCTTCCCTTTGCCCAGCAAGAATCTCTGTAGTGTTGGAATGATACACACCATTCTCATCATCCAACTGAAGCTTTGTCCTAATCAATCCTTCTGTCACCACATACTCTACACCATCAATCTCAGCAACAATCTCGGTGTTAGATCTCTTAGCAGCAGATGCCCAAAATTGTTTCACCAACGATTCACACACCAAATTGGGACTATGTGTCAGTGCATAATGAATCTTCGACCTTTGTAGAAACTCCACCATTAAATCGAATTCTTCATGTCCCTTTGCCTTTTTCAGAATAGCATACTTGTTATGATCTCCTCTCAATTCGAGTTGTGCCATTTGAATGAACTTGCGTGAGACGGTTATGAATTACACAAATAATAATGGGTTTAAGTGGAGTGATAAGCGAATAATTTTGTTTAGGAATAGATATGCAAAGTGGGTTAAATTTGGAAGTTCCCCAATCATGGTCAAAATTGTCGAAACTAATTATTGACCAAGTCTGACGTGTATTTCAAAAACTTCCAATTTGAAAATTTACCCTTCAGCAGAAATGAAAGTCAAATCTGCTGAAGAATGGTCAACATCAGCAGAAACCAACCAAAAGTAAAGATATCTTCAGTCAATATCTTGGTTTTACTGTGCCACCCAACTCGCATTAATTATCGTAACGCCTAAACTTGGCTTATTTAATCACCCCCAAATCAAATCTCAGTCACCAATTTACCCCAAATCATCTTTCAAACCCTAATTTCTCAATTAATCCAAATTCTCCACCAAAACCATGTCATCACACCCAGAAACCTCAGATCACAATTCCTCTTCTTCATCTTCAGAAGAAGATTTACCACCATATCCATGGGAGCTTGATGATTCCAACTATGAAAGAGAACTGGAGAAACGATGGGATGCACAAGAAAGACAATGGAATGCTCATAGGAAGGGTGAACCAAGCAATGTACCCATTCCTGCTGAGAGAGAGCTTGTCTCTCCCTTCATCTATACCTCTGATGAAGACTCTTCGGAGGAAAAAAATGAAGATCCAACCTTTCTTCCTCCTTCCACACCAGAGAGATCCCAACCAAGATCAAGTAAGAGGGATCCATCTCTTCCAACATCACAAAATTTGGTGTTGGATCTTCCTGCTCCAGGACCTGGTCTTCCACATCAAGAATATATTGGACAGAGTAAGAAGGCTGAGATCATACGTAAGGGAAAGGAGAAGCTGAAGTAGATGATTGAGGAATGTTGCCATGGAACAAAGTTCTTAAGTATTTTCTTGACTTTGGTTCTTGAGCATCTTCACAGTCTTCCTTCTCTTCTTTTTCCATTTTCATCTTCAGCTTCATCATTCTACTTGTCATAGCCTCAAGTATTTTGTAATAAGTGATAGAAGCTAGTAGTACTTAATTAGCCAAATGTTTAGGAATGGTCATTGTAATTCAGTTAGAACTTAGAATGTAAGCTGTAACTTGTTTCTTTGAATGAATGAAAAGATCTTCTTAATTAATCAACTGTGTAAGACCTTCAGCACTATTCAGAAGAAACCATGTTCAGCACTTTTGACCTCATTCCTTTGACTTCAGCACTTGGTGACTTTAACATATAACTTACAATCTCAGAACATCTGCAAAACAGACATAAAACATGCAAACACACCAAACAGACATAAACTTGCAAAACTATTAGTGGGTTAGTGTTAAAACTCAGAAATTATACAACTTATACAAATCTACAAAGTTTACACTCATTATCCTCCCCTGAGGCATATGCCTCCCCTGAGGCTTATGCCTCCCCTTAAACTTTGCAGTTAAGGGTTAAGCATTCCAATATGGACCACTAAATATTGAAACCTTGGTTCATCAAATGCTTTGGTTAACAAATCTGCCACATTCTCATCTGTGTGAATTTTTACCACTTTAACCAAATGTTTTTCATAAGCATCCCTTATAAAGTGGTGCCTGATTTCAATATGTTTGGTTCTATTATGAAAAACTGGATTTTTAACAATACAAATTGTACTTTGATTGTCAATGAAAATGGTAGTATTCATAAAGTTATACCCATAATCCAGCAATTGATTCTGAATCCATAAAACCTGTCCACAACAATTGGCAGCAGCAACATACTCTGCTTCTGTAGTAGAGGTAGCAACAATGGTCTGTTTCTTGCACTGCCAAGAAATCAGTCTTCTTCCAAGGAATTGGCAACCTCCAGTTGTGGATCTTCTATCCAAATTTGCACCAGCATAGTCACTATCACTATAAGCTGCTAGCTAAAATGGAGACTCTTTGGGATACCAAAGACCTAATTTGGGTTGGCCTTTTAGGTACTTAAAAATCTTTTTGATAGCATTCAAGTGAGAGGTAAGTGGAGTGACTTGATGCCTTGAACATGCACTCACAACAAATGTAATATCAGGTCTTGAGGCAGTCAAATACATCAAAGAACCAATCATTGACCTGTATAAATGAACATTCACCGGGAGATCAGGATCAAGATTGTTCTTTGGTTTGGGAGCCTCATAGGGAGTAGTGGCAGTCCTAACATTCTCCATAGCAAACTTGGACAACATATCTTTTACATATTTCTCCTGATGTATGAAAATACCGTCAGGTTTTTGCTGAACCTGTAAACCCAGAAAGAAAGTGAGTTCTCCCATGGCACTCATTTGAAATTCTCCCTTCATCAGATCTTCAAACTCTTTACACCATGCTTCTTTGGTAGAACCAAAGATAATATCATCCACATACACCTGCACAAGAATAATATCCCTGGAATCTTTCTTTAGGAATAGAGTCTTATCAATGGCACCCCTTCTGTAGCCATGCTTCAGCAGAAATGTAGAAAGTCTAGCATACCAAGCTCTGGGAGCTTGATGAAGTCCATAGAGAGCTTTAACAACCTTGTACACATAATCAGGATGATCAGGGTCTTCAAATCCCGTGGGTTGAGTCACATAAACCTCCTCTTCAATCTCACCATATAAGAAAGCACCTTTAACATCCATCTGATAAACCATAAAGCCCATATAAGAGGCATAGGCCAAAAATATCCTTATAGCTTCAACTCTGGCCACTGGTGCAAAGACTTCATCATAGTCAATGCCTTCCTCTTGTCTAAACCCTTGAGCCACTAGTCGAGCTTTGTTCTTCACCACAATCCCCCTAGAATCTCTTTTATTCTTCAAAATCCATTTAGTTCCAATGGCATATTTACCATCAGGAAGAGGAACCAAAATCCAAACCTGCTGATTCTTAAATTGCAGCATCTCTTCTTGCATTACTTCAAGCCAACTTGAATCAGCCACTGCTTGAGGAACACTAGTTGGCTCAATTTGATAGAGAAAACATGCAAACAGACAATGTTTGAAGTCTGTGTGATTGTTCCTCTTTTGATTGTAGACATAAGAGATGAAAGCAACTTCACCAAAATTTGTATTCTTTACAGTGCTTCTAGTTCTAACAGGATCTTTAGGATCTCCAATAATCTTTGATAGGGGATGAGCATTATGAATCCTTTTAGTTGCTGTGGTGTGAACATCAATTTGGGCATCAAGATTGCTGACTGTAGGCCCAAACTCAGTATCATAAGAAGCTGAGTGAAATAGGCCAGGCTTTGGCTGATAATTCCCAAGATCAGAAGGACTTGGAAATCTTGTAAAGGGCTTCTCAAAGTCTGCAGACACTTCAGTAGAAATGGGAGAATGAGCATCTGTAGGATCAGCATCAAGGACCTTATCAGTGGGAATTGGGATGCCTTCAGTAGAATCATCAGCAGTATCCTTGTTTCCACTGAAAGCTTGTGCTGATTGATGTAGGATTGCTTCAGTCTCTTGTGTAACCTTTTCATTGAATTTCTGAGCTTCCTTAGTAGTAGCATGTTCTTGCTTCTGCAGTCTTGCAAGATCCTCTGCATAATGTGACTCATCATCTTGTTCAGCAGCAGAATGATTACCTACAAAATGGTTAGGTGGAAAAGATGGTACAACAATGGTATGTTCTTCTGGCTCAGATTCACAGTCTGAGTCATCATCCATGGAACCTGCAGGGTTAGAGTGTGGATCTTTGGTACCTGCATTAGGATTAGAAGCATGTCTAGAATAACCCAAATAGCCAGTCAAATAATCTAGGTCAAAATACCAAGAATGGCCTTGTCCCTGAATATTCGGCTGATCTTCAAGAAATCTTAGATTAAGGGTCTTTTCTATCTTTTTGGCATTCAGGTTATAAACCCTATAGGCCTTGCTATGAGCTGAATAGCCCACAATGTACCCCTCATCAGCTTTCCCATCAAATTTACCCAGTATATCAGCAGTATTCAAAATGGTGACTTTGCATCCAAAAGGTTAAAGGTAATGTATGTCTGGAACTTTGCCAGTGAGAAGTTCATAAGGTGTCTTGACATGATGTCTAGTAATAGATACCCTGTTCAAGACATAGCAAGCAGTACTTACTGCTTCAGTCCAAAACATTGTGGGTAGTTTGGAGTCTGCAAGCATTGATCTTGCTGCCTCAATGAGGGTTCTATTTTTCCTTTCAGCAACCCCATTTTGTTGTGGAGTTCTTGGAGTACTATAGTCCCTTCTAATCCCCTTAGACTTACAGAATTCTATGAAAACAACATTTTTGAATTCTGTCCCATTGTTACACCTAATTCCTTTAACCTTTTTATAAAGCTGGTTTTCAATTAAAATGATGAATTCTTTCAAAGTAGGAGTTGTTTCATCTTTAGTTTTTAGAAAGAATACCCAGCAAAACCTGCTAAAATCATCTGTGATAACCAGGCAGAAGTACTTGTGATCAATACTTCTGATAGGAGTTGGACCAAATAGATCCATGTGCAGCAACTGAAGAGGTTCTGAAATGGTGCTCACAGCTTTGATGGCTTTGTAAGAGGCTCTGTGTTGCTTTCCCTTGTTGCAAGCAATACCATTGTGTTCATTGGTGAAGAGTTTAGAAGGAAGACCCTGAACAAGACCAAGTTTAGACAACTTGTTGATAGTCTTGTAATTCACATGAGCCATTCTCCTATGCCACTTGGTAGATTCATCTTGGGAAGCTTTGGCCACCTAACATGTTAGATCACCTTCTGGCTTGACATCATTCAGATTGAAGGTGTACAAGTTGAAGGTTCTAGGAACTCTCAGCAAAACAGTTGTGTCTTCTGGAAGTTTGAAGTCCTTGGAAAGTACAAGACATTCATCCTCAGAGAAAAAAACCTTATTCTTAGTGTCACATATTTGTGATACAGAGAATAGATTAAAATGTTCCAGTTCCTTCACATAATAAACATTTTCAAAATCTAACAAGGGTGTCTTAATAGTTCCTTTCCCTGTAATCTTGCCATCTCCACCACCAAAAGTCACAGTGCCTCCTCCTTCTATGGGCACAAAGTCATGCATCTTGTCCTTGTTCCCTGACATACTTCTAGAACACCCACTATCAACTATACCTACTTCAGTACTTTTCAAAGGATGATCCTATAACAACAACAAAAATATACAAAAGTTAATACACATTGGAGACTCAAGTCATTGCTGACTTGAGCCTGCCTTGTGGATCATTAGTGATAGGCCATGTAGATGTTTTAGATCCACCATTGTTCTTGGGCCTGTAATGCATATTAGGTCCCTTCTTTGTCCAAGAACAACCTGCTGAGGGCTTCACAGCTGTATTCCAATACCCACCACCATAATACATTGAGTCAAAGTGATTAGGCCAATAACCATTAGAAAAGAAAGAGCTAGTAGGTCGAACATAAGGTCTAGTACTAGGTTTTCTCCATGAAGAATGTGGTTCAGCAGAATTGGATTTCTGCTGATGTGGAACAAAAGAGGGTATTTCACTAACATTCTTCCACATTTGCCTAGGTTTCCTTTGACTAATACATTCACCCATTCTTTGCTCATGAAATGTACAATCCTTAATCAAATGAGATTTACTTCCACACACAAAACATTTCTTCTTCTTAGAAGATTTATTCAAACCAAAGGAAGTTCCATAACATGAAAAAGTATTCAAACCACCATGATAAACAGAATTGTTTTTAACATAACCAAAAGTATTATTTTGCAAAGAATTTAAAAACAAGTCTTCAGTAGAAACTGTCTTGTTATCAGCAGCAACTCTAGAAGGCTTGTGGGGAGTCTTGGGTGATGTCTTTGGTGTGGTCTTGGGAGTGGTCTTGGGTAGGTCAGACTTCTCACTTGAATCACAGCTGGAAAATGAGGTAGACCCTTCATCAGAAGACTTGTCACTGTCACAACAAGAGACAAAGTCAGTAGATTTAATAATAGGGTATGGCAAGTCAGTTGACTTTTTGCCATAGAGATGGTGTGATCCATCAAAGTCACTAGGTATGGATAGGTCAATAGGCATATGTTCCCCTCTTATAGGTCCAGGGACAACATGTAAGTTACCTTCTTTAACAAAGTTTGCTAACCCTGCTGGTGTGGATTTACCTAGGTCATTCCTCGCTTCTAAACCAACATATTTTTGAAATCCTAAACCTATTTTAGAGTTCACAACCTGACTACCATAAAGTTCACTAGCTAGATTATCACCTGACATTAACCATTGTTTCTTTCTAGCTATCTCTTTTTCCAACTTAACTTGTAATTTTTGTTTTTCCTTTTCTAGATCAGACTTTTATTTTTCAGTACGTTTTAAGTCTATCTTAGCAACTTCTAAATCACTTTCTAGAACTCTTAATTTTTCATCATATTTAACTTGATTCTTTTGAAACCAGACTTTTTGCTTCTCTAATGTTTTAAAAGCCATTTTATAAGACTCTACCTCTATATAACACTCATTGTACTTTGGTTTCAATTCATCAAATTCTTGTTTAAGCTCATTGTATCTTACACTACATCCAAACACACAATTTAGTACCTGTGAGATTCCCATCAAGGAGACTTGCTCCTTCTTGTCCTCTGAAGGTGAGTATGCCAGCAGATTTACTTGTGAAGAAGTAGAAGCTTCCTCTCCAGCAGGTTCATGTTCAGCCCAATCAATTTGGTGATCCAGATTCACCATAGCCTTTGAAGGTGCAGCCTTAGTAGTCCCTGCTTTCACTGGATAGGAGCTATATCTAATTTCATCTCCAGGCTTTCTCTCCTTGCATTATCTTGAAAAATGTCCCACTTGACCACAAGTGTAGCATTTAACTTTCCTTCTATCAAACCTTGCTGCCTCTCTTCCATTAAAACCAAACTTCCTTCCAGACTTGGCTTCAAACCTCTTAATGTTCATGGAGATCATTGCAAGCTGCCATTTTAAGTACATCTTCTCCATCTCCAATGGATCCACTTGTTCAAAATCCTCATAAGCAAGAAACTGCTGATGTTCATATTCAGCCACAAATGAATGAACAATATCATCCAACACACTACTGGATTTTGATTTAGGAGCAGATTGAGTATGGGTTTGAGAAGATGCTCTTGATGAATAAGAGCTTGAGGCTTGATGCACAGGTTTTATAGAAGCACCAACAAATGCAGAATGAGTGGATGGACGAATGGGACTTCTAACATCAGGCTCAAGTGATTTAAGCCTGTTGTAGAGGTCATCAAAGGACATCATGTCCAACCCACCTTTGGTCTTGAGAGCAATACAAACTTGTAACCAAGAGGGCGGCAAAGATCTCAGAAACTTAGCATTGCAGTCCTCATTGTCAGGTCTAGCCTTCAACTGATTAATTTGACTTAAGATCTGATGAAACCTGTCATAGCCTTTATGAATTCCTTCTTCTTCAGATATCTGAAACTCTTGGAACTTTTGCTTCAGCATAGACTTCTGTAACCTTCTTGATTCATCATTCCCACCAAATCTAGCTTTTATAGCCATCCAAATGTCCTTGGCATCTTCCATGAAGTGGAAGTCACCCATATGGTCATCAGATATAGCTTGGAGCAGAATTGTTCTTACCTTGCTCTCCCTTTGCACAGCCAGAATCTCTTCAGCAGTTTTGGGACCTACAATTGTAATTACTCCATCAGCATCTGTAACATGCTTCTTCAGGCTATTCCCTTTTTTAACAACCTCCCACAAATTCCAATCTATGTTTGTGATCCAGTTCTGCATCTTCATGGACCACAGATGATATTCTTCAGCATTCTTCAAGTTTGGAAACTTAGCATTACTGTTGGAAAGGTTGAGTTGTTGAAGAGAAGTGGTGTTAAGGTTTTGGGTTGTATCAACCTCATCATCAGATCCAGGCATGTTTGTTGATTTGTTTGGATTCTTAAGGTGTAAGATTTGTGTTTCTTAGTATGACAGAGACTCTCTCGAGGCTCTGATACCACTTGTTGAGCTAATAGACCTTGATAGATCTTCTTGAGCACTCTAGAAGCGTTAGCAATGTTACTGTAATCAATAACACACTAATAGATAATCTCTGTATCTTGTATTTTAAAGCGGAAACAAATACAAGTGTAATACTAAGAACTCTTGATCCTCTATGGATCTTTTTAATAATAATCAAAGTGTTTTCTAAAACGTTATTCAATACATAATCATGTGTTCCTTTTATACACAAGGAACCCTAAACCGATTCACAAGAAACGTATATTCTAAAACTTCTAAAAGATATGCATTATCACTTCCTAAATAAACTCATGCATATCCAAACTATATTACATAAAATACGAAAATACTATATCCGCAGAAACTAATAATGCTGAAACTAGTTTTCAGCCGATACACTGCTTCAGCAGAAACTAACTCTTCAGCAGTAACCTTCAGCAGAATTCTTACTTAACAGAATTCCCAACACATCCTTGTTCATATTTTCTTATTATTATCATATAAAAACAAAACGGTTCCCGAAAACATTTTAAAATCAGTTTTCAACGAACACAAAAATCCAAAAAGATTTTCCTTCTTATTTGCATAACATGTTTTCCAAAAACTCCAAAAATATTCACCTTTACCCTCTTACCCTTTTGATTTTTTACGCCTTACCCTCTCTAAACATTTGATTCTTTCTATGTCTCATCCACACCTTCTTGATTTTCAGTGGTGTGGTGGTCCTTATAATGGTGGTAATTGCCCCAGTTGTGGCATGGTAGAGTCAGGAAATGGGTCTGTCTATAACCAGAATCCCTATTCCTATCATGACACGACTGATTATTCCATCAGCTTCCACACCATGAGACTCAGCAGTTTTAATGTTTTGAGTATGGTAGTGGTTCACACTACAGTTCTGATTGTCAATCAGGAAACATGCTTGTCTATGAGCAGGTTCCTGATAACAATTATGACTACAGCACATACGACTCACGGCCACATCAGTTTTACTATTATGAATATTGTGGAGGTCCACACTTCAGCTCCGATTGTCAAACAAGGAATCCATTTCCTTGTAACAATTTTGGCACATCGTATTATGACCAACCTCCACCTCAGCCAATTCCTCAAAGTCTTCTCCTTGATCTTTTGGATTTTGTGAAAGATTTGAAAGGAACTATACATACCCCAGATAATCCAAATCAAAAATCGATGGAAGAATTGTTAGCTGAAGAACAGGCTGCTAAAATAAATTCCCAGATTTCCATTGAGAAATCTATTAGGGAGTCAATTGAGAAAGAAAAAGCAGCCAGATCTAGCTCTCGATTTTGTTTGATTCCTGATGACAGTGATGATGAAGATACCCTTGACATTCTTCAATTTTATAAAGATTCATCTAATTCATCAGTTGAAATTCCATCAGTTGATATTCCATCGCAATCTACTATTATCACACCCGAGGTTCCCACTCACTCTCTGAGCATGGGGGACGAGCATCTTGACACTGTTCCTGAAAAGGAATCGGACGAATTCATAAAGTCTAGTGTTGAGAACCTTGTCCCAATCCCAAGAAAGTCACAGGGAATTCTTGATCATATGTGTGATATCCCTCCTCCTCTTATCTTTCCAACTGATCATGTTGAGATGTTCTCCGATTCTATTGATGATGATTCGTTATCTTGTGGAGACATCGTTTTTATGGAAGAATTACCTTCTGAGCTAGTTAACTTAGAAGAAGAGAATGATGAGATTGACACTAAAAACAAAGATGAAGCACTTCGTGCAACATTATTAAATGTCAATCTTCTCATTTCTAAAATCGACGCCCCGAACTTTATGAGAGTATTCCCGTCCTAGCCACCAAGGCTATCGAAACACCATTGGGCTCACTAAAGGAGCTAATGTGTCCTCCTTGCGATCCGACACCATCTGGTTGGTGCAAAGCGGATGTGCATTCCATGGACTTCGTTCTGAAGATCCTAATCAACATCTCAAGGATTTCCTTAAAATCGTATATTCGAAAGACCTTGATGTTGCAACTAGAGAGTCGACCCGATTACGTCTATTCCAATTCTCTCTACGTGATCAAGCTAGTCAATGGCTTGAACATTTGCCCGCGGGATCCATCACCTCATGGGATGATCTCACCTCTCGTTTCCTTGCTCAATTTTTCCTACTGGAGAGAACTACCAAGCTTAGAAATGATATCTTGATGTTCCAACAATGTCAAGGTGAAACTCTATATGAAGCATGGACTCGTTTCAAGGAGTTACTCCAAAAAGTCCCTCATCATGGCATAGATCTTTGGCTCCAAGTCCAAATCTTCTATGACCATATCGATATCTCCACAAGGCGAACCATTGACCAATCGGCCGGTGGCAAGCTACATGATCTAAGTGCGGAAGAATCATGGGAACTCATAGAAGATCTTGCTCTCTATGACAACGAAAGTTGGAATGATCCCCGTTATTTGAACAAAACGGTCAAGGCAATATCTTTGCCTTCCAACAACTCTAGCACTCCCGACCATAGGATCATGGAACTTGAGGACCAAGTCAAGTTTCTCATGAAATCTTACGAAGCTCCTAAGCCTTCAAGCCAAGTGAACAAAATCACTTTTTCATGCGAATTATGTAGTGGTCCCCATGACACTCGTGATTGCGTGGAACTCCCCGGACAAGCTTTTACGGATTACGCATCCTCGCGTACCGGCAAAGCGGGAGACAAGTGGTACACTTTCAAACCCAAGCCAAACACTTACGGTGATTCCTACAACCCTTCTTGGAAAAATCACCCGAACCTTAGGTGGAAACAAAACCAAAACATGCCCCAAAACAATTCTTCCAATCTACCTAATCCTTACCAACCAAACGGTCCTCCCTCTAACCGTACTTTCAACAACAATCCTTCCAATAACTATGGTAGTACCAATAATCATGAAGGATTGATTTCCAAATTTAGGGCATCTCAAGAAGCTCGCATATCTAAGTTTGAAGCCGATTTCAAACAAAAGCAAAGTGAGATGACAAATAAAATCGCACTAGTACAAAAACTTCTATTGGTCACGCATGGTCGATCTTAAAATGTCACAATGTAACATTTATATGTGACTAAATGTACCAGAATAAAATTAACAGCCACACTTGATCCGACTTGTGTGACCATTTTGGAATTCTATTGTTACACATTTGAATATTTATGTGACTAGAGGTAACTGGAAAAAAAAATTTGGAATATTTAGTCACTTATAATTTGGAACGTGTGACAGATACAAATGAGTTTGAGACATTACTCACACTATATATATACGTATGTGACAAATATATGTCACACAATTGAACAGTGTGACCAAAATCCATATATGGTCACATGAGGTAATTGTGTATGCGGTTAAATTATATAGTCAAGTTTGTCACACATTATTTAAACATGACTGCTATTCTTTGCTGAATATTTAGCCACATAGCGTTTGAAATGTGTGACAACGGAAAAGTAAGTTTGAAGCGTTAGTCATGATATGCATTTAATAGTGACAAATATATGTCACACACTTGACAAGTATGACCAAATGTCATATATTGTAACAATTCACAATTTCAGGATAACTTTTATTTCCGAAAATTTTACTATTCACTTTTTACTATTCACTTTTTTACTATTCACATCAAAAAATTTTATTTTATATTCTCGTAAGTTAAACTATTTTAATGATAATCCGAGAATTTCACACTCGTCGGATCATTTCTGCAAAAATCACTAAGCCGTGTCCGAGATTTACTTTTAGGTTTAAACGTCATTCCATCATCCCGATATGTCCATAAAACATTATAAACAATAGAAATATGATTTTCTCTCATTTTAGGACAATTCCAAAAGTTTTGGAATTTTACGTTTTTCAGTTCAGCGTTTTACGCGAATTACGCGTTTTAGACCCGTGTTTCCAGATTTTAGCAGGGTTTTAGCACCCGATAGAACCTACCACTCATTTTATATTTTATTATGGAGTATATTGATAAGTTCTAGCATATTTATAAGTTTCATATTTTTAGGATACCCGGTTTTACGTTTCGTGACTTAACAACTTACGGTTAGCAATTTACGGAGTCAAAACTAGCTACATACTTAGGATATTATCATCCAAAGACCATGACTACTCATCTAGTCACCCTTATCTTATTGAAACCGCCCTAGGGGTGGGGGGAGTCACCATGTGTGGTTAAATCTTGACCATTGATTCTTTAGATCATTACAAGTGTCTTAAACTAACCATGGTTAAATTCTAACCCAATATATGGTTAACTATTTTTCCTACCCTATAAATACCAAGCTAAAACACATAGAAAACTTGCACCACACCTTCTTATAACCTTCAAGTCCTAAAACCTAAGGCACTTTTCTTATATTTTGTAAGAAAGTTAACTAGTTTTTGAAAGAAAACTAGTGTTTGATCTTCAATCTTGGAAATTTTCTAAGAAAAGTTGTTATAACTCTAAAGTCTCCAAAAAGACGTAGTTATAATCTTCAAATAGCTTTGGACTTTCAAGAAGGCGTCGTTATAATCTTCAAATAACCACGGTTTATCATAGATTGCAAAGAGTGAAGCTTAAGTCTATCAAAGTCCGTACCTTACTAGTTACTTACCTTTCTTTTAGAAAGCCTCAAGTTATAAGCAAATCCTATTACACTTTCTTGCTCATTATCATTTTCATGCTCTTTGTGTTCCTTTCATGCTATATATGTTCTTGTTATTGTGTTCATGATGTTTAAAAATGGATAAAACAAGTATTGATATACATATGTTAACTTATGTCAAGTAAACAAGCAAACTAGTGATTTTTATGGAGAACCACGACCAAAATAATATAACTATGATACTTGAAACTTACTTACTGTTATAAAGGACTTAAAAAGGAAAACATAGCAATTTGAATCACCCAAAATGAGTACACGAGTCAAAAGATACGGCCATAAGAAGTTAGCGACACCAAAACGCCGAAACTGCCTATACCCTACTGTTTTGCATTCTTCCAATTTGAAAGTCACCCTTCTGCTCCGATTCATCAAAAAGTTAAAACACGAAAGTTGTCCAGAACGACGTTTTCGTTTAGGCAGAAAGAAGCTCGAGCCCTGAAAATGCTTTCTGAGTGATAATTTTCTTCAAATTCTTAACAGCCCATTTTTAGACCAAAGTAACTATATAATGGTTATAATTACATGAGACCAAGAGGTCTAATGACCTAAATCCAAGACCACAACCATGGCTAAAGCCAAGGTTGAGTCTCAAGACCATGGTAACAATGACCAAGGTCACGGCAAAGCCACGGCTAAAGACCATATAACTTTTAAAGATCAAAACTTATATATATATATATATTATCAAATACTACAATAGTAGGGAGCCTCATGTGAGGAGTTCATTAAGTAAGTCGTCGAGATGAGTTGTGGATTTACGAATTAAAGTGTCCTGGCTCCTCGAACGTTTACTCCATGACTTCTGAATTATGTCGGCCCGAACGGTAGTAAGAGATATACAACCTATACATGTTTCATAAACCATTTATATTCAAAGACTTACACTATATACTAAGTACTACATCATGAACATTATGCAAGACATATATAGGCAATTCTTCGTATTCTTAGACGTTACTCCAAACCTAAGTCGCAACGTTCTATTATAGGCTGCTCTTAGAGACTTTCGCGATTCGACTACCACTTTCATTTCTCATTACATAAGCTTAAGGTGAGTCATAGCCCCTACTTTTTCATACTTGTTTTAACTCATTGGGGGAGATACATGCACAACTACTTGCTTACTTGTACAAATACTCAAAACATTTATACTTGATTGTTTTATACTTGATTGTCTTATACTTGATTGCATTATACTTGATTTCATACATACATGACTGTCTTTTATCTTTGGGAAGTGGCTCCCAGTAAACTTATATCTTTGGGAAGTGGCTCCCAGTAAACTTATATCTTTGGGAAGTGGCTCCCAGTAAACTTTTATCTTTGGGAAGTGGCTCCCAGTTTTCTTTGGGAAGTGGCTCCCAGTTGTCTTTGGGAATTGGCTCCCAAGTGAGGTCTTCGGAGATGAAGTAGAGACTCACTACTAATTGCTTAATTGTTTTGATGAACTTATACATGTCTTTATTATACTATATGTTAGCAGTGGGTTGTGAACACACAGGTTGCAAGTCTCTTATGGCGGGACTTGCAACTGAGTGGATTCACAATGCCTTTGCTATGTGAACATTCTTTATAGGCTTTTCAACTGTTTTAAGACAAACTCTATGAACTCACCAACCATTGTGTTGACACTTTAACATGTTTATCTCAGGTTAGTAAGGAGATAGCTAGTGCGTGGAACTTAGAGTCAAGCTGAATATTCTGTTTATCATTTACCATTCAAAACATTTGTATACATTTATGTATCATACTTTGGAATCTCATGTTTGTAACTTTGAATTCATTAATCGAATGGTAACTTTTCAAAACGTCTCATTTAGAGTTCGTTTTCTATAACTTGTACTCTGTATTATGAAGTAGCACCCCTATGACACAGTCTTCCGCTGCGGTATTTTGGGGGTGTTACATATATGGTCACACTAAACCATAGAAACATGATTAAGTGTAACGAAAATTCGATACATATGGTCACGTAAGTTAATATGTGTGTCTAAAGTTTAGTGTGTGTTTGCTTGCCAAATCCTAATGTGTATAGTCACACTTAATTGAAGCACGATCATGTGACTATAGGCTTTACAAAAAAACATAAAAAGAAAATAATAAATAAATAAATAAAAATAGTCACATTGTAACTATAGGCTTTACAATAGTCACACCATATCAGAAATGTGTATCTAAATGGTGTTTATGGCCACATTATAAGGGTATTATATGTGACCAATACATTCAAAATAGTCACATTGTGAAATATTCAGGTGACTATTATTTACAGCAAAATGTGAAGTCAGTTATCATTAACATTGATATATATTAGTTACATTGAGTTTTTGGCTCTTTCATACATTTTGAAGATCTCATCATCTGAGTATCACTTTAATTGAACAAGCTTCCAACCCTTCATATTGTTTAGATAGTACTCATAGTACTTCCTCTTTTGCTTAACTGTTGGACGACTGAGCACTTTTCTCTTCTTTCTTTGTTTGAGATAAAATTTCTTCCTCTCAGCTTCATAACTCCTCTTCCATTCATCTTTTTGTTCTTGAGTGTACTCTTGCATTTCTTCTTTTATTTGTTTCATCGGTGCAATATCAGCATCACCTTTAATCCTTTCTTCATCCCAAGAATCCAAGAGTGCTTTTGTTTTGGCCTCAGCTTCAACGTGTTTCTTTCTTTGTTCAAGTACCATCTGATTCTCCTCTACAAACGAAGCAGCCAGTTTTCTTGCAGCAGCTCCATCTACTTCAAGTTGCTTGTGTTTGGGCCAGTACACAAAAGTAAGATCCTTTAAAGGATCATGCTTAGGCTCTTCAACCATAATACCTTTGCCTTTGCCCTTATAACTTGGCTCTTGTACACTCTTCTTGATTTGTTGAGTTAGTTCTCTAATCACCACACCTTTGACAGGTACTCTTTGTTGTTGTGGTGGTGGTTGTGATTGTTCTGTTGGTAGTGGTAATTATTTAATTGCTTCTTTAAATCGAGTCTTCAATAGAGTCATTGCTTCGGCCAAAGTTTCCTCATCATCACTAGCAATAGGAACATTTTCCTCAGCAGTAGTATCCTCCTTGGCCCATTTCTGCACTTGCACCAGCAGTAGAATCTCCCATGCCTTTGATTGCTGCTTCCATAACAACCTCATTACCTTGATTATCAGCAACCATATACCCATCATCATTTTCACCAGAATCCACATCCATATCCACACCAATGTCATCACCAGCAGCACAATCAAAATTTTCCATAGCTTCCCCTGAATCCTTGGTTGCATTCCTCCCCTGTTTGGGATCATCCTCCCCTAACTTATGCTTTCAGATGAACAAATCCTTTGTCTTGTGCCCACTTTTTTTCAGTCTTTTGAATGACCTGGTTCTTGACCCCTTCTGACCTCCCAATTGCTTAACCCTCAGCTTCAAACCTATAATTACATCCCCCTGAGTATTTGTGATTTGTTGTAGGCCAAGAACCTCTTCTTTAAGTTTGGTATATTTAACCATCAATTCTTTAACAAGTTCCATCTCTTCCTCACTACTTTTCTCCTCATCACTTGCATTGTCCCCCTTGGTTTCTTGGCACCTACAGTTTCCTTCACCTGAATCAGTTCCATTGGAACTTGATTCATTATAAGTTCTTGAACCTTCACCCATCTTATGTTGACCTAGTTCCAACATTGCTTGAAACAATGGTTTAACTATGACAGGAAAGTCCTTACCCTTTCCCTTCATGTTAGAAAAGACCTTTTTAATATGAGAGTGAACAGGATAAACCTTGTCGTGAACTTTCTTATTTGTAAACTGTTGTCCATAAGAAGTTGCAAAAATCTTGGATATAAGTAATGTTGGTTTGAAGAATTATCCAAGGCTTTAACCACATGATCAAAAATTAATTTTCAAAAATTGAATTTTTCTTTATTTTTTGACAAACATATAAGGGCAGAAGCCATGTTACTACTAAACTCATTCTAACCAGTAGTCTTTAGGCTAAGACACTGTAACAAAGTGTGAATTAAGAATTTCCACTGTAGAGGAAAGCCACCTTAATTAAATTTCAAAGAATCATTTTTTCTTACATACCCCATCTCTTGAAGGTTTTCAAAAATTGTGGAATCTGGAAGATTCTCAATTCCATTAACATCTCCTAGATGAAGAACTTCTCTAACAGATGCCTCTATAACAATAATCTTCTGCCCATCCACACGGGCATGAATCTGTACTTCCTCATCAATAGTTTTGACCTTTACAGTAGCCTAAAACTATTTTATGTTGGAAACATATACAGTAGGGTTAACTGTTAATGCATACCTAATATGAGTAGCATTGAGAAAATCAACAACTTCAGTGAACTCTTCATTCTCCTTGCTGGGCTTTTGCAAGAATGCAATCATGTTATGCTTGTTGGAAAAAGACAGAGTCGACATTGTGAAATTTGAAAATTTGTGTAGGGTTTTGCTGGGAATTGCAATTAATTGATAAAATCAAGCAGTGGTTTTATGTTTGATAGAGTTTTGATCGGATAAAAACATTTGTGTGAAACTGTGAATGATTGAAGTGTACAAATCCTTAACCGTTCATATTTCTAAAACAGTACCCTGCACTCTCAAAAATAGCAGAACAACCCTTAGCCGGACTAAGTTAGGCTTAGCAGCACTAAAATATGCCTAGCAACACTAAGTCAGTTTCCACTCGAAACGGCTTATTTTTTAGGACTCCAGCACTTTTGTCAGCTTATCCTGCAAACTATTAGTCCCAAAAACACAAAACCTAACTCATTACCCGAATCACAATAATCACATCATCAATTACACTTAGAAATACTATTTATAACTAGCAACATTAACACATCATTTCTAGATTTTAACAATTTGACATACTGCTTTTATCCAAGAAACCAAACACACCTCTGACAGTTTGACATCACAAGCAACCATACAAGGTCTCAAAATTTTCATTGATATTTTTTAAAAGATACAACCATTCATAAAAGCTGCAAATATAAATATAATTAATTATCCTACCTAAATACTAAAGATACTAGAATCATAAAAACATCATCATTAAAAACTGCTTCACTCCATTTCACACCAACTTGTTAAAACCAGAGCGCTCTACTCCCTGCGTTGCATCCTTTTCCTTTCCAGGAGATATTAAAACTTAATTTCAAGATCGGTAATCCTGTTTTCCAGATTTAACAGGTCTGCAAATGCAAACCCATCTTGTTGACCCCCTTGGTTTCCACATTTTGATGCTCCATCACATTTTGTTGCAGATCCTCTTCATTTTGCTGCTCCACCACATTTTGCTGCGCATCCTCTTCATTTTGCTGCCCCACCACATTTTGTTGCGCATCCTGTTGATCCTCCTCATCCTCTTCATCTTCTTCCTCCACTTCCAAATCATTTAGTCCCCAACGCTCATCCCAGTAAAAGTCTTGTCTATGCAGCCATTTCAAAATTATTGACCTCATCCACGTATCTACCTGCCTATACAACCCATATTCGTAAACGGGATCATACCCGAAATGATTAAACACTGCGTCCCATAGCAAACTGTTGTTTAATACCCACTCGTACTCTTCTACATCATTTTGAAAGTTACCATTTGCTGCCATTGTTGAAGTTTTCTTTGAAAGTGAATATGTGTTTGTGTGTGTTATTTTATATATATATATATACAATAGAGAGGTATAAATAGGATGGAGAGGTATATGAACGGTTCCCAAGACTTTTGGCGGGAAAAGGGATCGACTAAAGGTGCCTAAATCATACTTTGAATTGAAGATATTTTAAAACTGTTCCTAAAGATAAGGAATTGAGTGTGATACGCAAAGTCTCCACTTACCTTTTACCAATTCTTGACTTACCAAGTACAATGAGTTGATGCAATAACTACTTGTATCTCATGCTTTATGAATAATAAACTTCCAAACTCAATATTTCCAACAATGATTTGGGATCGGTTTTTGACCTGAGGGAATAAATGTTTGACCATGACTTGAAGAAAACTTATGTTATGTTTCTTTGAAGTTTAATGTTTTTGTGTTCAAAGAAAAATTATGTTATGTTTCTTTGTTAATCAAGTTATCGATTACTATATTATGATGCTTTGTTAAAAGTCAAACAAAGATTGTCATTTGCAAAAGTCAAAGAGTCTCGAAGTGAATTTGGGCAATTCCGGGTAATTACTATCAAAAGATAACTAATAGCCAATCATGATTGTCACTTTGGGTAATTTTTTGTAGTTTTGTGCCTGTACATTCATTTGTATAAGGTCAAAAAGGATAGTCAAATTGTGCCATTTTGTGTAATTACTGCCAAAAGATATCGAGTAGCCAAAAGATCAAGATTAGTTAAATTTACATGAAAACACTTAACCATTCACCATAAAGATGGGGTACATGAGCCACTACAAACCACACAATCTAGCCATAAACATTATACTACTTCACTGCAAGTACCAAAGAAACCACAACTGCAAAAACATAAAGTGTTGACTTCCAAAAACTGACTTTCTTTAAGGCATTTGTCAACTCTGCCTCCAATTCTTCAATCCTTCTTTGACGATTAACTTCAATTTGAACCTCACGCCTTTGTTTGGGATTCAGTTTGCTATACATCTTAAACAAATGCATCTTGTACCAATCACATTCCTCCTCTGGATCATACCAATCAAATTGTTCACATTTCTTCGTACCCGATTTCTAAAATCAAAAAAACGTAGTATATTAAACATTAAACTTAATAATATTTAAACTAAACGTATCTGATAACTTACCCATCGATTTTGGTAGCAAATGAAACATCGAGCAGGGTTGGATGGTGTCCAAGATGTTACCACCATTGCTGGCCTGTCACATTTACAGTTATCTTCACAAAGATAAGATGACATGAGTTAGTTTGATTTTGATTTGGGACTTGTTATGATTTTTTAGAGTGTGTTAAATTAAGGTTTATGTGAAAGGGAATTGATTTGCACACTTTATAAATTGATTGGGACACTCCATCTGTGCATTAAATACTTGTACAGTATTAAACACTCTGCTTCAACCGCTTGTACATTGAGTGTGCAAATAACCTTTTTGAGTGTGCAAATCATTAGCCGTATGTATAACAGAAGATCAAAAATTGACGGCCATTAATCCTTATTCGGGTTAATCGGGCCAACCTTGTACCCGAGTTAGCCAAATATTTTCAACCCGATACGGGACCCTATTTAGTATTTGCGTTACTCAGGTTGACCCGAATCACCCGAATAAAAAGGAGAAGGACGTATGAAAATGAAAAAATCGTACAAAAATGTACGAAAACATAATAAACGTTTCATAACGTTTTAATACAGAGGAAAACATTCAGAAAAGTTTAGAACATATGAAAACGAGCGAAAATTGCCGAAAACATTCAAAATGGATGAAATCGGTCAAAAAGGGTGGCAATCGGTCGTAGTCGGACTAAAACGGTCTAAATCAGTCGAAATCTATAGAAAATTGTCAACGTCGGTCCAAAACTAGTGACATCAATCAAAATCGATTGAAAATGGTCAAAAAGGGACGAAAAACGTTACAAACGGATTAAAACGTATAAAATGTTGTATAGTATTTGTCTTATTTAACAAAATCTAATGCACATGACCCATTACCCATGTTAATTACCCATTGTTGATCACCAATCATGTATTGGTCGATAACATATATGACATGTCACTACAACCCAATATTAATGCACATGACCTATTACCCATGTTAATTACCCAATGATCAACAGTCATGGATGTGACCAGTAATAACCTAATGCATATGACCCATATGATGTCAAATACCGATTATTGAATGCGACCAGTGATAACCTAATGCATATGACCCATGACCCATGTGAATTAGCCATTATCACCGGTCATGCATGGGTTGCACCGGCTTGGTAGGTATATAGTAGTTATATATAGTGTGAATTGAATGTTATATGAATTGTATTTGAAGTTATTAAAGGCGGTCATGCATGGGTTACACCGGCTTGGTAGGTGTATACCGTTTGTCACAGACACTAATAAGAAGCAAGTATGCAAGGACCTCCGGATCATGTTATCCGGGATCGAGAAGATTTGAACTTGGTTTGAGCTTGATCACTCGAAAAGCTCGGTTTATTTGTAAAGGTGTGTGTCTTACACAAATTAAAATTGAAATATAATCTAATAATTGAATTCGGTTCACCTTCGGCTCGAAAATATCGATATCAAGGTTTTCAAGATCGGGATCACATCCTACTTAGGATCGATTTTGTCTTTGCAAGATCAAGATCGTAAGATCGGATCGGGATCATAAAATCATACCATAATGCATTTTTTAAGTACCCTTTGTAATATTATACAAATTTATAAATTATTATATACATACACACAAAATTATATAAATGTTTCATAGAAATGTTGTCCTAAATTATGGTTATGAAATGTATAAGAAGATTATAACATGTTGTTTGCTAGTTCGAGAAAAGTAAGATTGGATCGGATTAGATCCTAAGATCCTATGATCAGGATCGGATTCCTATACGATCTTAAGCTTTCAAAGATCTTACATAAGATCCGGATCGTTTTTGCTTTGCAGTATCGTAAAATCGTAAGATCCTAAGATCAGGGTCGGGATACTGACAACCATGCTCGATACATTTATAATTAACTATTTACACTAAGTACGCTTACATACAATATATATATATATATATATATATATATATATATATATATATATATATATATATATATATATATATATATATATATATATATAAACATATATGCTATATCACTTACAAGCTTGAAAACTCAACAATAACTCGAGTCAAACTTTTATAAGGTTGAGCTCAACTCATTAAATATTTAACTTCATTTGATAGGCTTGAGCTTGAATACTCCATCCCAAATTTTAACTTATCCCCAACCCGCTTAAAATTTTCCCCAAATTTAAGTTGCCCTCCACCCAAATATTTCATTGACCCACCCATGTTTTTCAACACTCTTTCCCAATTAATATCCACAAAATCTAGATCTGGTCTTCTTCTTTCTCCTCAACACTCTCCTCACCAACGCCACCTCTCGCACCAACATCACACTCACATCAAGACCACCGCTAAGGCCCGATCCAATGACATGTTTGGCGGTCCAGTCCAGCTCGGTATTCAGCTCACCGGTTTGGTTGATCCTAATTACTGGCGAGGAACACTCCAACCTTGCCCTGTTCTTGATTGGTACTTTGCTTTTACATAGTTATTGAGCTACGTGGTTCAAGCTCCTTGATTTTGATTTCACTAAAGCTATATGTAATGTGTGTAGATATTAAACTGGGTTGATGATGCTGTCAATGAAGCTTTGAAACAATCTCAAGGTTCATATACCGCCTTGCTATCTTATAATGACAAGATTTTTTGTGAATACCTGATTACACACTTCTGATGCATTCAGGCATCTTTATCTGGTGCATATCTTAGTCCTTAATTTATTAATACATCATCAGGTTGCAAAACAACTCGAAATGTCTTTCATGACATGTTACCCAGCCCGCCATTTTTATGTGGTATTATCTTTTATTATTTTTGAAAGTGCATTCACATCTGAAATGGTTTTTTATCCTTGAATTTATCTTTTAGATGTTTTTAAGCACCCATTATGCGGGGACTGATTTAAAAACTAGATTGACCATAACCAAACTGGCCAAAAGCAAATGCTACCTTGGAATCTTTACTTTTTTCTAGTTTGAAAAAAATAATCTGAAATGTATATAGCTTTGGAAGGTTGAATAAAAGTTACAAATAAAAGATGCAGAATCGATTGTAAGAAAGCCTAAAATCGGAAATAGACCAAGATCTGATTATCAAAAAATATAGCTATTTTTAATCAAGTAGTCGCGTTGGTCTATTTGATTTTTTCAGCTTATCTTTTCCATTTTTAATTGGGTGGTTGGGACAAAGTTACTTGTACCTTTTTAAACCATTCCTAGAGTTTAATCTATACTTTATTTTTAATTGGGTGGTTGGGACAAAGTTACAAGATCTGATATGCATTTTATTCCTATCGTGTTTGCGCAGATAGTTGAACCAGTGGCCCACCAAGTGACTCAAAACCACCAAAGCAGATAGTTGAACCAGTGGCGCATCAAGCAACTCAAAACCACCAAAGCAGATAGTTGAATCAATGGCGAATCAGGCGACTCAAAACCACAAAAACAGCAGATATTTGAACTAGTAGCGCCTAACAAACTAGATGCACCTGACAAAAGACAAGGCAATAGTGTGTCTGTCAAATGTCAAGAAATAGATGCACCCGTCAACAATATATATAACCACATACTTTTTACAGAGGAAGGTTTTCTAGCATCTAATCAAGAACTTTATTCCAGTATGCTCATCTAGTTCTGTTATGTTGTAAGCTTTGACATGTTCTCGTTCTGCTCTAATCCTGATGTGGTTATTGTTGATATGCAGCAGCCTACGTTTTCAAGGCTTTTATATCTAGATGATGAGATTAGATCAATGGGAGAAAAACTTGTAAGTTTAACTGCAAATTTTATTATTATGTTCATTGTTTTGGATTAAAAGTCTTCATGATGTTGTTTGAATTACTGCTGATCATGTTTGTGTTAATATTGCTTAGATGGATTTAGTTCTGCTCATGAACTTCAAAGAAGATGTGCAAAAGTAATTACTACTGCTAGTACAAAAGTTACTACTGCTAGTGAATGTTGGTACTGCTCAAATATTAAGACCGCTCGAAGTTGCTAGTTGCTTATGGAGAAGATTATAGATACTTAGGAAACTATTGTAAACCGACTAGGACTCCTTGGTGTATAAAAGGATGTCCAATTTTATATTTGGTTCAGTTATATACATTCCAATTTTATTCTATTTGAATTTGTTTTGACATATATTGATTTTTTAAATGTGACTAAAAGATGCATATAGTCACACTTATTAACACTTTGGTCACTGTTTGCTTAGTTCATTGTGTAACTAAATATTACAAAAGGCCACACAAACATAAAATTCATGTGGCTATTGGATGATCAATAGTCACACAAAATACACATTTTTTCATTTTAAATAGCATATGGTCACATTTATTATCACTTTTGGCCACTTGATGCTTAATTGTATGTGACTAAATACCCAAAAGAAACATGCTTTGTGAGACTAAATATTACAAAAGGCCACGCAAACATAAACTTCATGTGCCTATTGGATGATCAATAGTCACACAAAATACACATTTCTTCATTTTAAACAGCATATGGTCACACTTATTAACGCTTTTGGCCACTGTTTGCTTAATTGTATGTGACTAAATACCCAAAAGAAACATGCTTTGTGTGACTAAATATTACAAAAGGCCACGCAAACATAAAATTCATGTGGCCATTGGATGGTCAATAGTCACACAAAATACACATTTCTTCATTTTAAACAGCATATGGTCACACTTATTAGCACTTTTGGCCACATTGTGTTAAATTGTATGTGACTAACTTCAAAAAAATAACACCCATTATGTGACATTTATTGTATATTCATGTGGCCATAGGATGGGAAATAGTCACACAAAATACACATTTACTTGAATATATCATCTCAAATGTCACATATATTATATATTTATGTGGCCAAAGGACGAACAATAGTTACTCTAAAAAAACATTCATGTGACTATAAGGTGTTTACGGTCACTAATAATGACTAATCCAACAAAACTTTTGCCTAATTTGTCACACATATTCGGGGTTTTGGTCACTCTTTTTCGATGGAAAAGGCCACGAACTCAACAATGTGACCATATACTACCTACGGTGGCGGGACCTATGGTGACACACAAAGAAAAAACGTGTGTGACTATATGCATATCGTCACACATTTTTGGCGTGACCAATACAACTTATTGTACCAGTGTCGACACATTGTTGAAAGTTCTCAATGACCGAGAAATGAGAGCACTCCCAAGCGACACGGTCAAGAACCCGAAACTAAACATTAATGCCATATCATCAGTTTCGTCACCTACTTCTTGTCCACAATACTATTCGGTCAAAGCAATGAGCACCTGTTTGAAGCAAACCCAAATTCTTCAAAAGGACCAATTGAATGAAACATCCGATATTAAACCGGTCAATAACATAGCTGAAACACCTCCTATACAAGACCTTGATGATGAATTCAAGGAGCTACACCTGGAATGCCCCGTCATTGATGTCTTAGCCCGTACTCCCTACTATAGTGCCCTCCTAGAAAAATATGAGAAACTTAAATTGGGTAAAAATGGGAGCGCTTTCGTTTAAAACAAGTTGCCTAAGAAGTTTGATGATCCGGGTATATTTTTTTGCCTTTTAAGATAGGAAAATCCGAAGCTTTCAACACACTAGCCGACTTAGGATCAAGCCTCAACTTGATTCCCTTGTCCCTTTTCACCACTCTTAAGCTAGGAAAGTTAGAGGAGACGGAAGTACTAATTGGTCTAGCGGATAGGAAGATTGACTATCTTGGCGGATTTTCACGTCCTAGATATGGTTAGTGATACTACATGCCCGTTGTTAGTAGGAAGAGGATTTTTAGCAACCGCTAGTGCCATGATAGATTGTAAGGAGTCTAAGATAGCGGTAGGAGATGGTGAAACTTGGTCGGTTTATGATGTTAAGAAGCATAGCTACGATTGTGAGGACGAACCGACACCACATTTGGTAGAGATGAATAGGAGACCGTCTAGATATGGACCTTGGATAGAAAGGAACTTTATAGGACCTCAACGCCCATTCTATTTAGAAAAAGATTTCATCGATAAGATACATTCGGTGGAACAACTCATAGCTAGAGATGAGGAACTAGACCCTTTTGAGGATCCCCTAGTCTTTAGGAAAATGATTGAGTTCTTAAGCGTAATTCCTATCAACCTAGGGATGAACAAGTGGAAAAGAGAAGGGGATAAGTGTAAATGGAATTGGGACAAGCCACCTAAGGAAGGTGACAGATCATGGCATATGAAGATGATTCTATATGATCCGGATGGAGAAAAGTTTGAGAAGTCATACCGTACCAAGAAAACCAATAGGAAATTGAAACCTAAGTTTGATCCCAAAGATGTCCTCGATGAGGAGCTCACACATATAGTATAGCCCATGACCATGAGTCTAGCTACAAGACTCGTTAATAAAGAAAAGCGCTTCTTGGGAGGCAACCCATGTTTTGTGTGTTTTTATTTGTTTGATTTTTATATGTTATTTGCTTCCGTATGCATGTTTTATTGTTGGTAGATCATGTTTCAAATTAAATTGTGAAAATGCTTTATTTTGTTGTTTAACTTCGTCTTAACTTCATATAAAGGTATTTTGCAAAAGCTAAGTGTAAGGGGAAACCCCAAATTTGTTTATAAGAACGAAAATGATCATGATTCGCCACAATATTAAATGAAAATGCATATTAGTAATTGTTAGAGTCAAATGCTTGTATCGAGTCATAATGATGTTTTGTAGGATTTTCCAGGAAATAGGACATAAGTTTTTCCAGAAATTTTCCAGAAACTTAACATAAAGATTTCTACAGGTCACTTCTGACAGCGTCAGGGTTTAACACCTGACGACGTCACATGTAAAATTCTGGAAATTTTGCGAGTTTTGTTATTCTAACGGAGTCTTAAAAGTTTTTGTTGATTCTTTAGTTTTGTAAACTCCAGGAAATCTGCAAACATTCATTCCACAAGCATTATATCTTAAATTGCTTTCTAGGATTTGTTAGTATATATAGATTGCCGCTGATTTTACGCGAGGTTGTCTTCATTGTTTTCTCAGGTTTAACAGGTTATATATGACAAGAAGATGATTTATGTATCTGGAAGGGAAGCTTCAACGTTCATTTTCTTGGAGGAAGATCTAACCTTGTTAACAAACTATCCACACCGAACGAATCAAGGGAGTATTTGTTTTCATTCGTTTACCTATTTTACTTTTACATCCTTTAATTGAACATTGGGGACAATGTTCATCCTAAGTGTAAGGGGGAGGGTAAATGGTGATACCTTATAGGATATTATTGCACTTGAGTTTGTTTGTTCAATGGTAGGTGTGTAATAAAACTAAGAGAAATACTTGTTAGTGTAATTTTAGCTCCAAATTTAAATTTTTTTACAACATTTAGGAGTGAAACTTTAGCCTTAATAAGCATCTCAAGGATAGGAGTTGTATGACTAGTACAAAACCGTACCATTCAGAAAAATTTCCACCCAAATATGTGAGGTTCACCTTTAGATTTGATAGGAAAAGCATTCATTATTAGTGCTTATGAGTGTACCGGTAGCATTTAGATTCTAGAACTTGCGTTAGTGATGCATCCCGAGACCGCTAGTGAGAGTACATTCGTGTAGTAGGATTTACTATATGATAAGAGGCATTAGGATCACCCTTGTGTTAAACCCGTATCATAATTACTTAACCATTTAAGTCATATTACTTGACTAGTAAAGTCAATTAATTTTTCCCACACCTTAGCATTGTACTCATTTTTAGTACACGATACCCCTAGTACACCCCTCTGAGCCTATCTTTTCGTTTCTAACTGTAAGCATTTTACTTAAAGGAAGAATCTGTTACAACCCACCCAAATGTAAAACCAAATCGCCTTAGCATTCCTTGTATGCATTCATCTTTAGTGCATTATTGTTATATATTTAAACCCTTAGTTAATTATCTAATTGATTATATGGTTGCTAAGTCAAGTCATATCTTGTACATATTGTTTTGGGATGATTGGCACTCATGGGTAAAGTACTAGTGTTATGGAGTAATGGGGAAGAACATCAATTATTACCCCCATATGTGCATTAATCTTAAAGAGTAATCCAAGTGTTTTGATTATCTTGATTCGAGTCATTATAGTAGTTTATTGTAAAGTATGTAAAAATTCAAGTGTAAGGGGAATGTACATTCCCTATGATGTATTATTTTGGATGGTAGGATAAGAGTGTACGCACAAAAAAAAATCGAAAAAAAGAAAGAAAAATAAAAAAAAAGAAAAAGAAAAGAGAAAAACATACGGACTACCATCCCGTTTCATTCTATGTTTATTTTAAGTTTTTGTTATTTTTGATTTATTAGCTTAAGTCGAGTCGAGTCTTGGCTTGGCAACGCTATATTGTACATGTAATTAACCAAGATGATTAACTCGCCACCAGTAAATATTGCCTTTATCCAATAAAAACCGTGTTTTTCATATCCCTACACCTACCGTTATAACCCTTTAAAAGACCTCTTTGATAGTTTATCCTAGGTGCTTAAGCCAAGTAGTGGAGGTTTGATCCTTTCCCAAGCCTATGGTAATCTATTTGCTATGACAGGTAGTGAGAGATGTTTTCCATTTCCATATTGTGATATATAATTTATTACACCCGAGAGATGTGAGTATCTAAACACGATTTGTGAGTTGCTAGTGTATGACCTCTGTGCTTGTTTTTGGTTTTTAGTGGAACGATTATTTGTTGTAATTACTTTTAAATTAGTGTTAAATGACCCCTAACTTGTATTTTGATTAGAATAAAAGCGCAATTGCGTGAGGACAAGCAAATCTCAAGTGTAAGGGTATTTGATGAGGCGAAAAGTGTACCGCTTTTAATGGGTCATTTAAGCCCGAATTCGAGATTATTTGATCAAATATTTCCCTAAATCGTTCCTTTTATCATTTTAGGTACTTTTGGAGAGAAATCTGGAAAAGGAAGCATTTTGGACGTTTTTGGAACATAAAAGTGAAGAAAACGGCAAAGTCTCAAATTCCTTGCTGGGAACAGTACCTGACGACGTCAAGGGTTTGTTAGTGACGACGTCAAGAGTGGCAAAAGAGGTGGAAGTGGAAAGTACACATGACGATCCAGAATGTTTTTAGGCTTATTGGCCTTACGGCGTCACCAAGGCCGTCAGGGTCCAAATACTAGTGACGGCCCAGAGTATTTTTCTACATGACGGCATCAGAAATGGATCTAGGCAATACGAATTTCATCATGGCGGCGAGTTGACGGCGTCAGAGGCTAATACATGACGTCGTCAGGATGCATAGTCTATATATATTTTTCCAATTTTTAATTGTAAAAGTGTGGAAATTTTTGGGGGATATTAGGGCATAAACCCTAAGACGAATTTTACAGCTTTTTCAAGGGTTTCAACCCCTTGATTCTTCCATGTTCAATTGAAGATAAGTACTTATTCAAATCATTCAATATGTATGTGTGTTGTGTGATTATATCTTACGCTTGTCTTCTCTTTAACATGCTAGGCTAGATTTTTATTGTGTTTGCTTAGATGTAGTGAAACCTAGATGTTGATTATGGGTTGATTGTTTGTTTTAATTGTTACGGATGATTGTATTCGATATTAGGCTTGAGAAAACTGGCAGACTTCCATTGGTAACTTACTTGAACGTCTTAAGAAACATGATCGGAGGTGTACTATGATTTTTGGTTGTATTTAATGTGTAAGAGAATTCTAATGATCTATGTTAGGAGCTTCTAATGGCTCGGCATAGGAGTGAAGTAGGATCTTATAGAGTTAGGGAATATTGTACACGGCCCTACGACTAGTATTAAGGAATATAACCCGTCATCCATGCAATTGTAACATGTTAATCAACCTGTAAAAGATATCTAGGGAGTAATGAAATCTAAGTAAACAAAACTTTTCTCATTATTGTTTCCACCACATTAGTACTATAGTTTAATTTTCATTTCTTTTATTTTATTTTGATTGCATCTTAGTTAATTGGGTTAGTTGGCTAGCAACTAATTCCGCCCCACTCCTTCAAAACCCAAGATTTTATTTGCTTTCTATAAAATATAAAAATACAAAAAGAATCATCCCTCACCTCTAGACCTAGTTTAGTAGGTTTTCTAATCCTAGCGACACTATTCCTGAGTTGAACGATCAATCTCCCGGTACTTGTCACTATACTATACTACAACGATCAGGTACACTGCGTGGTGAGGGTTGTAAGCTTCTCAAGATCCTTTGAGAGGTAATACCTGTTGCGAGGGCGCAATTCCCACGTATCACATCCTCGAGGCTACATAGCTTAATTCAAGTTTTTCCAAGGTTTCCTTCAATGGAATTGGTTTTAGCCTTTCTAGTGCATCTATCCACTCAGATTTGTCTTTACCGCAAAGAAACTAACCCAAAACTTTGATTGTTAAGGGAAGACCACAAGCATAATTTACAAATTTTCATGATAGCATCTCATAATCCTGATACAGAATGTTTCTCCCAAATGCATGCCTACTAAAGAGACAAATAGCTTCATCATCTTATAATAGGTTGACATCAGGGATGGAACTAGAACACAAAATGACCAGCTGCATTTAGAATAAACAAAACAATACTAAAAACAAAATATTTAGGGACCGGGTGCATTTAAAAAAAATCAAAATTTTTAACAAAATTAACACTAGGCCACAAAAATTCATGGGTGTCCTGGAACCCCCCCCCCCCCCCCCCCCCCCCCTCCCCCGAGACACACCCTGGTTCCATCACTGGTTGACATCACGAATCCATTTCACTTTTCATGATATCAACACTTGCTCATACCTTGTTGTGATGATAATTCTACTTCCCGGACTAAACCAATTGAGATCACCGGTTAAGCCTCCAGCTAGTCTCTATGATCCACATCGTCTAGAATGACAAGAACCGTTCTACCACCCAACTTTCTTTTCACCATCTTTTTTTCCCTAATGAACACTACTTAAGTTGTAGTGTTTATTCTTTAGCAACTGTGAAAGTACTTGTCTTTGCAAAACCATCAAACCAGACACTTTTGAAACCTCTCTAACATTCTCAACAAAGTTTTTAGCCTCAAACTGAATAGAGTCTATCAAAAATAGCTCTAGCCAAAGTTGTCTTCCCCACACCTCCCACCCCCTTGATCCCTACCATGCGAACATCTTTCAAACCAATTTCTAAATACGCCTCGAGATCCTGCATTCTATGCTCCATGCCTACTAAATTTTCATCATCACCCGATGGAATTGAACGTAGTTCTAGTGAAATTTGTTCAACAATTAATTTGATGACTTTAACTTCATGCCTCGAAATTAAATAAGATTTCAAGGATTTTTTTTATACCGCATGAAGAACACAGATTAGAAAAACTATTAAATGGAAAAATATTGCAGAGATATTATGAAGAAATTACCCATCAGCGGTCTTCCTCAAATCCCATCCACACAAATTAGCAGAATCTTTCAAGGCCTATCTCCATTTCCTAACTTCTAAAGCATTTTTATGTACGGCAAGAGCTTCTCCAAATGGTCCACATTGTTTTCGGACTTCAGATGAATCAACATCATAGAACACAGGGTATGTAGTATGTTCATTTGTCTTATCGCACTCCATGATCTTTACAAGCTCATTTAAGCACGCACCATGATGAAGATGCGTAGTTCTTGGAAAAAACAATGATGTGGAACTTTGAGTCTTCGATGGATTTAGGAGCTCATTCTCGATAGTTTTTCCTTTATCGAGTCTCTCGTCATCCTTGTAGGTGTTAATACCTTGTCGTTGAAGAGCGTCATTTATGTGATCAATGAAAGTATTACGGACATCTTCTCCTCTAAAGCTCAAAAAGACATCATATTTATAGTTCTTGTGAAGGGATGAAGTTGAAGAAGACCCCATTATAGGTGTTTCTAATAGATCCTACATAGATATTAAAAATTAGTGAGCTAAGAACTACGTATATGTAGATTATTATTTTAAGCCACAATCATGTTTTCCTAGTTTCTTTTTTTTAGAAATTCATTAAAAGTCCAACTCCAGCTGGCAAGAAAAACATGTAGATGTGGTGGTGGTGGCAAAATGGTCTAGGTGAGGTAAAGGGTCGAAACACATGCCTGATTAAACACAAACACTAGCCTCAGCGGCAGAGAGTGTTCACAAGTTGGGTGACAAATTTGTCCACTAAGATGATTAAATGTTTTTGTCTAACATTTTTTAATGGCAAATAGCCTTTGTAGAAGATTAGTGCCAAATGATAAGTAGTACGTGTTACATAAATGAACATTTAATCATGTATCAACCCACAAACCCATATCTCAAAGCGAGTGAACACAGGAATGTGAAGTAATTTGACACCATCTATATACACATTCTCTAATAATATATAACAAACATTATTTTAAAGGGTTTTTCAAAACATATACCACCGTGACACAAGTTAGAAAATCTCTTTTATAAACCGTAGGTTACAAGCGAAATTTTTAAAATATGAAATCAACGTCAGTAAAAAAACTACCCAAATTAGTGTCCACATATCAATATAAAACCTCTTTTAAAAGTAAACGCCTAATTGGCCAATTTGTTAACTTATCTGTGAAAAATTCTAAACTGTGAGTTTTCTTATAGAAATGCATAGTTATATTTAACTAATTTGCCAAAAGTAGCATATTCAGGTGAATTACTTCTATACTATAATGTAACATAAATCTCTAAACATGGGCTAATTCAAATATTTAATACATAAATAAAAAGCGTGAGGGGCTAAATCAGCGGAATATAAAAGTTCTGGACTTCTGGGCTCTGGCCTATCATCTTCTTTATCTAGATGGTTGAAAACTTGTAATGAATACCCAATTTGTTTCACACGTAAATCAAAACTAAAAATAAATTAGAATTTGTCAACAAAGATAACCCAACATTTATTTAAAGTTTATAGATTCAAGTGAAGAGTAAGAAGTTTACATGAAAATTATTAGGCAAACCGGACACAAATACTCCAACTCTCTGTTCTTGAAATAGTACAAGATTTTTTTTTCTTGGGTTGGTTATTGCCTTATTGGTACTCCAAACTTCTTGTAACAGCCACTAAGGGCCTGTTTTTTACTTTTTTTATTAAGTCCTGTAAAATTAAAGTGTCTGTCTGGATATATATATTGTCTATTTATATACGAATAAATAGTTGTTGTTTTGTGTGCTGAATGAATTAGGTTTCTGAATTAGAAAAAATTACTGTTATAACCTTTTATATGAAATAAGTGTTGAAAAAAAATGTTGTTTGAAGTACTCTTAAGTAACATAATGCAAACAATTGATAAATACGTGAAAATATATATCTCATATGAAACAATAATATTAAATAGGACAAAGTTGACATTAACAAGTTGATGAACAAGTTCTCGAGCTAATTAAATGTGATATTCTAAGAACAAATCTTAAATTCAAACATTTGCAGATAACTGATTTGCGATCTCATCACGAAAAGAAGCCATATATTGCGTGCTTTGAGTACCACACTATGATCCATCAAACAGTTGTGCACAAAGCTCAGGAAAAGGCAAGGTCGTCTTCCTCAATGCTTCAACGTACCTATTTTTCTGTTTTAAAAATATGTATAACTATACACAACGACGAATAACAAAACCGAATAAATATCTATACATAAATTTATTAAGTAAGAAAGTAACCTTTATTTCTATCTCCCATTTCCTCATCAGTAAGATTGAAGGTGTTAGTTGGTGGGTCATAAACATTACCAGTCTTATTCCTTAGTAGTAACCATGCTCCATACTTCCCTTTGAGATAGTCGTAATGATTTTTCATTTGCTTACAGTCAACACTAAAATTATGGTTTTCATTAAGTACTTGTGCGACTTTTTTCCATGAAAGTGCTTTTAGACCACCGCCCTCGCGTCCATTTAGAGATATCTCTTGAATACAAGCATCTAGAAAGGTTCTCACCACACTCAAGTTTTTCCAACTAACTCTAACACGTTTTGCTTTTTCGAGTTCAACGGTTTGATCCATGCCTAAAGATATAAATAAAGCGCACTTACGATCACAATAACTTAGAATAACAGTTTATATATAACGGATAAAGCAACAATTAGTATAGTATTGCATTATGTGTCTGGTAGAAAAAAACATACAAAACAACTTTTTGACTAAGATACCATAGAAACATTTATGAAAGACAATCACATTTAAGTATACCAATACCTAACTGCAGTAATACATACATACATACACCAACAGGGCTACACCAACAGGGCTACACCTTTTCAACAAAAGTATACATACAGTTTGAACAATCACAACCTACTGTAACATTTATGTAAAGCCAATCACATTCATTCTTAATTCTTTGATGAAACTAAACAAAAAGTGAGAAAATGATTGCAAATGATGAATCAACTACGTAAATTTTTTTATTTGGAATTGAAAAAAGAAAAGCAAGAGGGAGAAAACGTACCTAATTGATTGTAAATGGTCATTGACAGTTTGCAAAAAAAATATAGAGATCACGGTGAGGAGAATTGGCGGTAAAAATACTTGAAGGATTTGGAGCCCTAAAAAAATGTTATGTGGGATTAGAGGTGAAGAAGTGGGAGGGTAAATACGTAAAATTGGGTTAAAAGAGTTGGTGAGTGCTTATTCACTCACCTTTTTCTGTCCAAATTAAGACTAAATAATCCAAAGACTAACATAAATTGCCAAAGAAAGTGTGTTTTTATGATTGTGAATGTGCAGGAACGGATATTAAAGAAAAAGACGAAAAACAACTAGAAAATGACAAAACCGGGCACGAGAATGGAAAAGAGTCAAAAGTCAAAGCCAGGAATCTAAAAGTCAAATCAGAGCTCAGAAAGTTAATAAAAGTCCTTGGAAATGCTTAAAGTTTCAAGAATAGTCCCTGGATGAAGTTGAAGGAATTTTTCACTTTCAGTCCCTGAAGTTTCATCAATTGTCATAATCAGTCCTTTGAAGAGATTTTTGGAGAAAAAAGACAAAGATGACAACATTGGTCCTTAAAGAATCAGAAATCAACTCACCACCAAAATAAACTCGTATTGCCTAGATCCACCTCTGGCGCTGTCACTCTTTATGGGTTATGGGTCGTCACTCTTCGCTGTTACTCTTGATGGCCTTGACAATTTTGTACGTGACGCCGTCACGACCCCTTCACAAAACATTCAGGTGCGTCACATGTAATTGATTTATCCACTCTTTAGTCAACTCATGACGCCGTCACTAGCACCATGTGACGCCGTCAAGTGCAATATCCAGCATGCTTTTGAGACTTTGTCGTTTTCTGCACTTTTTCGCTCCAAAAACGTCCAAAATGCTTTCTTTTGTAAAATTCCTCTCAAAAGTACCTAAAATGACAAAAGGAACGATTTAGGGCAATATTTGATCAAATAATCTCGACTTTGACCTTAAATGACCCTCCAAAAGCGGTACACTTTTCGCTTCATCAAATACCCTTACACTTGATATTTGCTTGTCCTCAAGCAAATGCGCTTTTACTTTAATCAAAATACAAGTTAGGGGTCATTTAAGACTAATATAAAAGTAATTGCAACAAATAATCGTTCCACTTCAACCAAAAAACAAGCACGAAAATTATACACTAGCACCTCACAAATAGTGTTTAGATGCTCACATCTCTCGGGTGTAATAAAGTATATATCACAATATGGAAATGGAAAACATCTCTCATTACCTTTCATAACAAATTGATTACCATAGGCTTGGGAAAGGATCAAACCTCCACCACTTGGCGTAAGCACCTAGGATAAACTATCAAAGAGGTCTTTTAAAGGGTTATAACCTAAGGTGTAGGGATAGGATAAACATTGTTTTGTTGGATAAAGGCAATATTTACTGGTGGCGAGTTAATCATCTTGGTCAATTACATGTACAATGTGGCGTTGCTAACCCAAGACTCGACTCGACTTAACCTAATGAAAAACTAATAAAAAACATAAAATAAACATAAAAGGAAATGGGATGGTAGTCCGTATGTTTTTTTTCTCCTTTTCTTTTTATATATTTTTTTCTTTTTCTTGATTTATTTTTATTTATTTATTTTTTTTAGGTACACTCTTGCCCTACCATCCAAAACAATACATCATAGGGAATTTGCATTCACCTTACACTTGAACTTTTACATACTTTACAATTAACTATTCTAATGACTCGAATCAAGATAATCAAAATACTTGGAGTACTTTTTAAGATTAACGCACATATGGGGGTAATATACGATGTTCCCATTACTCCATAACAATAGTACTTTACCCATGAGTCCCAATCGTCCCAAAACAATATGTACAAGATGTGACTCGACTTAGTAACCATGTAATCAATTAGACAATTAACTAAGGGTTTAAATAATTAACAGTAATGCACTAAAGATGAGTGCATACAAGGAAGGCTAAGGCGATTTGGGTGTACAATTGGGGTGGATTGTAAAAAAATTCTTCCTTTAAGTAAAATGCTTAAAGTTAGAAACGAAAAGATAGGCTCGGAGGGGTGTAATAGGGGTATCGTCTACTAAAAATGAGTACAACGCAAAGGTGTGGGAAAAATTAATTGACTTTACTAGTCAAGTAATTGTGACTTTATTGGTCAAGTAATTATGATACGGGTTTAACACAAGGGTGATCCTAATCCCTCTTATCATGTAGTAAATCCTACTACACGAATGTAGTCTCACTAGCGGTCTCGGGATGCATCACTAACGCAAGTTCTACAATCTAAATACTACCGGTACACTCATAAGCACTAATAATGAATGCTTTTCCTAACAAATCTAAAGGCGAACCTCACATATTTGGGTGGAAACTTTTTTTGAGTGGTACGGTTTTTGTGCTAGTCATACAATTCCTATCCATGAGACGCTTATTAAGGCTAAAGCTTCACTCTTAAATGTTGTAAAAAAATTTAAATTTGGCGCTAAAATTGCCCTAGCAAGTATTTCTCTTAGTTTTATTGCACACCTACTATTAAACAAACAAACTCAAGCGTAATTGTATTCTCTAGAGTATCATCATTTACCCTCCCCTTACACTTAGGCTTAACATTGTCCCCAATGTTCAATAAAAAGATGTAAAAGTAAATAAGGTAAAAGAATGAAAACAAATACTCCCTTGATTCGTTCGATGTGGATAAACCATTAACATGGTTAAATCCTCCTCCAAGAAAATGAACGTTGAAAGTTTCCCTTCCGAAATAATAAATCATCTTATTGTCCAATATAACCTGTTAAACCTGACAAAACAATCATGGCAAACCTCGCATAAAATCGGTGGCAATCTATATATATAAGGATATAATGCTTGTGGAATGAATGTTTGCAGATTTCCTGGAATTTATAAAACTAAAGAATTAACAAAAACTTTAAGACTCTATTAGAAACACAAAACTTGCAAAATTTCCAGAATTTTACACCTGACGCCGTCAGGTGTTAATCCCGACGTCGTCAGAGTGCTCTGACAGAAATCTTATGTTAAGTTTCTGGAAAATTTCTGGAAAAACTTACGCCTTAATTCCTGGAATTTCCTGCAAAACATCATAATGACTCGATACAAGCATTTGACTCAAACAAATACAAGTATACATGTTCATTTAATATTGTTGTGGGTCATGTTCAATTCCGTTCTTAAAAACAAATTTAGATTTCCCTTACACTTATCTTTTGCGAAATACCTTTTTATGAAGTTAAGACAAACAACAAGGTAAAGCATTTTCACAATTTAGTATGAAACATGATCCACAAACAATAAAAATAAAGCATTCATACAGAAACAAATAAAATCAAACAAACAAACAAACAAATAAAACATGGGTTGCCTCCCAAGAAGCGTTTTTCTTTATTTACGAGTCTTGTAGCTAGACTCAAAGTCATGGGCTATCCTATATGAGTGAGCTCCTCATCGAGGACATCTTTGGGATCAAACTTAGGTTTCAATTTCCTATCGGTTCTCTTGGTGCGGTATGACTTCTCAAATTTTTCTCCATCCGGATCATATAGAATCATCTTCATATGCCATGATCCGTCACCTTCCTTAGGTGGCTTGTCCCAATTCCATTTACATTTATCACTTTCCCTTTTCCAATTGTTCATTCCTAAGTTGATAGGCATCACTCCTAGGAATTCAATCATTTTCCTAAAGACTAAGGGATCCTCAAATGGGTTTAGTTCTTCATCCCTAGCTATGAGTTGCTCTACCGAATGCGTTTTGTTTATAAATTCCTCCTCTAAATAAAATGGGCGTTGAGGTCCTATAAAATCTCTATTTACCCAAGGTCCGTATCTAGATGGTCTCCTATTCACATCTACTCAATGAGGTGTTGGTTACTCACTAGTATCATAGGCATGTTTCTTAACATCATAGACCGACCAAGTTTCTCCTTCTTCTACCGCTATTCTAGATTCCTTACAATCAATCATCGCACTTGCAGTAGCTAAAAATCCTCTTACTTTTAATAACAGGCATGTAGTATCACTAACCATATCAAGGACATGGAAATCGGCTAACATTGTCAATTTTCCTATATGCACTAACACATCCTTCACTACCCCAACCGGATATGCTACACTTCCATCCGCAAGCCCTATGATTACCTCAGTTTCATCTAACTTTCCTGGCTTAAGAGTGGTGTATAGAGATAATGGAAGCAAATTTAGGCTTGACCCAAGATCGGCTAGTGTGTCAAAAGCCTCAGAATTTCCGATCTTACAAGGTAACACGAATATGCCCGGATCATCTTATTTCTTAGGCAACTTGTTTTGAATGAAGGCGGTCCCATTCTTACCAAACTTAAGTTTCTTTTCATATTTTTCTAAAAGGGCATTGTAATAGGGAGCACGGGCTAAGACATCAATGACGGGACGCTCAGGGTGAAGTTCCTTGATTTCTTCGCCAAGGTCTTCTGTAAGAAGTGTTTCAACTATGCTATTGACCGAATTGATGTTGGGCGTTACATTCTATTGGTTCTTTTGAAATATTTAGGTTTGTTTGAAACATGTACTCATGGCATTGACCGAATAGTATTGTGGACAAGAAGTAGGAGACGAAACAGATGATATAGCGTTAACGTTTAGTTTCAGATTCTTTATCGTGTTACTTGGGAGTGCTCCCATTTCTCGGTCATTGAGAACTTTCAACAATGTGTCAATCTTATTGGTCATCTCACTTTGCTTTTGTTTGAAATCGGCTTCCAACTTTGCTAAACGAGTTTCTTGAGATGCCATAAATTTGGACATCAATCCTTCAAAATTATTGGTACTACCATAGTTGTTGGAAGGATTGTTGTTGAAAGTACGGTTAGAGGGTGGACTGTTTGGTTGATAACGATTAGCTGGAGTGGAAGAATTGTTTGGGGGCATGCTTTGGTTTTGTTTCCACCTAAGGTTCGGGTGATTTTTCCAAGAGGGGTTATGAATCACCCTAGGGGTTTTTGCTCGGGTTTGAAAGTGTACCACTTGTCTCCCGCTCCGTTGGTACGCGAGGATAATCCGTGAAAGCTTGTTCGGGGAGTTCCATGCAATCACGAGTGTCATGGGGACCACTACATAATTCGCACGAAGAAGTGATTTTGTTCACTTGGCTTGAAGGTTTAGCAGCTTCGTAGGATTTCATGAGAAACTTGAATTAGTCTTCAAGTTCCATGATCCTACGCTCGGGAGTGCTTGAATTGTTCGAAGGCAAAGATATTGCCTTGACCGTTTTGAAACTTTCGTTATCATACAGAGCAAGATCTTCTATGAGTTCCCATGATTCTTCCGTAATTAGATCACGAAGCTTGCCACCGGCCGATTGGTCAATGGTTCGCCTTGTGGAGAGATCGATATGGTCATAGAAAATTTGGACTTGGAGCCAAAGATCTATGCTATGATGAGGGACTTTTTGGAGTAAGTCCTTGAATGAGTCCATGCTTCATAAAGAGTTTCACCGTGACGTTGTTGGAACATCAAGATGTCATTTCTAAGCTTAGTGGTTCTCCCTGGTGGGAAAACTTGAGCAAGGAAACTAGTGGTGAGATCATCCCAAGAGGTGATGGATCCCGCAGGTAAACGCTCAAGCCATTAATTAGCCTGGTCATGTAGAGAGAATTGGAAGAGACGCAATCGGGTCATCTCTCGAGTTCCAACATCAAGGTCTATGGAATCTACGATTTTGAGGAAATCCTTGAGATGTACATCCACTTTGCACCAACCGGATGGTGTCGGATCGCAAGGGAGACACATTGGCTCCTTGAGTGAGCTCAATGGTGTTTCGATAGCCTTTGTGGCTAGGACGGGAATACTCTCCTAAAGTTCGGGGTCTAAGAAGAAAAAGATAGACTAAAGAAACCTATAAAAATAAAATAAAACTCTTACTAGAAAGGAATCTAGCAAGTAGACCTAATAAAAAGAAATTTTAACCTAGACAATAACTATTCCCCGGGCTGCGGCGCCAAAAATTTGATGCGTGGAATTGCGCCCTCGCAAAAGGTTTTACCTCTCAAGGGATCTTGAGAAGCTTGCAATCCCCACCATGCAGTGTACCTGTTCGTTGTAGTATAGTATAGTGACAAGTACTGGGGGATTGATCATTCAACTCAAAGAATAGTGTTCGCTAGGGTTAAAACTCAATTAAACTAGGTCTAGAGGTGAGGGATGATTCTTTTTGTATTTTTATATTTTATGGAAAGCAAGTAAAAATCTCGGGTTTTGGAAGAAGTGGGCGGAATTAGTTGCTAGTCAACTAACCCAAATAACTAAAGATGCAATCAAAATAAAATAAAATAAACTTAAACAAATTTGTGGTGTAAACAATAATGAGAGAAAATTGTGTTTACTTAGATTTACTACTCCTTAGCTATCTTTTACAGGTTGAGTAGTTTGTTACAATTACATGAATGACGGATTATATTCCTTAATACCATTCATAGGGCCATGTACGATCTTCCCTAATTCTATAAGCTTCTACCTCTTCCTATGTCAAGCCGACTACTAGCTCCTAACATGGCCTCATTAGTAGTTACCTACGCATTAAATACAACAAAAATATCGTAGTACACCTCTGATCATGTTTCTTAAGACGTTCAAGCAAGTTACCAATTAGAAGTCTGCCAGTTTTCTTAAGCCTAACATCGAATTCATTCATCCACAACAATTATAAACAAACAACCAACCCATAATCAATCTCTAAGTTTCATTACATCTAAGCAAACATAAGGAAAACCTAGCCTAGCATGTTAAAGAGAAGAAAAGCATAAAATATAATCAAACAACACATAGACATATTGAATGATTTGGTAGAGGACTTGTCTTCAATTAAGCATGGAAGAAACAAAGGGTTGAAACCCTTGAAAAAACTGTAAAATTCGTCTAGAGTTTACTCCTTTCAAAGTTGCACACAATGAATGAAAGCTAGAAAACTATATATAGATTTTGTCTTTTGACAGCGTCAAGAGTAATGTGTGACGCCGTCAACTCGCCACCAAAATAAACTCGTATTGCCTAGATCAACTTTTGACGCCGTCACTCTTTATGGGTTCTGGGCCGTCATTCTTTGCTGTTACTCTTGATGGCCTTGACAATTTTTTATGTGACGCCGTCACAACCCCTTCACAAAACATTCTGGCGTGTCACGTGTAATTGATTTATCCACCCTTTTGTCAACTCATGACGTCGTCACTAGCACCATGTGACGCTGTCAAGTGGAATATCCATCAGGCTTTTGAGACTTTGTCATTTTCTGCACTTTTTAGTTCCAAAAACGTCCAAATGCTTCCTTTTGTAAAATTCCTCTCAAAAGTACCTAAAATGACAAAAGGAATGATTTAGGGCAATATTTGATCAAATAATCTTGACTTTGGCCTTAAATGACCCCCCAAAAGCGGTACACTTTTTGCTTCATCAGTCCTTGTCCATTAAATCTGAAATTACAAGCAAAAGTAATAGTCCAAGTCTAAATTAAGTCCAATGCCCAAACCAGTCCACATGCCTAAGCCCAAAACCTCTTGAGCCCATCACCTCCCTCGGTAAAAGATTTTACCTAGGGTCAAACCTCACCAAAATAAAAATAAAAAAACACACTCCCGCCCCCTTTTTACCATTTACCCAGATTTTGCGTCAAAAACCCATGAACCCTATTTTACTTGACCTTCAAATTAACCCACATGTTTGGAGCGTGATTCAAGCTTAGTCAGACCATGTGGACATGTGGTTGCTCACCATTAGACAAGCCACATCATTCCCTTTCATTGGATTCTGTATCTAAAAGCTCCTGACACCTTGTTAACAAGACAGAAAGAATGAAGCACACAGATTGCCACATTGGCATTTTGAGAGCATATTATTGGTCTGAACACATCATCAGAATTCATCTAAGGGCTTAGAGGGATTGGAAGAAACACAAAGTGATCGTGTGGCTATGATTAGACTTTCCAGTAGCTTCTCAGGCTCCTCACCTCTCACCTTCTCATTTTCCAATAAATAGGACTCATTTTCACTTGTTATGGATGTAGTTTTTAGATACTGTTACTCTGTCAAATTAGTTACTTAGCTTTGTTTAAATTGTATATTCTTTTACTCTTTTGTAATCATTCAGTAGATTCAATAAAAATTTCAGTTTAGTGTTCATAAACTCTTGTTCTCTTGTTCATTTCAATTATCTTTAATATAAGCAGTAGTTTAATCAGTTTAATTTCTATTCACTTAGCTTCACAGAACCTAGTACTTAGCTTTTCCAAAGTAATTTCATTCTTACTTGTCTTCAAAAGTATAAAAATATAAAAATCATAAAATAAAATAAAAACGTATAAAAAATGTTTTTAGATACTTAAAATAGTTTGCATCCAAGCTAATTTTTAGCGTAAATAAACTCATATTAGCATCAATAGCTATTATGAATGATACGTGGGAATCGCACCAGGTTTTACCTCCCAAGGGATCTCGAGAAGCTTACAACCCCCACCAGGCAGTGTACCTGATCGTTGTAGTCTAGTAAACTGACAAGTACCGGGGGATTGATCATTCAACTCAGGAATAGTGTCGCTAGGATTAGAAAGCCTCCTAAACTAGGTCTAGAGGTGAGGGATGATTCTTTTTGTATTTTTATATTTTATAAACGCAATTAAAATCTCGGGTTTTAGAAGAGTGGGCGGAATTAGTTGCTAGCCAACTAACCCAATTAACTAAGATGCAATCAAAATAAAATAACAGAAATGAAAATTAAGCTAATTATACTAGTGGTGTAAACAATGATGAGGAAAATTGTATTTACTTAGGTTTCATTACTCCCTAGATATCTTTTACAGGTTGATAGCTTGTTACAATAGCATGGATGACGGGTCATATTCCTTAATACTAGTCGTAGGGTCGTGTACAATATTCCCTAACTCTATAGGATCATACTTCACTCCTATGTCGAGCCGTTAGAAGCTCCTAACATAGGATCATTAGAATTCTCCTACGCATTAAATACAACCAAAAATCATAGTACACCTCCGGTCATGTTTCTTAAGACGTTCAAGCAAGTTACCAATGGAAGTCTGCCATTTTCTTGAGCCTAACATCAAATACAATCATCTGTAACAACTATAAACAAACAATCAACCCATAATTAACATCTAGGTTTCACTACAACTAAGCAAACACAAAGGAAATCTAGCCTAGCATGTTAAATATAAGACAAGCATAAGATATAATCAAACAACACATAGACATATTGATTGATTTGAAAGGATACTTATCTCTTATTGAACATGAAAGATTCAAAGGGTTGAAACCCTTGAAAAAACTGTAAAATTCGGCCTAAGGTTTTTTCCCTCCAAGTTGCACCCAATGAATGAAATTTGGAAAACTATATATAGATTTTACAGGTGACGGAGTCATGTATTAGGTTGTGATGCCGTCAACTCGCCGCTATAATAGAAATCGTACTGCCTAGATCTGATTTTGACGCCGTCATGTGAAAAATTCTTCTGGGCCGTCACTTATGTTTTGACCTTGACGGCCTTGGTGACGCCATCAGGTCCTATAGTTAAAAATCCTATGGACCGTCGCGTGTATTTTCCACATCCACCTCTTTTTTAACTCTTGACGCCGTCATTAAGGAAGTTGTGATGCCGTCAGGTACTGCTCCCAGCAAGGAAAATTAAGACTTTGCCGTTTTCATAACTTTTATGCTCCAAAAACGTCCAAAATGCTTCCTTTTCCAGAATTCTCTCCAAAAGTACCTAAAATGACAAAAGGAATGATTTAGGGCAATAATTGTTCGAATAATCTCGAATTTAGGCTTAAATGCCCCCTTAAAAGTGATTCACTTTTCGCCTCATCAAATACCCTTACACTTGAGATTTGCTTGTCCTCAAGCAAATGCGCTTTTATTCTAATAAAAATACAAGTTAGGGGTCATTTAACACTAATATAAAAGTAATTACAACAAACAATCGTTCCACTAAAGACCAAAGACAAGCACGGAGGTCATACACTAGCACCTCACAAATAGTGTTTAGATACTCACATCTCTCGGGTGTAATAAAGTATATATCACAATAAGGAAATGGAAAACATCTCTCACTACCTGTCATAGCAAAATAGATTACCATAGGCTTGGGAAAGGATCAAACCTCCACCACTTGGCGTAAGCACCTAGGATAAACTATCAATGAGGTCTTTCAAAGGGTTATAACATTAGGTGTAGGGATATGGAATACCCGGTTTTGTTGGATAAAGGTATTATTTACTGGTGGCGAGTTAATCATCTTGGTTAATTACATGTACAATATGGCGTTGCTAAGCCAAGACTAGACTCGACTTAAGCTAATAAATCACAAAATAACAAAAACTTAAAACAAACATAAAAATGAAATGGGATGGTAGTCCGTATGTTTTTCTCTTTCTTTTTCTTGATTTTTTTTTATTTTATTTTTTATTATTATTTTTTTTAAATTTGCATACACTCTTGCCCTACCATCAAAAATAATACATCATAGGGAATGTACATTCCCCTTACACTTGAATTTTTACATACTTTACAATAAACTAATCTAATGACTTGAATTAAGATAATCAAAACACTTGGAGTACTTTTACTATTAACGAACATATGGGGGTAATATATGATGTTCTTCCCCATTACTCCATAACAAAAGTACTTTACCCATGAGTCCCAATTGTCCCAAAACAATATGTACAAGATATGACTCGACTTAGCAACCATGTAATCAATTAGATAATTAGATAAGGTTTTAAACATATAATAATAATGCACTAAAGATGAGTGCATACACGGAAGGCTAAGGCGATTTGGTTGCACATTTGGGTGGGTTGTAACAAATTCTTCCTTTAAGTAAGATGCTTAAAGTTAGAAACGAAAAGATAGGCTCGGAGGGGTGTGCTAGGGGTTTCGTGTACTAAAAATGAGTACAACACTAAGGTGTGGGAAAAATTAATTGACTTTACTAGTCAAGTAATATGACTTAAATGGTCAAGTAATTGTGATACGGGTTTAAACACAAGGGTGATCCTAATGCCTCTTATCATGTAGTAAATCCTACTACACGAATGTAGTCTCACTAGCGGTCTCGGGATGCATCACTAACGCAAGTTTTAGAATCTAAATGCTACCGGTACACTTATAAGCACTAATAATGAATGCTTTTCCTATCAAATCTAAAGGCGAACCTCACATATTTGGGTGAAAATTTTTTTCTGAATGGTACGGTTTTGTGCTAGTCATACAACTCCTATCCATGAGACGCTTGCTAAGGCTAAAGTTTCACTCCTAAATGTTGTAAAAAATTTAAATTTGGCGCTAAAATTACACTAACAAGTATTTCTCTTTGTTTTATTACGCACCAGGTTTTACCTCTTGAGGGATCTCGAGAAGCTTACAACCCCCACCAGTCAGTGTACCTTATCGTTGTAGTATAGTATACTGACAAGTATAAGGGGATTGATCGTTCAACTCAGGAATAGTGTCGCTAGGATTAGAAAGCCTCCTAAACTAGGTCTAGAGGTGACGGATGATTCTTTTTGTATTTTTATATTTTATAAAAGCAATTAAAATCTCGGGTTTTAGAAGAGTGGGCGGAATTAGTTGCTAGCCAACTAACCCAATTAACTAAGATGCAATCAAAATAAAATAACACAAATGAAAATTAAGCTAATTATACTAGTGGTGTAAACAATGATGAGGAAAATTATGTTTACTTAGGTTTCATTACTCCCTAGATATCTTTTACAGGTTGATAGCTTGTTACAATAGCATGGATGACGGGTCATATTCCTTAATACTAGTCGTAGGGTCGTGTACAATATTCCCTAACTCTATAGGATCCTACTTCACTCCTATGTCGAGCCGTTATAACATGGGATCATTAGAATTCTCCTACGCATTAAATACAACAAAAAATCTTAGTACACCTCCGATCATGTTTCTTAAGACGTTCAAGCAAGTTACCAATGTAAGTATGCCAGTTTTCTTAAGCCCAACATCGAATACAATCATCCATAACAACTATAAACAAACAATCAACCCATAATTAACATCTAGGTTTCACTACATCTAAGCAAACACAAAGGAAATCTAGCCTAGCATGTTAAATAGAAGACAAGCGTAAGATATAATCAAACAACACATGGACATATTAATTGATTTGAAAGGATACTTATCTCTTATTGAACATGAAAGATTCAAAGGGTTGAAACCCTTGAAAAAGCTGTAAAATTCGGCCTAGGGTTTTTTCCCTCCAAGTTGCACCCAATGAATGAAATTTGGAAAACTATATATAGATTTTACAGGTGACGGCGTCATGTATTTGGTTGTGACGCCGTCAACTCGCCGCCATAATAGAAATCGTATTGCCTAGATCTGATTTTGATGCCATCATGTGTAAAATTCTTCTGGGCCGTCACTTGTGTTTTGACCTTGACGGCCTTGGTGACTCCGTCAGGTCCTATAGTTAAAAATCCTCTGGACCGTCACGTGTATTTTCCGCATCCACCTCTTTTGTAACTCTTGATGCCGTCATTAAGGAAGTTGTGACGCTGTCAGGTACTGTTCCTAGTAAGGAAAATTAAGACTTAGCCGTTTTCTTCACATTTATGCTCCAAAAACGTCCAAAATGCTTCCTTTTCCATATTTCTCTCCAAAAGTACCTAAAATGACAAAAAGGAGCAATTTAGGGCAAAAATTGATCGAATAATCTCGAATTCGGGCTTAAATGACCCCTTAAAAGTGGTTCACTTTTCGCCTCATCAGTTAAGCTTTTAGTTAGTTTAAGGCGGATCAACAATCCAAAATATAACTGGTCAACGAAAGTCAAACAGAGGTTGAATATCATGAATTATGGGGAAATCGGATAGTCCCAATAGAGAAGTGGAAGTATTTGGCCTATCTTAAAGATAGGATATGGTTCAAATGATTCCTCTGTTGAGCTGAGGATTCCTTTGTAAGTTTTCATTTTCTATCTTCACCTTAAAATGCATCTTATGATTTTAATAGTTTAGATCTGTGAACATTGGTTGTTTACTGTTCCATTAGTTAGTTTTATTCATATTTGAGCTTATTTGACTGATTTTGTTCATAGTGTAGTTCATTTTACCATTGTGCTTAAAATTTGCTTCATTAACTGCCATTTTCTTCATATCTGTTATAGTGTTTAGCTGTTGTCTAATCTGTGGTTTTAAGCTTCAATTGGTGTAATTAATCAGTGTGTGAACTCAGTTTTTCAAAGTATGGATTAAAACTCTCATTTGCTTTATAAAATCTTCATTTCAGTATCATTAGGGGTGTTTGGATCTGTTCTAGTTGTAGTGATATAATTGTTAACCTGTGGTTTAATCTGCATCAGTAGTTTACTATAGGGATAATTATATTAGTTCTAGCATAAACTAGGTAGTTAACACAGAAAATAGTCAAAATCATTTTAATTCTCATATATTGTATTAGTGTTAGAATATTTTAGTTGCATAAGCTTGATTTTAGGTTTAAATTAGTGTTAGATAGCTTAATCTAGTGTAACTATAGCTTATTACAACATATAGGATAAGATTAGATGGTTAGAATTTGGAATTGGTCAAATTTAATTTGCACATAAAAAGTCAATTGTTGCAGTCATAAGGTGCTCAACAGGCACATGATCTAGGCTAAAATTGGGACAGCAATTGGTGGTTAAACATAGGGCTTTTTGGTTTTTTAGAATCTCAGTAGTTTAGGCTTACTTTTTCCCCCTTAATTTTGCAATTTGAAGCTTATTGGAACTGCTTAATAGTGCCTGCAAGTTAGGTATTTGGAACCTATAAGCTGATTAAAATAAAGGCCTGCATTAGTGCTTATTAGTTTGGAATCTGAGTTTTAGTGATTGATTTGAGTTCAATTGAGATTACTTTAGTGTTTTTCACGGTACCTGATCATCTGGCTTAATCTGTTTTGAATCTGCTTAGTATTTGGCTTAATAGAAACTGCTTATTGATCATTTGTGGTTAATCTGAGTGATTCCTGATCTGTTTTAAGTTTGTGGAAGCTTATTTGAGTATCTTAAACATTCTGCAAAAGTTTTGAACAAATTAGTGGCAAGTGCTTATAAATAAGCACTTGTCTTAAGCTGTTTTTAGCTAATAAGCACTTTTTCCATCTTATTTTTCACTTTTTTTATTTTTCTTAGACTTTGATTAATATTTTAGAATTTTCCAAAAAATTTCACATTTTTCTGAATTAATTTGCTATTTTTCTCATTTAATCTTAGTTTTTATTCATTTTTAATACTTTTTAAATAAATAAAAATCAATAAAAAATCAGAAAAAGCTTAAAAAAAATCCAAAAATATTTTAGAAAATTCTTTTGAGTAATTTTAGATTTTTCAAAATTTATTTTGTATTTTTCAAATTTACTTTTATATTTTCTTTTATTTTTAATCGCTTTTAATAAATCAAAAAATAGAAAATAATTCATAGAAAATAAATAAAAAGTAAAAAAAATATTTTTCTTTTTCTCAAAATTATTTTTAGTTGTTTAAGATTTTTAGAAAATTATTTCATATTTTTAGGAGCCTTTCTCATCAAATTTCACTTTTAAATTCGTAATGTTACGTTTATATTCGCGTTTGATAATTCGTTTTACGTTTTAAATATTTGTGCATAAGTAGCTTGTACCTACTGCATAACTTCTTGTTTCTCATTAATATTTTAGTTTTAAAATCACAAAAATTCCATTTTTTTCACTTTTTACGACACGATTTCACGAATCGTTAACCACGATTCCACTCATCCTTCACAGGGGAAAACGAACTCGGGATTTGTATTTCTTGCAAATCTTTTGGAGATAAATATATATAAATAATTGATTTTTGACACGAATCAATTTTTGACGCCGGTGCCGGGGAAGGTTTGAAGTGAATTTTGATTTACGTTTTTAAAAATCGTGTTTTGAAAACCTTCCTCAAATTGTGAATATTTTCTTATAAAAAAAAGTATAAAAATCAAAAAACTTTTCCTAAAGTATTTTCAAAAATATAAAAATAAAAATAACATCCTCACTCTTGAGAGAGTGTTGTAAACTATTCCCGAATAAACAACAAAAAAATCGTGAAATTAAACATTATCGGACTACTTTATTTGTACAACCAAATAAACGGGGAATACGGAGGTCTTGACATTAAATTGCAGACCAAATAGAGATCCATTCTTCTCTCCCGCTCCGCTGCGCATAGTTTTAGTGGAAACAGTTACGCATAACGTAACGGTTACAAAAAGAAAATAAAGATTTATGTTTTTTGTTTTTCAATATTTAAAAAAGCCAAAAATATTTCCCAATCAAAAATACAAAAAGATTTTCTTTTTCTTTTTCTTTTTCTTTTTCATTCTTATTTTCGTGGTGTATGATCACCCGCTCATCTTCTCAAAATCTCATTTCTCCACTTTCTAATCCCGAAAGGGTAATACGACACAATCACCGGGTTCATTTCCCAACCATTGAGGAAATGAACCAAAAAGATCAAAACATGGGACCCCGGCTGATGGGTGGTGCTCAAAATCACGGGATCCCTCCGATGGGACCCCAATCGGCTTATGATTTACGTCCGATGGATGAACAACTCCAATCACCTTTCAATGGTGTTAGGAGGGTCATCGTGATACCCGACATCACCGCAAATCAAATTGAAATCAATCACGGGTTACTCAACATCATCACGAGTATATATTTTCATGGGTTTGAACATGAAGACCCATATGTTCACATTAGGAATATCACCGACATCGCTGAGACAATTAAGATCAATCAAGTCCCTTACGATGTGGTGAAATTGAAATTTTTTCCTTTCTCCCTTAAAGGGGCAGCCCGGACTTGGCTGGAAAAGGAACCACTGAATTCGATTCACACTTGGGAGGATTTAGCTTCCAAGTTTATGAATCATTTCTATCCTCCTTCTCAAATGTCTAATCTTCGCACTCAAATCTTTCGATTCCAACAAGCTTACGATGAATCGTTCAGTGAAGCTTGGGATCCATTTAAGGATTTGCTTGAAAAATCTCCGAATCACGGGTTTTCACCCTTGCATCAGATTGATACTTTCTATAATGGGTTGTCTCATTCCGATCAAGAATCACTCAATTCTGTTGCGGGTGGGAACTTGTTGACTCGTAACACTCAAGAAGCCTTCACAACCATTGAAAACAAGGCTCGAGTGAGGATGGCTAGAAGTAAACTTCAAGCTTCGAATCCTAGTAGCAGAGCTAATGATGAAATCATGAATGCTCTAGCCGCCCTCAATAAGAAAGTTGATGCTATGTCTATTGCAAAACCGACTCATCAAGTGAATGTAGTGAATCATTGTTGTGAGACTTGTGGTGGTCCACATCCGTATTACGAGTGTCCGGCAACCGGTGCCTATGCTCATGAGAATGTGTATGCTGCAAACACGGGTGGTAACGGTTACCTACCTCAAGGAGATCGAAATCTTCTCAGCTACCGTTCGAACAATTATCTTGGACCACCCGGTTTCCAAATCATAATGTACCAAACCGTACTCATCAAGTCAATCAAAATCAAAATCGAGCAAATCATGGTTTTCAAAATCAAAATCAAGGAATTAATCAAAATCGGAATTTTCAAGGGAATCAAAACCAAGTTCCGAATCAAGGGAATTTTCACCAAAACCAAGGGAATTTTTAGGGAAATTTTCAAAATTTTAATCATGGAAATCAGAATCATGGAAATTTTCAGAATCAAAATCAGGGTTTTAATCAAAATAACCGAGGGTAAAATTTTAATCAAAATCAAAATGTGGTTCAAAATCCATCACCCTCGGATGAGATACTTAATCAAATCATGAAAACCCAAGAGATATTGGCTAAGGAAATTCTTGATATTAAGGAGTCTTTAAATGATCGACCCTCGGGCTCGGGTACTCTTCCAAGCAACACGATCGCTAACTCGAGGGGCGGTGTTAAAGCGATCACAACTTGAAGTGATGTTTCATACAATGGACCAACGGCTCCGACTACCTCTTCTTCTCTTCCTCCCAAGGTAGTCGACCATGAAACCGAGGCTACAAAGGATACGGAAATTCCTATTAATAATGAAAGGACCAAAGACATCCAACCTCCGGTTGTCCAAAGGTGAAAAGGAAAAGAAAAAGTTGTTTACGAAGCTGAAAAAGAAATTCCCATCAAGACCAAATTGCCATATCCATCTAGACTTAACGACCAAAAGCACCGTGAGAAAGTTAATCATCAAATGGAAAATTTTATCAGATCTTTCAAGACTTGTATTTTGATATTAGCTTCGCGGATGCTATTCTTTTGATGCCAAAATTTGCGTGTATGATCAAGAATCTTTTGAATAACAAAGAGAAATTGTTTGAGATGGCTAATACCCCATTAAATGAGAATATTGCTTGGCGATTCTCCTGAAAAAGCTTCCCAAAAAGTTTGGAGATCTCGGCAAGTTTCTTATTCCGTGCATTTTTTCGGGGATGGTTCAGTGCTTCGCCTTGGCCGATCTTGGTGCTAGCATTAACCTAATGCCATTATCCATTTGGAAAAAGTTATCTCTTCCCGATTTGACTCTGACTTGCATGACCCTCGAGCTTGCCGACTGAACTACTTCCCGACCAATGGGAATAGCCGAGGATATTTTCGTCAATGTGGGAAAGTTCAATTTCCCTACCGATTTTGTGGTTGTCGATTTTGATGCCGATCCATGAGTTCCTCTCATTCTTGGGAGAGGATTCCTAAGGACTTGCCGTGCTTTGATTGATGTTTACAACGAGGAGATTACCCTTTGTGTTGGAAGTGAAGATGTTACGTTCAATCTTGACCAAACCGCGAGATTTTTTAAATGAAGACCTGACCCCTTCTTCCCCTCCGATCCGATGGACCTTAAAATGGCAGACGTTAAAGAAGTTAAGCCGTCTATTGAGAATCCTCCAGAGCTCGAGCTCAAGGATTTACCTCCTCATCTCAAATACGCTTTCTTAGAAGAGACTGATAAATTGTCCGTTATCATTTCCAAAGGCCTTAAAGATGAGGAGAAGACCTGACTCTTAGATGTGCTCAAGAAGCTTAAAAGTGTCATCGCTTGGCAGATCTCTGGCATAAAGGGCATTGACCCTCGATTTTGTACACATAAGATTCTACTTGAAGATAACCATAAGGCATCTGTCCAACAACAATGACGGGTTAATCCACAAATCCATGAAGTGATCAAAAAGGAGATCATCAAACTCCTTAACGCTGGAATGATTTATCCAATCTCGGATAGTTCATGGGTTAACCCAGTTCATTGCGTTCAGAAAAATGGCGGTTTGACCGTTGTGACCAATGAAGATAATGAGCTGATACCGATACGACTTATTACCGGATGGAGAGTTTGTATAGACTACCAAAAATTGAACGATGCCACTCGTAAAGACCATTTCTCGCTCCCTTTTATGGATCAAATGTTGGAACGTCTTGCGGGAAATGAGTTCTATTTTTTTCTTGATGGATTTTCCGGGTATTTCCAAATTCCCATTGATCCACAGGATCAAGAAAAGACCACTTTCACTTGTCCTTATGGAACATTTGCTTACTGACGTATGCTCTTTGGCTTATGTAATGCTCCGGGCACGTTCCAAAGGTGCATGATGGCCATATTTTCCGACATGATTGAAAAACCATGGAAGTATTCATGGACGACTTCTCGGTCTAAGGAGATTCTTTCAGTACTTGCCTCTCCCATTTAGAAAGAATGCTGAAACGGTGTGAAGACACTAATTTGGTTCTAAATTGGGAGATGTTAGAAATAAAGTTGAGCGATATTTACGTGAATTGGAGTAGACAACTAGTATGCGTATAACACAGGGACTACTAATGTAATATTGTAATAGTTGTCTTATGTTTACCCTATATAAACCCCTAAAGACTTCACTTGAGGAGTGTGAGTGTGTAAGCATTTATTCTTAATAATATCATCTTTGTTTCACCTCTCCCTCTCTCTACTTTCTCTCTCTAGAAACTAACATGGAATTCATCTTTAATCACCAACCAAGACCTCCCGAACCACATAAATCATACATATTATCAGTCCTACAATTGCTATCAGAACTCGTGGTGTTGTTATATCATTGATTTCATATACTTTGATCAACCAAGACCTCCCGAACCACATAAATCATACATATTAAAAACAAAGTAAGCGCAACAATACTGAGGAAGACTTCATAGCTCTTAATCCTCATAAATATCCCCAGCAATATTTCTTTACTTGCAAACAAATCATGTACTAATCTAATTTGGTTATTTCTCCCTCCCAATTAGTAAGCCCTTGTCATTTACATGCTCCCTCCCAAATTGACAACCCGTTTGATATAACCTTTATGCTTGTAGAAGAAGTGTCTTTGAATTTTGCCTAAAAAATCTTCAGTCTCTTATCTTGTCATGCACAGCGGAAAATGGATCATATACTGATAATATGTAACTTCTTCACAGGTTTGTTTGGGGAGCATTATATCGACATCTTCAACTCACTTAGCATGCTTCCAGATCTTCAATAAACGCCCCGATGTACACATTTCTCCCTCCAGGATGATGATGATCTTTCAGAATCATCATGAATATGTGTACATAGAAATATCAACTGGAAGCAAGATACAAATCATTACCCCATGAGTTGATGTCGATAACTACTCTCTCTACAATTCTCCTCAAATCAACCTCTTATCAAACCTCATTTCTCTTCCACTGGCTAATAGTAAGTGACCACGTATGGAGATAACCCAATATGACAAACTTGAGAATGAAGTAAGATTCCCAAATTTATGACTTATGCTTGTACTATCCTGATTAAGAATCTATACTGAGCACAACAACATTACTCCTTACAATATAGGTAGTGGCATATACCCATCCATCCATCCGTTACTGTATATCCGCCTCTTGAACAATCCACAACCTCTTGTGACACTGAGCACTACAACGTAACTCCTTAAAGTGATAGCTATTGTGAGCATTAAGAACCAACTTATGCGTTTATAGATCTCACACATAGCTAGATGCCCAAGTCTTAATCATTATTCCATAAATGCTCAAACAAGGATCTTCAAAAGCCTTGCATCCAACCAACCCCTAGACCTTGAGATACTAAGTATACGCACCCGTGAAACGTCACTTCAAGCTCAAATAAGTAATAAACAAACATTCCCCGTAGTCACATTTGATATTCATTGAAGCTTTAGCCGTTCGAACTTTCAATCCACCAAAAATTTTCGAAACTTATTCCTCCAAAAATTTTCGAAAATATTCATCAAGAAAAATTTTCGAAAAATTTGACCCAGAAAAATTATCTAGATGTGTTCTCGATAAAATTATCTAGAATGTGTTCTCGATTAAATTATCCAGAAGTGTCCTCAATAAAATTATCTAGAATGAGTTCTCGATAAAATTATCTAGAATGTGTTCTCGATAAAATTATCTAGAAGTGTTCTCGATTAAATTATCTAGAATGTGTTCTCGATAAAATTATCTAGAATGTGTTCTCGATAAAATTATCACCCAAAACTTTCTAAATTAAACAATTAAGATAGTATACCACGAGTCGAAGTGTTTTCTCACTTATACAAGCAAGGAAACACCGAGTAAGCAACGACAACACTTCAGGATCAACAGGGAGTATTCTCGATAATTTAGGGTTTTGTGTTCTCGAAAATTTGTATTCTCGATAATTTAGTACAATTGTGTTCTTGAAAATTTGCAATAATTTTGATTTTGCTTAAAGAACACCCAAATGAAGTTTGTAATCCAAGATTCTTGTACTTCTAGCCTTAAAAACACCAAAGCTTGAAGAAAGTTGCAAACTTGATGATTTTTATGGAAATTTTTGTATTCTCGATAAATAGTACAAAATCAAGTACGAAATTTTAAAGCTTGAATATTTCAAAAAGATTGAAACTTTCTTGTTAGAAAAAGGTTTATAACACTAGTTTGTAATAAAAAAAGTGTTAAAACCCAAGAAAAACAAGAAAAGTAAGGATCTTTTTAGAAAAACAAAATCGAGTATAAAACTTGTAAAAAGATTCGAACCACAAAAATCAATGATATAACAACACCATGAGCTCTGATACCAATTGTAGGACCGATAATATGTATGATTATGTGGTTCGGGAGGTCTTGGTTGATCAAAGTATATGAAATCTATGACTAGTTTCTAGAGAGAGAAAGTAGAGAGAGGGACAGGTGAAACAAAGATGATATTATTAAGAATAAATGGTTACACACTCACACTCCTTAAGTGAAGTCTTGAGAGGTATATATAGGGCAAACATAAGACAACTATTACAATATTACATTAGTAGTCCCTGTGTTATACGCATAGTAATTGTCTACTTCAATTCATGTAAATATCGCTCAGCTTCATTTCTAACAGGAGAAGTGCCACTTCATGGTTAAAGAGGGCATTGTCCTCGGCCATAAAATCTCGAAATCTGGGATCGAGTTAGATCATGCCAAAGTCGATGTAATCGCAAAACTACCTCATCCTACCACCGTTAAAGGAGTTCGAAGTTTCCTTGGTCATGCTGGTTTTTACCGATGATTTATTCAAGATTTCTCTAAGATAGCCCGGCCTCTGACCCACCTTTTAGAAAAAGATGCTCCGTTTAACTTCAAAAATGAATGCATCGATGCATTTAATTTCTTAAAGAAGAAGTTCACGGAGGCACCGGTCTTAGTTGCTCCCGATTGGGACTTGCCATTTGAGCTAATGTGCGATGCTAGTGATTTTGCCATTGGTGCAGCCTTGGGGCAACATAAGACTAAGTATTTCCAACCGATACAGTATGCAAGTAAAACAATGAATGACGCTCAATCTCATTATACGACTACTAAGAAAGAGATGTTAGCCGTTGTCTATGCTTTGGAAAAGTTCCGACCTTATCTGGTTGGAAAAAGTGCATAGTGTATACGGATCATTCTGCTCTAAAGTATCTAATGGCAAAGCAAGATGTTAAGCCAAGATTACTTCGGTGGGTTCTACTCCTTCAAGAATTCGATGTCGAAATTCGAGACAAAAAAGGAGCTGAGAACCTTGTCGCGGATCATCTTTCACGTCTAGAAAATCCCCATCAAAGTGATCTCGAGAAAAAGGAAATTATCGAAACATTTCCTCTCGAGATACTTGGGAGTATATCACAAAGTGATCCTAGTACCCCATGGTTCGCCGACTTTGCGAATTACCATGCGGGGAATTTTCAAGGAAAGGGATGTCGTCCCAACAAAAGAAAAAATTCTTTAAAGACGTTAATCACTATTTTTAGGACAACCCCTACTTGTTCAAAAGTTGTGCGGATCAAGTGATCCGGCGGTGTGTTCATGGCAAAGAAGCCAATGACATACTTTTGGCATCCCACAGTGGACCTACGGAGGGACACCATGGTGCTACTTACACCGCAAAGAATGTTTTTGACTCCGGATTTTATTGGCCAACAATATAACGAGATGCACATGACTTGGTAAAGTCAAGTGACTCTTGCCAACGTCAAAGGAAAATCTCACAGAAGGATGAAATGCCTTAAACTGCTATTCAAGTATGTGAGATCTTTGATGTTTAGGGTATAGACTTTATGTGTCCATTCCCGTCTTCAAGAGGGAATAAATACATACTCATGGTAATCGATTACTTGTCGAAATGGGTTGAAGCGAAGGCGCTCCCTACCAATGACGCCCGAGTTGTTGTGAAATTTCTTAAGAACCTATATGCTAGATTTGGTACACCTCGTGCTATAATCAGTGATCGCGGTACTCATTTATGTAATGACCAATTTGCAAAAGTGATGCTTAAGTATGGTGTTACACATCGACTTAGTACCGCGTATAACCCGCAAACAAACGAACAAGTTGAGGTGCCCAATCGTGGACCTAAACGAATTTTAGAAAGGACCGTAGGAGAACGCCGTTCCTCATGGGCTGACAAATTAGATGATGCACACTGGGCTTTCCGCACTACTTATAAAACACCCATTGTGTGCACTCCTTATAAGTTGGTGTATGGAAAGGCGTGCCATCTCCCCATTGAGCTTGAGCAAAAGGCCTACTGGGCCTTGTAACATGCAAATTTCGACCTTAAGACCGCTGGTGATCACCGAAAACTTCAATTGAATGAATTAACTGACCTTCATGATCAAGCCTACGAGAATTCTTTAATCTACAAAGAGAAAACAAAGAGGATTCATGATTCAAAGATCAAAAACCGCTAGTTCAACGTGGGTGATCAAGTCCTTCTTTTTAATTCTCGATTAAAGATTTTTTCGGGTAAGCTTAAACCCGTTGGTCTGGACCATTCACCATTACCCAAGTATTCCCTTATGGCTCCATTGAGTTAGCTCAACCCGATGGTCCCAACTTTAAGGTGAATGGCCACCGTCTCAAACATTACTTCGGAGGGGACATACCACCCAAGGTAGTCCCGGATCTCCAAACTTTCCCCAGGGATAACTAAATTCGAGGATCGAGTCAAGCTACGTGACTCGGTGACCAAAAACAAAGCGCTTCGTGGGAGGTAACCCATGCTTATCCAACTCATCTTCTTAAAATTCTTATTTCTAACAAATAACGTGAGGGGGTTGACTTCTTCCATTCTCGTGTTTCGTGGTTGTTTGTTTATGAATTTCCAGGATTGTCCCCGATTTATGATGACTCTCGTGCTCATGGTTTTGTCTTTCTCTCCACTCGAGTCTCATTCATCAATGCTTTTGGAAATCCTATATCCGAAAAATCTTATCGACTAACGTTATCTTTGGCATAATTAATAAATGGCGTTAGATTTTTGTTAGGATTACCTTTACCCGTAAAACATTGAGGAAAATGTTTTATTTTAGTCTGGGGGGTGAATCTTCGATTCGATTTGACCTAGCACTTTCATCGTGTCGTTTACTCTCGCAACTCCATTTTTCCTAAAAAATTGAAAAATTGAAAAAATTGAAAATTTGAAGAATTTTGTAGAAAAATGAATGAAAATTGTGCAAAAATATAATAAGTTTTGATACCTTGTTGATTTTCCAGCTGGCGAGAGTAGGAATAAATATTTTGACTTAACCGGGCATGTTGAGCCCTAGCTTGTTCCTTTAACCAATGATAATCATATAAGCTTGTGTTAGTCTTGTACACAAGGAGCTATAAAATGCTAATTCTTTCTTAAGAATCTGCAAGTTCCCATTGCTAAGTGTGTAAATACTAATCATTTTTGGCCAAATATGAACTGCAAAACGTTTAAAAACACTCAGAAACGCATCAAAATACAGAAAATATCCCAAAGATCGTGTTTTATATGTTTCAAATGCAAAATGATTGAAAACAAACGAAAAATGAACAAAGTTTGCATAATTGGCAGTTGCAGTCCCCCCAACTTTCAAAAGTTGACAAAACTAGTCCCTAAGCATTTATTTTAAAAGAAAAGTCAAACCAAGTCTTTAAAAATAAAAGTTACCAAAACAATGATCTTTGGGTGAAAAGCTTTCAAAAATGTACAAGTTGGTCCCTCAAGATTAGCAATTTGGCAGAAATGGTCCCCGGATACTTGTTTTGAAAATCTATCATCAAATGGACCCCGGGAATTCAAAACTTGGCATAGTTGTGTAACAATTCGTATTTTCAGATTAATTACTATTCCCGGAAAATTTCACTATTCACTTTTTACTATTCACTTTTCACTATTCATCTCAGAAATTTTTATTTCATATTCTCGTAAGTTAAACTATTTTAACGATAATCCGAGAGTTTGACGCTCGTCGGATCATTTCTGCAAAAATCACAAAGCCGTGTCCGAGATTTACTTTTAGGTTTAAACGTCCTTCCAGCATCCCGATATATCCATAAAACATTATAAACAATAGAAATATGATTTTCTTTCATTTTATGAAATTCCAAAAGTTTTGGAATTTTACGTTTTCCAGTTCAGCGTTTTACGCGAATTACGCGTTTTAGACCCGTGTTTCCAGTTTTTAGCAGGGTTTTAGCACCCGATAGAACCTACCACTCATTTTATATTTTATTATGGACTATATTGACATGTTTAACAATACTTTCAAGTTTCATATTTTTACGATACCCGGTTTTACGTTTTGAGGCTTAATCATTTACGGTTAGCAATTTACGGGGTCAAAACTAGTCACATAAGTAGGATAATATCATCAAAAGTCCACACCTTGTTCTCCAAGCATATGAACCGCCATAGGGGGGGATTCACACCCTTGTGTGTCATGATCTCATGCTTGAAGTCCTTGGATGAGAACATGTGTTCAACTTGGTCTCCAAGGTTGGACTAGTCAACTAAACTAACCTCCTTAAGACCCTATAAAAGCCCCCCCCATCCCCCCTTTGTGCCGTGCATATCCCCACACCAAAACCACACCACACTTAGCTTATTTACTTCTAATTTCTAGCAAGGTTCAAGTACTTTTACAAGATAGAAACCCTAGTTTCTTTTAGGTAACCAAAACACTTCAATAACCTCATAGACTTTGGTGATTTCTCTTGAGTTTAGATCCACTCAAGTCACCTAAACCTTCATCACAAATCATTCAAGAATACAAGGGTAGAAGGGTTACTAAAGTGGAGGAAAGCTTATTCAATCAAAGTCCTAGTTCTTGTCCTAGTTTCCCTTTTTCATTAAGGCCAAAACTTGTAAGCAAACCCTAACATACTTTCTTGTTAATTATCATTTTCATGCTCTTTGTGTTTCATTCATGTTATATATGGTCTTCGTATGGAGTTCATGATGTATAAAAATGGACAAAACAAGTATTAGTATACATATGTTAACTTATGACAAGTAAACAAGCAAACTAGTGATTTTTATGGAGAACCACGACCAAAATAGTATAACTTTGATATTTGACACTTACTTACTGTTAAAGAGGACTTAACAAGGAAAACATAGCAATTTGAATCACCCAAAACGAGTATCCGAGTCAAAAGTTATGACCATTTGAAGCTAGCGAAACCAAAACGGCAAAACTGCCTAAATAGCATTCTGATCAAATTTTGATTTTGAAAGTCACCCTTCTGGTCCGATTCATCAAAAAGTTAAAACACGAAAGTTGTCCGAAACAACGTTTTCGTTCAGGAACAAAGAAGCTCGAGCCCTGAAAACGCTTTTCGAGTGATAATTTTCTTCAAAATCTTAACAGCCCATCTTAGACCAAAGTCACTATATTATAGTTATGATTTACTAAGACCAAGAGGTCTAATGACCTAAAGCCAAGACCACAACCATGGCTAAAGCCAAGGTTGAGTCTCAAGACCATGGAAAAATGACGAAGGTCACGGCGAAGCCATGACTAAATGACCATATAAACTTACTTAGGCGAAAACATGAAACAAGGAGTTAACGATAACTTGAACAAACAATTTGGATCTACTCTACCTAAAGAACCATGAGATACAAGTTATAATAAACTTACCCTAATAACAATCTTCATGTACAAATAGACTTTCCTAAGTTTATTCAAATATTGGACATGTAACTTTTCGGATCAAAACTTATATATTTGTTATCAAATACTACAATAGTAGGGAGCCTCATGTGAGGAGTTCATTAAGTAAGCCGTCGAGACGAGTTGTGGATTTACGAGTTAAAGTGTCCTGGCTCCTCGAACGTTTACTCCATGACTTCTGAATTATGTCGGCCCGAACGGTAGTAAGAGATATACAACCTATACATGTTCCATAAACCATTTATATTCAAAGACTTACACTATATACTAAGTACTACATCATGAACATTATGCAAGACATATATAGGCAATTTTTTGTATTCTTAGACGTTACTCCAAACCTAAGTCACAACGTTCTATTATAGGCTGCTCTTAGTGACTTTCACGATTCGACTACCACTTTGATTTCACATCACTTAAGCTTAAGGTGAGTCATAGCCCCTGCTCTTTTCATACTTGTCTTAATTCTTTGGGGGAGACACATGCTCAACTACTTGTTTACTTGTACAAATACTCAAAACGTATATACTTGACTGTGTTATACTTGATTGCTTACATACATGACTGCGTTATACTTAATTGCGTTATTCTATTTATTGACTAGTAGTTGTCTTTGGGAAGTGGCTCCCAGTTGTCTTTAGGAAGTGGCTCCCAGTTGTCTTTGGGAATTGACTCCCAGTTGTCTTTGGGAATTGGCTCCTAAAGTGAGGTCTTCGGAGATGAAGTATAGACTCACTTCTAATTGCTTAAATTGTCTTGATGAACTTATACATGTCTTATTCATACTATATATGTTAGCAGTGGGTTGTGAACACACAGGTTGCAAGTCTCTTATGGCGGGACTTGCAACTGAGTGGATTCACGATGCCTTTGCTGTGCGAACATTCTCTTAAGGCTTTTCAATTATTTTAAGACAAACTCTATGAACTCACCAACCATTGTGTTGACACTTTAGCATGTTTGTCTCAGGTCTGTAAGATGATAAGTTGTTGCATGGAGCATAGAGTCGCTTGGCATGTTTTGAAGACTTATGCTTTTATCTTTACCATTCGATATGTCTTAAAACTCTTATGTATTGTATTATGGAACTCAAGTTTGTAACTCGGAATTTATTAATCGAATGGTAACTTTTCAAAACGTCTCATTTAGAGTTCGTTTTCTATACCTTGTACTTTGTATTATGAAGTAGCACCCCTATGACACAGTCTTCCGCTGCGGTATTTTGGGGGTGTTACAAGTTGGTCCGTGGGTAAACTTTGGTCAGTTGGTACAGTAGGACCCTCATGTTTACAGAATTTACACTTTTGGTCCTTGAGTTACTTAACAACTTAACCAAACGGATCCTTTTTATTTATACAACCCAACTATTAAATCAAATCCTAAACCCAACCGACCCAACTAATCCTAAACCACTAACCATATCACTCTAGCCAAAAATACAACCAAAAGCCCAACACCCAAAACCACTTTTACTTTTTAATATAAACACCTCCCTTCTTTTGACCTAGTCAAACCACGCAATTTCATCCCTTCATCCCCAACCCCTCGCTTTACCCAGCATATCAACCACCCACACCCTCCATCACCACTGCTACACTCAACCCCCTTCCCCAAGACCTCAAAAGTTCCTCCCCACTATCACCTTCCCCAACCTCTCACAACTTGTACCTACCACTGCCCCGTCACCAATCCACACCTCTCAATTTGGGCGCCAAGATATGAATAGAGGGCTGAGATGGAATTTGCTTTAATTCAATGGTTGAGATGGCTTCAAAGAAAGACAAGATGAACATGCTGAGCTGATTTCACAAGAGAAAAGCATAAGGAATCCAAGAAACCCTAGAAGAAGTAGTATAAATAGATAACTTTGTAAGCCCATGGAGGCAGTCAGTTAAGTATTAGGGTTTAGTTTAATTATCAGTTTTTCGAGTATTTCCTAAGTCTCTTGTAATTTGTTCTCAATTCAATGAAAGTCTAAATTTTTTATCTACTGTTGTCCCCTATTTTCTGTTTTTTCTTTAGTATCATGTCTTCTTTGTCATTGGTCATTTTAAATTAAATCAAGTTTACTTACAGTATTTTAGCCTTGACAGTTGGTCTTTGTCTCAAAATTTCGTTAAGAGCCTTTAAGTAGTGTTTGCCATTGGTATATTTCTGAGTTTGTGGGCACTTCTAGTTTATCAATCACATTGAATCAGCTTCAGCTTCAGCTTAGTTAGTTTAATAGTTTAGAGACTAGTTTCTGCATTTCTAGTTTATCTCTTAGGATTTGAATGGATTCCCAAAGTTTCATGGCTTGTGTCACACCCCCAATTTACCTGACTTGCAGTGGAATGGAATACCTGGGGGTGTCTGTCATAGCATCACAGTTACAGTTACATTGAACGACCTAAAGTGTCGTTTGGAAAATACTTCATTTGATCATTGAAATAATCCAGAGTTTACAATATTAGGTCCCCAAAAGGTGTTGCAAGTTTATGAAAAACAAGTCATACTAGATCAAACGTTTACTTAAGTGCATGAAATAATGGTGAGACGCGTCGACTCCGCGACTCCATAAAGGTCTAAATGCATGTCACATGAACTACCTTAATAACCTGAAATACATTGCTAAAACGTCAACACAAATTTTGGTGAATTCCATAGGTTTATAAAATGTAATGTTGTACGGCCACCACAAGTAAAAGTGCATAACAAAAGTCAAGTAAAATAGTACAATAGACCTTAAGCTCATGACCCCGAAGCTAGACTGATGAAATTTATATGCCCCTCCCGAATGTTTTACCAGAACACTCCCAAAATGTCAAACATGAAATGCATCCGCTTACTGTTGGTAATATCTACCACGGATGGAGGCGTCACCCTCGATAGATCTATCCACTCACTCTCGCTTAATCGGCAAATTAACGGTCCATGATAATAAATAGGGGACTTTAACAGGTTGGTAAGGCAACTTAAGCAATGTACATATGTTTTGGTACTTGCGCTCGTACTAAAATGGTTGATGCAATGTATTCCCCCGTGGGATTTGAAATCAAAATATTGTATTGAAAACGGGGCTATGAAAACTCAGCTTAAACTGATGATACTGTGATGAAGTGAAATGAACAATAATGAACGGTTAGCTGCCTCAACCTAATATGAATGATGAACGATCTAATTTTGGATCACAAAATGATGTTATGAATGTCCATGTACATGTTTCCTATACCACTCTATCTTTGAAAAATACTTGTTGTTATCAAAAATATACATTTTCCAAGACTTAGGAAAATATGGCAACTAGAAAAATAAGACTAGTTAAAATATATATATATATATATATATATATATATATATATATATATATATATATATATATATATATATATATATATATATATATATATATATATATATATATCGTATGTATCAATGTTAGTGTTGAAATCTTCGGTTTGAAATCCTTGAAATAACGACTTGTCGTAGTAAAAATATACTTGTAATCACTAATACTTCATTAGTTATGAATTTGGGTACTTGGTATTATTTCTAGAAATCTAGAGTTACTACGTAGTTTTAGTATTATTATTTTCAAAAGCTGTCAAAATAATATGAGTGTTGCCGATATTGAAACGTGAATATCTTTGTCGTTATAAGTCCGTTTTACTTGTTCTTTATATCCACGATTACGTCTTAGTATGTAGTAATATATTTTGGAAAGCTTGGCTCCTCCGGGTTACGTCTAAAGCCTCATTTTGTCCGACGAAAAACGTCCAACAGCATGTATTTTCAGAAAATATATTTTTCGTCAATAAACTTGCAAAAATCATAACTTCTTCGTTATAAACTCTTTTTAATCCGTTCTTTCGCCTACGGATTCGTTTTTGAAAGTATTTTCTAAAAATTTTTCCAAAGTTTCTTTTATATTTACTGATTTTCCTGGATTTACAAAAATGGGACAGAATGTATAAATACTTGTTACAAATCCATTTTTCATGTTCAAAACTAGTTTCTACTTCAACCAAATCTCTTGCAAACACCACAAAGCTATACTAATCCTACCATACACCTTCTTAGGGTGCCATGGGTTTCTAATCATGTTAATTTAACAAAGGAACACCTAAATCAAAATCTAGGGTTTGTATGTTCAAAAAGTTAACAAAAATAATGTGGTATAGCTAACTTGTACATGAAATTAAGCATGAAAACCATAAGATACAAGTATTAATTAGATGAAATCATGAAAATAAATTTGATAACTCACTTTGAAATAATAGGTGATTAGATGATGAGAAAAATTGTGTTACTTGTGTTTATGTTGCAAGAATCTTGATTAGAATGACAAAAGGAACAACTTTGAAGCTTTAAACTTTGGAAAATAATCCCTTGATCATGGATCTTGGGGTGTGTCGTGGGTTTCGGGGAAGAAATGAGAGAAAAAGATGAACTTTGATTCTCAAATTTGATAAGTGTTATGTTTTAAGTGTTTTTAGATATTTAGGAAAAGGTTATATGGTATTATATTGGTACATAGATGCATAAGGTTAAAAATAAAAGTCATGTGGTCTAGGGGTGTGCTCATGGCCGGTTTTCAATGTGCAAAAGAGTAGCAAAGTCGGTTTTGGTAACTTAGAAAATGTAATGAAATATTAGTTGTAGTTTAGTGTAAGTATTAGTTATAATCGGGTACCGGGTTTGCTAGAAATAAATATTAACGAAGTTAACCGGGACTTAATAAAGTCATAAAAACGTTAAAAATATGTTGGGTACAAGTACTGAGTGTTCGGGTGATTATTGTTTAGTTTTCACAAAAACCGTCGTAATATTTATAAACTTACGTTATAAATAAAATAAATTTCCAAAATACTGGGTAAATGAATATAATAACTTTTATGAAGATAAAATGGATATAAAAATATGTCGGGACCATTGTGGGAATATTTAGATATATTCTTCGTGTTTATAAACCGGGTGTTAACGTTTATTTATAAATAATTATACGTAAAACGTTAAATATATCAAATATATAAATTTGAAAATTATAAGAGTGGTATAACATGTAAATGACCTACTGATGATATGCAGACTGTCTCTAGTCCGTATGCAATGTCCTTACTGATAATGAAACGAATTCGCACCTAAACCAATACGGTTACGCGAATTTTAATACCCGTAAACTAAATTTACGATGAAATGAGTAATGCAAGTGAATAGTGAAAACTTTTCCGGCAATGAATAGTGTTCAGTGAATAGTAAAATTCTCAAATGGTTCTCAGAATATCAAATTGACCTCGAAAATGATGAATAGTAAAATGATGAATAGTGATTTATGAATAGTAAAATGTCAAAGTTTAGGAAATGACCTGAAATGGTGAGTTTTGACAGCTTGTCACTAGTTAACCAACCTACTATTTTCTTTGAATCGGTAGAGTAGTTTTGGTTGTATTTGTTGCTCAGTTCTTGTAGTCCCAACTCGCTTAGGTTATATGTTTAATATATGGATTACTAGTTTGTTAGTGAAAATCAGAATTTACCTACTTTGAAAACTGGGTCAGCAGCTTGTGTTTCTCGACTATGCTTTTTCAAAACTGAATTATGTCCTCAATCCTTGTTAAAAAAATTTGAATCTTGCTTTTATGTGATCCCTCATTGTTTAGTTCTAGTTGTCCACAGCCTTTACACCTTTTCTTTTTGATTTGTTTGCTCAAATTCATAGTTCAAACTTACCCATTGGACCTCATTCAACCCACTGGTTCTGTAACCACTCTGTCCCAACAGCCCTTTGGTTTGCAATTTTCATTTGTTCCATATAAGATCATGTGCTCTAGAAATTTGCATGGTGCTGATTTAGTGGCTAGTCTAGATGCTTGTAGTTGTATTTTAATTTTACTGTTTTTTTTAAAAGCTTTTCACAGCCCTAAATTTTAGCCCTTCAGTCACTTTTTCTTGCTGCCATTTCTAGAATTAGCTTATTTTTGTGCTTTTTAGGCTTCCTAATTGCTTATCTCTGTGCCTTTAGTGTTTTTTAGGTTAGCCCTTTACGTGTTCCTTTAAAGTTTGGCTTAATGAACTTGTTAGCAGCCTGCTGTCCCACAAGCCCACTTTTGATGTTGTTCCTAGTTTAGCTTAAGCTAGTTTTAGCTTTTGTTTTTCATTATACAAATAGCTAGTAGTATAGTATTCAAATATTGCAGCTTAACTTTGATTTTTGAACCTTTTTGTTTGCTTAAAGTTGGGCTGCTAATCCCTTGTGCAGGTCTGCTTCAACAGGCATTAGGTTCCAACGGCCACTTTGTGGTCATTTTTCATTCCTTTGTTTCATGTTCTTAGGTCCTCAAAATTTGTTTCTAGCTTATTTGGCAGCTTATCTTCATGCTTGTATTTTTATTTTATTTTTATGAATTTTTTTACAGCTTATTTTAGCCACCAAAGTAGACCATGTGTCCTGTTTTCACTTTAGCATAATAGGAGTAGTTTTAGCTTTTTAGATGCTTTATAGGTTATTTAGGCTGCTTATCTTGTTCCCTTTAAGTGCTTTTCAGGTATCCCTAGGTGCCATAAGCTTAAACCCCCCTAGTGTAGTTTGTAGCAGCTTATGAGTTAAGCTTTTTGACTTGTAATCCCTTTCTTAGCTTATTGCCTGTTCTGCTCCTACCTTAGTATAATCTGAGCTTGTTTCTTATTTCTGCTTAATCTAATCTATTGTAGTTGTTGCATTTGGGTTGTATGTGTTACTTAGGAATGGTTTTGTTAGTTTGAACCTGTGTTTTTGCTTTTATGTTCGACTTATTCCTTTTGAACCCACTTTGGTATAAAAACTTGAATCTGTGAGATTTTTGAGATGGCAAAAGCTTGTTCAAAAAGTTTTTTTCTGTTAAATCTCTTCACAAATATTGTTTACATTTGTGTCCAAAGGGTTTGCAAAAAGAAAAATTGAAAAAAAATGTTTGCAAAAAAGGTTGGGGTTGGACAAGATTCGAATCTGGGTTGACACACTCACAACAAACACAACATACACTCAAATACCATGCGCCCTTGGGACTTTTCTTGTAAAGGTTTCCCTTTTTAATTCTTCCATAATAGTTTAGTCCTGTTTGATTATCATCACCTTATCAGCTTATTGTTGGCTTTTTTTCTTGCTTATTAGAACTGTGATCACCTTGCTCTTATTTTTCTTAGCTTAGTATTTAGCTAATTTAGTTTCCAAAAAATTTTCAAAATTCTCCAAATAGTTTTAGTATTTTTAATTCATTTATTTTACTAATTTAGTTTTTAATTCATTATAAAAAAATATAAAAGTCCAAAAAATATTTTTTTTTTATAAAAATTTTGTTTTATTATTAGAATTGTAGAAAAGTAATTTTTACACCCGTAGGACTAGTGTAGCATTAATTTCACATTTTATTTCGCGCACTCGCGTTTAATTTAAATAACTTTTGTGTTTTTAGTTTAGCTTACGTTTTAGGATTTCCCAAATCCCCTATCATGTTTCCCGTAGTCTTTTAGGTAGTTTTTATATTTTATTAGATTCCTTGTTTGAATTCATGTTTTAGTTACGTGTATTTTATTTTTCGTACGTTATTTGTAATTAAACGTACCACAAATCGAAATAATCTTTCACAACCAAACATACAAGATTTTAATCTCGATCTTTTCACGAAGCTTTCCATTCACCCTCGTTTGGGTATGACCCAGGAAATCACTTCCCGGTCTCACAATTTTAAGATCACTTTCACGAGTTTTGCGAGGTAATCTTTTTCCTAAAAGGTTTACTCGTATTTCTCTACGTCTAGTTGTCTCACGATAACTTAGACCTCATGTTTGTTGATATATTGATAAATTATTTTTGCACACACCAAAACACAATGAATCACCCGTACTTGACTTTAGAAATGCATGGCTTAAAAGCTTTCGCTAGTCTTTTACATAAGGTGCTAGAAAACGCGAATTCTTTTCCTAGAATTTGCAAGTTTCCATATCTGACTTTATATATGCGTGTCTGATTATCAGCTAAGAATTCACGGGTTTCATTACTTGAGATCTTAAATTGCGAAGAGCGAGAGATGATAGAGTGTATTTAGAAGTTAGATGATAAGCGTGGAGTAATTTGTTCTCTTTAGAGCTCATGAAAGATACTTGTGGCTTTTTGCTCCCACAAAATTGTTTCACCTACTTATAATAGATGTTCTAGGTTAATTAGAGGTATTTAGGTTCGGGCAATATTTAGTTCTTCATCTTCTTAAAAGAATCTTTGCTTTAGAAGTTGAGTACATATCAAGGACACATCAAAAATATAAAAATCAAAATGAAAAGTCAAAAGTAAAAAAATATATATATTGTTATGTATGAGGTTTTGGAACTACCCGATAAGTTCCATGATTATTGTTGTGATATAAAGAAAAAAAAAAAAGAAAAAAAGAAAAGAAAAATATATCAAAATTAAAAGTGAAAGTTTGTATTGAATAAGAGCTTAAGTGTTATAAAAGTTGTTGGCGCGTGAGGTGCATGTGGATAATTCCGAATTAGTCACATGAGGTGCACGTGTAGTACTCCACAACTTATATATGAGTTCATATGTACACAATTCCTTGATGTGGACCGAATTTCTAAGGCAGTTGTTCTTGAGAGAAGATGAAAAACTACTTAGCGTTTAAACTTGGTATCTTTATCGGACTAAAAAGTTATCGAAACGAGAAAATATGAAGCAATTCATTTCAAAACAAAATTAAAAAAAAATATAGATACATTAAGAAAATGGGAGCAAGAGGTTTTCACAAGTAACTTTTATGGGTAGTATTAGCATCTAACTTGTAGATAAGCTGTGATCTCGTTTTTACGCTTAGTTTGGGGGCTTGTGAAAAATCAAGGATGACGATTTTTATCCGTATGGTCACTTCTCCATGAGAAGTGTTTCTACTTTTTGACCCTAAAAATTATTGCAAAATAATGAAAGTTCAACAAACCGTCACATGAATAAAGTGAAAAATACAAAAAATGGTAGAGTGAGTATTATAAGGAATAAAATTGGGAAACGGAGCGTTTTCAGGAATAAATGATTTTGTAACTTCTTTTGAACCTCCTTGCTACTTTACAAAGTTAGTAGGAAGAGTTATGAAATTATTTATCTCAAAAGCGTGAATTGATCACATTGCGTGAGGACACGACAATACTTTAGTCCAGGAGATTTTGGTGAGTGCTTATTCACTCACCTTTTCTTGTCCAAATTAAGACTAAATAATCCAAAAACTAACCTAAATTGCCAAAGAAGATGTGTTTTTGTGATTGTGAATGTGCAGGAATGGATATTAAAGAAAAAGACAAAAAACAACAAGAAAACGACAAAACCGTGCACGAGAATGGAAAAGAGTCAAAAAGTCAAAGCCGAGAATCTAAAAGTCAAATCAGAGCTCAGAAAGTCAATAAAAGTCCTTGGGAATGCTTAAAGTTTCAAGAATAGTCCCTGGATGAAGTTGAAGGAATTTTTCACTTTCAGTCCCTGAAGTTTCATCAATTGTCATAATCAGTCCTTTGAAGAGATTTTTGGAGAAAAAAGAAAAAGATGACAACATTGGTCCTTAAAGAATCAGAAAATTACAACAGAGGCCTTGGATCACAAAATTTGGAAATAACAGTTTCAGTCCTCCATGATTCAGTTTTTACATAATTGGTCCTTATCTATTAAATCTGAAATTACAAGCAAAAGTAATAGTCCAAGTCCAAATTAAGTCCAATGCCCAAACCAATCCACATGCCTAATACCAAAACCTCTTGAACCTATCACCTCCCTCGGTCAAAGATTTTACCCAGGGTCAAACCTCACCAAAATAATAATAAAAAAACACACTCCCGCCCCCTTTTACCATTTACTCAGATTTTCCCCCAAAACCCATGACCCCTAGTTTACTTGAACTTAAAATTTACCCACACTAGTACAATTAACCGTCAATTAACCATCAAATAAAAGTTCTAGAAGTTTTCCCACATGTTTGGAGCATGATTCAAGCTTAGTCAGACCATGTGGACAAGTGGCAGCTCACCATTGGACAAGCCACATCATTCCCATGCATTGGATTTTGTATCTAGAAGCTCCTGACACCTTGCTGACAAGACAGAGAGAATGAAGCACACGGATTGACACAGTGGCATTTTGAGAGCATATCATTGGTCTGAACACATCATCAGAATTCATCTAAGGGCTCAGAGGGATTGGAAGAAACACAAAGTGATCATGTGGCTATGATTAGACTTTCCAGTAGCTTCTCAGGCTCCTCACCCATCACCTTATCATTTTACTATAAATAGGACTCATTTTCACTTGTTATGGGTGTAGTTTTTAGATACTGTTACTCTGTCAAATTAGTTACTTAGCTTTATTTAAATTGTATTTTCTTTTACTCTTTTGTAGTCATTCAGTGGCTTCAATAAAAATTCCAGTTTAGTGTTCATAAACTCTTGTTCTCTTATTCATTTCAATTATCTTTTAGTATAAGCAGTAGTTTAATCGGTTTAATTTCTATTCACTTAGCTTCACAGAAGCTAGTTTTTAGCTTTTCCAAAGTAATTTCATTCTTACTTGTCTTCAAAAGTATAAAAAATATAAAAATCAGAAAATAAAAATAAAAAGTATAAAAAATGTTGTTAGATACTTAAAATAGCTTGCATCCAAGCTAATTTTTTTGCGTAAATAAACTCATATCAGCATCAATAGCTATTGTGAAGCTTTTAGTTAGTTTAAGGCATATCAATAATCCAAAATATAACTGGTCAACAAAAGTCAAATAGAGGTTGAATATCATGAATTATGGGGAAATTGGATAGTCCTAATAGAGAATTGGAAGTATTTGGCCTATCTTAAAGATACGCTATGGTTCAAATGATTCCTCTATTGAGCTGAGGATTCCTTTGTAAGTTTTTAGTTTCTATTTTCACCTTAGAATGCATCTTATGATTTTAATAGTGTAGATCTATGAACATTGGTTGTTTACTGTTCCATTAGTTAGTTTCATTCATATTTGAGCTTATTTGAGTGATTTTGTTCATAGTATAGTTTATTTTACCATTGTGCTTAAAATTTGCTTCATTAACTGCCATTTTCTGCATATCTGTTATAGTGTTTAGGTGTTGTTCTAATCTGTGGTTTTAAGCTTCAATTGGTGTAATTAATCAGTGTGTGAACTCAGTTTGTGGAATTATGGATTAAAACTCTCATTTGCTTCATAAAATCTTCATTTCAGTAGCATTAGGGGTGTTTGGATCTGTTCTAGTTGTAGTGATATAATTGTTAACCTGTGGTTTAATCTGCATCAGTAGTTTACTATAGGGATAATTAGATTAGTTCTAGTATAAACTAGGTAGTTAACACAGAAAATAGTCAAAATCATATTAATTCTCATATATTGTATAACTGTTTGAATATTTTAGTTGCATAAGCTTGTTTTTAGGTTTAAATTAGTGTTAGATAGCTTAATCTAGTGTAACTATAGCTTATTACAACATATAGGACAAGATTAGATGGTTAGAATTTGGAATTGGTTAAATTGAATATGCACATAAAAAGTCAACTGTTGCAGTCATAAGGTGCTCAACAGGCACATGATCTAGGCTAAAATTGGGACAGCAATTAGTGGTTATACATAGGGCTTTTTGGTTTTTTAGAATCTCAGTAGTTTAGGCTTACTTTTGCCCCTTAAGTTTGCAATTTGAAGCTTATTGGAACTGCTTAATAGTGCCTGCAAGTTAGGTATTTGGAACCTATAAGCTGATTAAAATAAAGGCCTCCATTAGTGCTTATTAGTTTGGAATCTGAGTTTTAGTGATTGATTTAAGTTCAATTGAGATTACTTTAGTGTTCTTCACTGTACCTGATCATCTGGCTTAATCTGTTTTGAATCTGCTTATTATTTGGCTTAATAGAAACTGCTTATTGATCATTTGTGGTTAATCTGAGTGATTCCTGATCTGTTTTGAGTTTGTGGAAGCTTATTTGAGTATCTTAAACATTCTGCAAAAGTTTTGAACAAATTGGTGGCAAGTGCTTTTAAACAAGCACTTGTCTTAAGCTGTTTTTAGCTAATAAGCACTTTTTCCAGCTTATTTTTCACTTTTCCTATTTTTCTTAGACTTTGATTAATATTTTAGAATTTTCCTAAAAAAATCACATTTTTCCGAATTCATTTGCTATTTTTCTCATTTAATCTTAATTTTTAATCATTTTCAATACTTTTTAAATAAATAAAAATCAATAAAAAATCAGAAAAAGCTTAAAAAAAAGTCCAAATATATTTTAGAAAATTCTTTTTAGTAATTAGCTTTTTCAAAATTTATTTTGTATTTTTCAAATTTACTTTTATATTTTCTTTTATTTTTAATCATTTTTAATAAATCAAAAATAGAAAATAATTCATAGAAAATAAAAAAAAGTCAAAAAAATATTTTTCTTTTTCACAAAATTATTTTTAGTTGTTTAAGATTTTTAGAAAATTATTTCACATTTTTAGGAGCCTTTCTCATCAAATTTCACTTTTAAATTTGTAACGTTACGTTTAAATTCGCGTTTGATAATTCGTTTTACGTTTTTAGATATTTGTGCATAAGTAGCTTGTATCTACTGCATAACTTCTTGTTTCTCATTAATATTTTAGTTTTAAAATCATAAAAATTCCATTTTTCACTTTTCACGACACGATTTCACGAATCGTTAACCACGATTCCATTCATCCTTCACACGGGAAAACGAACTCGGGATTTGTATTTCTTGCAAATCTTTTGAAGATAAATATATATAAATAATTGATTTTTGACACGAATCAAGGGTTGGACTTAATTTTGAGACTCTCATCTCCCTGGCTTTTTCTGGTAGGTCATATGTTAGTTTTAAACACTAAACAAACATCCATTTGGTGACTTAATTAATTTACCTATTTTTAAATTAAGACACTTTAAATTGTTATCAAACACTACCTAATAACTCCTAGTTAACTTTTTTTTTTTTTTTTTTTTTTTTTTTTTTTTTTTTTTTTTTTTTAATTTGGTCTTTTCGTTATTTTACAAGATGCCTTCAGATTTGTATCAATCCGGGGGTAAGGATCCAGTGAGAAGAAAAATTGAAATGAGAAGAATGAAAAATAACTATAACCACATATCTAAGATGTATCGACTTGAATTAGATGCATCTCTATTCATTTATATGCATCCCAGTTAGTTTTAAAAGTGATTGTGAAGTGAAAAAGATGTAAAGTAGTACTATCAACCAATTTGACCCGCAGAAGACAAAAGATACATAAGATTCTTCTAACTTGATGAAAAGCATTTAATATATGTATATACATCTAATTTTTTGCTAGAAAATATATTATGGTGCATCTAAGAGGTTAAGGATGCATCTAATTCAAATTGATACATCTTTAATGTGTAGTTATAGTTATTTCTCATCTTTCTTATTTTAAATTTTCTTCTCATTTGATCCTAAGTAATTAATACGGAGCAGTTCTTTTAATTTATTTAGTCTTTAATTTATTTATTTTTTGTTACTTTTTTTAGAGTGTTATTAAAATATAAATAATTAATAGTTTCTCCGTCTTTAAATTATAGTGCATATTTTTTTAGATGTTTTAAAATAATTTTTTCACTTTTCATTTGAAGTAAGAAAAATATATACTACCTATAAAGCAAAAATGGTCAAAGTGGAAAAGTGAAAAAATGAAAAGTCAAGGAATGTGAAATGTTGAAATTTTTTATTAAAGGAAATTATGAAATGTAATTAATACTCTTATTAAAACACCCCATTACTTAAAAGTACAATGATTTATACACATTGTACAACCAATTAAAACAATTAATACAAATCACAAACCGGGTTGACCCGGGACGCTTCAAACCCGACAGTTTGAACCGGTTTAATTTGACCCGTTTTCGACCAAACCTAGCAAGCTGACCCGGTTTAAGTCGACCAAATTTTCGACCGTAACGGTTCAACCGGTTGAACCACCCGGGTCGAACCGGGTTTCAAAACATTATGTTTAATTCCCAAATCTTCAAACTTTTATTATTTTTCATTTATAACCAATTAAAACAATTAATACAAATCACAAACCGGTTTGACCCAGGACGCTTCAAACCCGACGGGTTGAACCAGTTTAATTTGACCCATTTTCGACCCAACCTAGCAAGTTGACCCGGTTTAAATCGACCAATTTTTCGACCGGAACGGTTCAACCGGTTGAACCACCCGGGTCGAACCGGGTTTCAAAACATTATATTTAATTCTCAAATCTTCAAACTTTTACTATTTTTCATTTATAACCAATTAAAACAATTAATACAAATCACAAACCGGGTTGACTCGGGACGCTTCAAACCTGACGGGTTGAACCGGTTTAATTTGACCTATTTTCGACCCAACCTAGCAAGTTGACCCGGTTTAAATCGACCAATTCTTCGACCGGAACGGTTCAACCGGTTGAACCACCCAGGTCGAACCGGGTTTCGTAACATTATGTTTAATTCACAAATCTTCAAACTTTTATTATTTTTCATTTATAACCTATAAACTTTTTTTATCAATAAACTATCTGTCGCTATAAAATCCCGTTGCTATGCACGGGTACTCGTCTAGTAGAATTTAATAGAGGAATATTTTATTTGATTAGTTGAGATTTACAGTGGTTCCACTTTTATTAAATTTTGTGATTTTTTTTTTTTTTGTCCTTTGATAATAATTTTGAGACGGGTGAAATAACATAATAGCATGGAGGGTATTTACAATTTTGCAACACTAAAAAAAAAATAAAAAAATAAAAAAATAAAAAAAAAAAAGGGTATACGTCATTGGCATATTTTTTTTAGGTGGTACTAAGTTGTATATTTTAGCGTTTTATTTTTTTTTATTCTCGAAAAGTATTACAATACATTGTAAATTAAAATTTTGAATGTAAATGTTAAATTGAATTAACTGATTTTGTAGTTAAGATTTCCATATATACCTTATATTATTATTATTTCCTAAAACAAGATTCTATAAAATGTCAATAGATATGTTTGTTTTAGTAAATTTAGTTTTCCGAATTGAAAATTAATAGTTTTAGGAATTCCTTTTTTATATATATGTAAGTATGTAACTAGACAACTACACGTGTATAACGGTCACGGTGTATGTTAATATGTATTTATCTATGCAAGTTTTTTAAGGTATTAATAGGTGTGAATTAAATGACTTTCAATTCAAAAACCGAATTGAACTGAAAATTCGAGCTGAACCGGTTCAACTAAAACCGAACAGACCATATTCGGTTTGGTTTTCAGTTTCGGTTCAGTTTGGTTCGAGGCAAAATCGAGAAAAACACATCTAAACCACTAAATCGAACCGAACCGACCGACACAAAACCGAACCCAACCGAGTCACATCTAGGGATGGCAACGGGGGGTGTTTGGGGCGGGACGACCATCCCCATCCCCAAACCCGATTACCAAAGTTCTCCCCAAACCCGCTCTGATCCCCATTGGGGATCTAATCGGGGCGCCCTGTTGGGGCGTGATAGTCCCCCAAACCCACCCCGTATTAATCGGGGATCTTATCGGGGTGTCCTCTTTGGGTGCAATTCTCGACCAAAGCCGCACCATTTCATATTTATTGTTATTTTTTTACTGTTAGCAATAATGAACCTATTAATAATCAATTACAAATGATCCTTATTAAGCTTTCAACAATAGTATTATACATAAATTATGCCGCAAAAATTAAAACTTAAAAATATGACACTAAACGAGTTTCTATAATCACAGTTTTGCATTCTTACAAATATTAAAAACTAACAATATTAGAGTAATATTTTTATTACGTAAATACTAACAAAATACTACTACGTATATATATATATATATATATATATATATATATATATATATATATATAGAGGTGGGTTCATGAAAAAAGTCCACTTTGGTAGAAAAGTGAGAAAAGTGTACAAATCAACCCCTCCTTTTTTTCACACCAAACTACAGGGACCTAATTGTATTTTCCTTCATTCTTTAAGGAGTTTTTTGCAAATTTGCACCCTACCCCCCCCCCACCCCCCACCCACCCACCCCCCCCCCCCCCCCCCCCCCGCCGAAAAAAAAAATTTTTTTTCCCGCCAAAAAAAATTTTTTTTTGGGGCCAAAAAAAAAAATTTTTTTTTTTTTGGGCCAAAAATTTTCCCGCCAAAATTTTATAACCCAGATGCACTTTTTTTTTAGTGCATCTCAGTTATAAAAATTGGTGCATCTCAGTTATAACTATGATGCACCAATTTTTATAACCCAGATGCACTTTTTTTTTTAGTGCATCTCAGTATAAAAATTGGTGCATCTCAGTTATAACTATGATGCACCAATTTTTATAACCCAGATGCACTAAAATTTTTGGCCCAAAAAAAAAAAATTTTTTTTTTTTTTCCCCAAAAAAAATTTTTTTTTGGCGGGAAAAAAATTTTTTTTTTCGGCGGGGGGGGGGGGGGGGGGGGGGGGTGGGGGGGGTGGGTGGGTGGTGGGGGCATGTTTCAAGACAGACCCCTGAAGTTTGAGATATTTCAAATTAACCCCTAATAACTTTTTTTCTCACTTTTCTACCAAAGTGGACTTTTCTCTAGAACCTTACCATATATATATATATATATATATATATATATATATATATATATATATATATATATATATATATATATATATATATATATATATATATATATATATATATATATATATATGTGTATATATTAATCGGGCGGGGCGGGGCGGGGCGAGGTGATAATTCCCCGCTCCCCGCCCCAAACCCGATTAAAATCTCCATTTAATCCCCAAACCCGCCCCGTAACCCAATTAACATGCCCCGCCCAGCCCCAATTAGTTGGGATTTCGGGTTTCCCCGTCGGGTTCAGGTTTTTTTGTCATCTCTAGTCACATCAGGGGGTCGGTTCTCGGTTCATATCTTCTACAAAATCGGTTTTTCGGTTCGGCTTTCGTCGGTTTTGACCCGATACTCAGCCTTAGTGAGAGTGAAGAAAGTTGATGGTTTAATTGTATTTAAGTATTTAATATCAATAGATTGCATTGTCTTTTGTAAGTACGGATTACTCATTTTTAAATTTTCTAAGTTTTAACAAATGCGTTTTCTCTTTACATGAGGTATGGATAAATCTCACAAATGCTAGCAATTTTTTTTTCATTACTTAAAAACTTTTTTTAAGTAATTAAATCAAATTAAATACATCTAACAATGTTACTCACTTTTTTTTTTCACACTATGCTCACCAGCCTAGAGGTTGTGGGTTTAAGCCTTGCTGAAGGTGTTTGTGAGAAATATTGTCAGATTTAGAAAAATAGATGTTCGGAAAAATAAATAAATATAGGGGAAGGGGTCCTTAAGGTGCACGAAAAATTAATGGATTTTTCTTGCGTAATGTAAAGTTATGTTAATTATACCAACTTGTTTAAAATGAACGTGGCCTTTAATTTTTGGGTTATAATTTTCGCTACTTCTCATAAAATGATCTTGATTAGTCTTGATGTCAAGTCCGGCACTGCATTAATTGATTGAGTAGACAAACTGATTTTCTTTAAGGGTACTAAACTGATTGAGATGACAAACTTGTATAACTGATATGAAGTCTGTAACATGTATGTAACGTATTATTATAATAAATTCTGTAACATGTATGTTATGTAACGTATTATTATTAATAAAAACATTTATGAAACAAGATAAAGCATGGCAAATATGTAGGAAACACATACTATAAAGAAACTTAACTTCAATCGAGTGGAGTTACATTCTTGTGTACGCTACAATAAAAAAAAAAGTCTCTACGGACTATGGTCCTAGATTACCACAAACCCTTTGGTTGTTGCTATGATAGTATGTATAAGAATGTAAGGGTAATCTAAACTTTTAAAACTATTAAATACTCATGACACCGGCCTATTGTTTGATATGTGTATCTTGTTACTGCTATGCAGGGACGGAATCAGATCGAGGCAAATAGGATTGGGTGTAGAAATTTTTTGAAATCATAAGATCGAAACACATTTCTGGACCATATATATTTAAAATGCATTTTGAAAAAAATTATATTTTTTTCAAAATGATATTTTAAAAAAAATTGTAGGTGTCCCGGGCACCCGCGGGAACACCCCTGGTTCCGTCCCTGATGCTATGGGCTTGCACGGAATAAAAGTTCGACATTTTTGTAGCCCTACATGAAAGCCAAGTATGTAAACTTGAAGACATAAACAATTGAAGTATGGTTTCTTTTTCTTTCTCTTCTTTTTAGAAAGTCACAGATATTATGTTGATTGTGTTAGGATTATTTTAAAATGTCTTCACTTCCTAAAAATTCTAAAACACACAAAGGATGCGACACATGACATCGATGAACAAACCCCAAAAAGTGTTTTTCAAAGAATCTAAAATTTGTTACAACAAAGAAGAGACAAAATCATTAAGAATTGATGAAAAATACATTTTTTTTTTTATAAAAATAGCCTAAAGTTTTTTGTTCATCAATCCAAAATTCCATCAATTGATTGTTTATCAAAAATAAATAAATAAAAGTAATAAAATAATAATAATAAAAACCTAAACTTCTGAAAGAAAAAAAATTGTGTGGCTTTTCATTTTCTAACTTTACCATTGTTCTCAAGTTTTTATAAAATCTTTTCAAAGACTTTTATTAAACAAAAAACAATTGATGAACATGTTAGATTATGGACATTATTTTATTAGTCGTATGTTAGGATCGAACTCGAGATCACGGGATTGTACACAATACGTATAAAGAGAAAAAGAAATAATTATTTATAAATGTTATACGTAATTATTAATAAACACAAAACTAGTAATGGAAATTAGTATTTAATGAAAAATGACTAATGACCTATTGACGAAGATTAGGAAAGTAATACTAATGAATATTTGGAAACAAGGGAAGGTTCTAGAATCCCTTGGGGACTTTCCAAACCGATCGGCCAAGGAGGTTTCTACACCTCCTTTGTGCCTTGAGCTCCAAGTTTCAATTAGTATATATACAAACCCAAGATGTATTATTTTCTCATAACTTGTACACACACATCTTGGTGTTTTTTTCTCTCTTTCTCTTTGTCTTAAATCGATCCATCCAAAAGAATCCCTTAGGGATTCGATTTTCATAAGATCAAATAAGTTTTGTGTTTAATTTACTTGCATAAACTTTTTCTTGAATTAGTATGTGTGTACAAGAACGTGATTCAAACACACTATTGTTTGATTCTTGGATTGAATTACAAAAGAGGTAAGGGGTAATTCTTATAATCCTAATTAGGGTTCTTGATTTGAAGATTACAATTGATTCTTGTTCGGACTAGAATCACAAAGGTATGTTTACTATTTATATTTGATTAATTAATTATATGTTATATGATCTTGTTATAATTGCTTCCGCTTTGCTCACTTGATGTGTTTGGTTTATTTTATATGAATTTCATGATATCATAATTTCAACAGTGGCATTTAGAGCCGTTATAATGTGTAATTAATTATCGAAACGCATAAAAATTGGATCTTGATTCGTTTAGTTACATGTTTTTAGGGTTTTCTTAGATTCCTAACCCTAATTTTTTTATGGGTCGATTTAGACCATAAAGGGTTTTAGGGTTCTGGTTTTTGATTTTTAATATGATTAGAAACCCTAGGATGTCATGTAATTGGTTATGCGTTTTAGTAAACGATCTTGGTGCAATATGTTAATTGTTAAGCTTAATCCATGAAAAAGTGCATATTTGCATGGATTTTATTGTGTGATAATTTAAATGGTTTAAATTGGATATATAAATATAAATTAATTGTTAAGTTATATTGGAACATGTAAATTTATTAATAGATGTCGAATTGGGGAAGACTCTAATATTAAGTAATCAATTATGTGCTATGTGGTATTTGTTTAGTTTTGGCTTACGCAATCGATTTATCGATGTATGTGGCTCTTTTTCCTAGAAGAAGAAAGCCTTAATTGAATAAATACGTTATACACCTAGACTTGATTATTAATAGGACTATTGAATAAGATTTGCATGTGGCTACATGTTTTATACATATTTAATTGTTATGATTATGTATATATGTTTATTTAGTTGTTTTATTTTTTATTTTATATTACTTGTTTTGTTTATTATAATGTTAAACATGTTTATAAACGAAAAGGGTAATTTTTTGAATAGAAAAATAATACGGACTAAATAAATGGCGAAATTGTTTTGGTTTTAAGAGTTTAAATTTCAAAAGATTGGTTGATTGATGTTTTTGCACATAGTGTGCGAAAGGCGGACCGAAGGTTGTCATCCAATGTACTTGTAGAGAGGGGTTTTTAAAGCTCATGCACCTACCGGTTCTCTACAACTGCTTGATTGCCGACTCTAGACTTACCTATATCACTATATTACGTACACTGTCATCTTAAGGGTGAATTAACCACAATTTCACAATGATTATCCGAAACACTAAGCTTTCGGGCTTATGCAAAAGTACGATATAGTGAACGATAATTGTTGGTAATTCTTTAATTGGTGAACCCGATACCTCAATCAAAATTTTGTTGTTTTACTCTTAGCAAATTGGTAATAAAAATGTTTTGTAAAACCAATGTTATGAAGTTGTATGCATGCTTCTTTATACATTATTTTGATCACGTCAAATTTAATACCCTTATAAAATTAAGTCGAATGCCATCTAGTTAAGAACACTTGAAGTTGTAATTTACGTCATGTGAGAACTTGGCGAGATTGCAATGGAGAGGTAAATTTCATGAATTCATTGCTAGCAGATCAACTGATGTGATGGATTTGTGAGTTTGCAGTTTTTAAGTTAGACGACATAAATTGAGTAGGAAGTGAGATCTTGGACTCAAGGCATTAAGATGGGGATCAAACATGCTTACAATACAAAAGTTTTGTGATTGTAAATCCCATAAATCTAGGAATTGCAATATGATATTGGCAATTATTGTTCGACAATTACCTTGTTGAATACTACCATTACTAGCAGATCAACTGATGTAATGGTACTATGTCAATTTGGATCCTAGCTTTAAGAAAATACTACGGTTTATATAAATATTTACCAATGGGTATATTATTTTCTTAAAGACCTAATTATTGAAAATACTGAAATTGAATTTTGTAATTCGTTTTAATGTATTAATGCAATGTTCAAACCGTAAACGCACTTTGGGCTTTGGTAAATTGATATAGTTCTGTTTTCAAACAAATGTTTAATTAAGAAATATTTACTTAAAAGACAAAAGAAGTCTCCTTTCTATGAAGGAAGAGTGAGGCACAATCCTATTCCTTTTCATGAATGAGAAAGGATAATAGGAATATTAGATATGTCTAAATTAGAATATAACTCATAGCAAATTTTTAATAGTTAAGAAAATTGCGTACATTTTTCATAGGGATTTCATCATCCTCATTCGGTGATTAAATTCTTAGTAACAAATATGATATTTGGTTAACAGAAAATTATGTATGACATTTTATGAGTTATTATAATTAGAATCTAGACTAATTACCGCAAAATGTTTAAAGACAAGCTAGTTGTTTTGACTATTCTAAAGGTGCTGCATACAATGTAGGATAGTAGACCTGTTAAGGAAGAAATTGCATGCCTAAATTTTCAAGTTAATAGCATTTGGTGGATAGTCCATCATTTACGTAGTAGAATACACTTTTAGTACATAAGTAATTGTTACGTATGGACATTCAAAGGTGTAGGAAAGTTAAAAGCACACTATTTTCTTTCACTGGATAGGAAACATTTACAATGTTGTCAAATTCAGTGGGAGTTACCAGCTTTGACATCTTGGTAGCTAAAGATAATTACTTTCCAAGTGTAGACACTCATACTTTTAAAGATAGTCTTGTACGTTTCCTTACTAGACATTGTTGTTTTACATATACTTGTTATGCTAAAATCTATGACACAATCATATTGAACACATAAACAAATGCATGGCATGTTGTTTATCAACTATATGAGGTTGTTCCATGCACAAGTGGGAGAAATGTTATCTTTAATGTGTGCAAGAAACAACTCATAAAGATATGATTTAATGGATTCTCTTGACTACAAGGTAAGAGAATAATGTTCTAATATTAATTCTAGAAACACTTGGTGTTACAATTTATGTTATGTGAGAGCTTAGCTAGATTGAAACAACAAGGTGAATTTCATATTTCATTACTAGCAGATCAACTGATGTAATTGGACTATGAGAATTTTTAGTTTCTAAATTAGAATAATGTTCTGATATGAATTATACTAGGCTAATTCAAGAAACATTTGGTGTTACAATTTATGTTATGTGAGAGCTTAACTAGATTGCAACAACAAGGTGAATTTCATATTTTCATTACTAGCAGATCAACTGATGTAATTGAACTATGAGAATTTGTAGTTTCTAAATTAGATACCTATTAGAATATGTGTCAATATGATATCAAGACTACTTTAATTTGTATATTTATGAATTCGTGGAATGACATAAATTAATAAAGTAATCTAATGCTGCTTCAATCTGAATATTTATGTGTTCTTGGAATGACATAAATAAATGAATAAATAATGTTGTTTACATTATTGTGAAGTAATATATTAACTTGAAATTACTATTGAAACCAAAAGATGGTGTTCATAATTACTTTAGTTAAACATGTTTATGTTTCATTGTAAAGATATAAATATAAAGTCTTTTAATTGTTACAAGACTTATAATAAAGTAAGACATTATATTGTTATGTCTTTTAATTAAGATATATACATGAAGTTATTAAATTGTTAAATGACTTATAACGTATAATGGGATTATAACAGTTTATGTTTTCTTGTAAAGACATGGACATGAAGTGACTTTGTAAAAAGTACTTGTGTTATAAAGCATGTAATTGGCTTGAATATTACTATACCATTAAAATGAATTAGTTGGTAAATAGACAAGTCAAAAAGGAATATGGTTATCTTTAAGATTGTTAGATTGTCTTACAATATTAATACTAATGAAATATCAAATATTTATGGTATGTTCAGTTAGGAAAATCAAACTCTTTATATATTGTTTGATTAAAGATAACTATGACTTCTTTTCTTCCAAAAGTTATCAAGGTTAGAATGTTGAGTATGACTTGGACATATTTAATAAAACTCCAACATAGAAGATTAATAAGACATTATCATATGATGGAATGTGATGAATCACATTAAGTCTTAAATTGAAGTTCTAAATTTGTTTAACTGCTTATGAAGAGGTTATTAACAAAGTTAAGTCAGGAACTATCAATAAGTATTTGTAATATCCCAAAAGAGAACATTGTATTGTTTCTTTATTTGCTAAGTATTTAAAGATAGTCTTTAAATTACTAAAAGCAAGTGGGAGTTTTGATCTTTAAAAGATAAAATTATAAGATACATAATTTTCTAAAATACACTAGTAAATATCATGATTAAGTTTGACATTTGAATGTTAAATCTCAACATGATAATAAAGGTTGACATTTAAATGTTAAATCTCAAGATGATGGAATTATCATTCATAGAATAGCAATATATATCAAATATTTGATTAATATGCTGAGGACTATGATTTACAGGATTATTGTAAACTTGATAATCATTATGATACATTACCAAATATGAAATTGGGTAAAGTATACATGATATGAATGATTAAGATGTTGTCCATAAAGATAATCAATTTTAGAAACTTGGTTTATCTTATTAGTTAGACTAGAAAATGAAGATGAGTTCCTTCAAAGATTAGGTAACTCTTGTGGTTTAAATCTTTGTATAGAAATCATATGGACAATATTGAACACATATTTAATGCATGTTTTATGACAAGATTATTAATCACACTTAAGCGATTAACTGTGATTGAATATTCTTTTCTAAATACATTAAATATATATAAAGATTATGATTGTCATATTTATGAAATTGACAATAGAATATCAAAACTCTTTCTTGAGTGATTACTTGAGCGAGGACGATAAGTAATCAAAAGGAGTTTATGAATTCAAATAAATCTTTGGAAGTGTACAAAGTGCAATAATCCATGGATGGATAAATGCATTCATCTAGAAGATTACTCTTATGTTTAATTATTAAATTCATATTTTGATTTATAATTGAAATAAGATAATTTTTAAGTATTCCTAAAAGCTAGTGGGAGTATTATGTTTAATTTCTTAAATCATATATGTTGTAGAACATATGAAAAGTAATATTCCATATAAGTAAATGTTAGATCTTAGAATGGAATGAAATTTTACTTGTAAGATTTAGGAAATAAGACATATAACCTTGGAATGAATGTTTATTGTTGAAACATGTGTGGTAAATGAATCTAATATAACATGATATATTATTTAGAAAGTCTAAATGGATATGAATGACATGAATAAAATCTAAGTATGACTCAAAGATCTTTCATGAACATCATGTTTTGTTTTATCATGCTTGATTACAAGATGATTTGGCAATATTACTATCTAAAAAGTTATTAGATAACTTGTGTAATATTATAAATGAATATGTTTGATTATAGAATCACTTCCTAAATCTGGAACAGCTTCCAAATTCTATAGATGAACAATTTTCAATTGTTGTGAAAATTGTCATAGCCAACAAACTTGAAAGTTTGAAGGCCATCAAACATTACATAATAGATGTTAAGGTTTACGGGAAGTTTTAATAACATATTGTTGTTGCATACAATGATGTTATTGAAATTGAGATGACACTCAATACTAGTTATGGTAAAGATTTCGTTCTTTGCTATATGTACTAGTTGTGCTTACTAAAAGCATAAGTTGCATTATACATTAAGAGAATAATAATACTTTAAACTTTAAAATGTTTGGAAGTTTAATTATCATAAATTGATGGTTAAGGATGTCTCACATATAAGAATTTCAATAGTTGAATTCTTGAAATAAGTATTCTTAAAATTCCGATAGATCAAAGTTGGATGATTTATGTCTTGTCAACAAGTATGAATGTCATTGTTTGAGACATAATTCATCAACAAGAGTTATCATGCATTGATCTATTTAGTATTTGGATAAGTGATGTTAAACAATTATTATGATAAATTGAAATACATGGTATGTTTAATTTATAATATATTGTATCCTATATTTGTATGTTTAATCCAAGAATAAATGTTATTCTAAATTGTCCGTTGTCAGTTAATAATATAGGAATATTATTAAATCAAGACAAATCTGAATGTTGGTATAATATACTTAAAGTATATTGATGCGTAGACATGCCATTTCAGATGATATTCAATGATACTGAATATAGGACTTATCCCAACTACATGATGTTACTTTATGGATTTTGTTATTAAGTAAATCATGAGAAGTTATCCTCAGACTTGAGATGCAAGATAAGTGTCATGAATGTAGTACATTTTTGTGGAACAACTTAACGCTATACGTAACTGGTAGTCATAAGGGTTGTTTTCGAAAGTGTTATAAAGTTTGTGGGTTTTGCTTGTAGTCAAGATAGAATTTGTTCCTTCAAATTTATTTTTGAAGTTTAATACTGCTGGGCCCCTCGTAGGGTTGTCAAGATGTTTGCATGGCCGTGCCCAAGATCTTCCCTGAATATGTTCAGATGATTTGGTAATCTTGATCAATCACTAACAACGAGAAACAGAATGGTTAATTAATGAATGACTTTAATCCATATCCTTATTAACATGGTATTAGAAATAAAAGGATAATAATAATGAGAAATCATTAAAAGGTTTTTCCAGGAGCCTTACTCGAGATCGTACTAGAGGCATCGGCGTGTTACAAGACGCTAACCGATGTGATTACACTATTAAAATATGTCCAAGTGGGAGCTGTTAGATTATGGACATTATTTTAGTAGTCGTATGTTAGGATCGAACTCGAGATCACGGGATTGCACACAATACGTATGAAGAGAAAAAAAAATAATTATTTATAAATGTTATACGTAATTATTAATAAACACAAAACTAGTAATGGAAATTAGTATTTAATGAAAAATGACTAATGACCTATTGACGAAGATTAGGAAAGTAATACTAATGAATATTTGGAAACAAGGGAAGGTTCTAGAATCCCTTGGGGACTCTCCAAACCGATCGGCCAAGGAAGTTTCTACACCTCCTTTGTGCCTTGAGCTCCAAGTTTCAATTAGTATATATACAAACCCAAGATGTATTGTTTTCACATAACTTGTACACACACATCTTGGTGTTTTTTTCTCTCCTTCTCTTTGTCTTAAATCGATCCATCCAAAACAATCCCTTAGGGATTCGATTTTCATAAGATCAAATAAGTTTTGTGTTTAATTTACTTGCATAAACTTTTTCTTGAATTAGTACGTGTGTACAAGAACGTGATTCAAACACACTATTGTTTGATTCTTGGATTGAATTACAAAAGAGGTAAGGGGTAATTCTTATAATCCTAACTAGGGTTCTTGATTTGAAGATTGCAATTGATTCTTGTTCGGGCTAGAATCACAAAGGTATCTTTACTATTTATATTTGATTAATTAATTACATGTTATATGATCTTGTTATAATTGCTTCCGCTTTGCTCACTTAATGTATTTAGTTTATTTTATATGAATGTCATGATATCATAATTTCAACAGAACATTCAAAATTTGATACTAGTTTACACTTTTTCTCAAAGACGTCTTACACTTTGGTAAAAATTTTTAGATATTTTTGACAATATTTGTTCTTATGTTAGTAAAGGACACTTGTCATATCATCTTATATTTTAATTTTTGTTTGAAATTGAAAGAAATTAGTTACTTTAGGAAGTTATGGGCTGAAGACAATATATAATACCATAAAGGATTGTTTGGTTCGCACAATATATTTTTAGCAAAATTTAACTTGTTAAATCATGGGGCTTTGTGGTCCATTGGGTGAAGCTTATTAAGTTAAGCGAGCCTAGGTGAGAGTAGTACCGGGTTGGGTGACCAACCGGGAAGTCCTCACATGGGGACCACAAGCTCTAATTATATCAATCAGCTACCTTAGAAGTCTGTGCCCAACCATGTGATGTCTTGATCCAACTAAAGGACGCGAGTTCGATTCCGTTCTGCAAGCATGGGTTGGGTATTGGGTGGAGGTATTTCACAGGCATCAAACCTTTGCTGGATAGGGTTGATGGGTACAATTATGGTTCACATGGTTGAGGTGTCCCTGCCAATCTACACTTTTTTTGATCCAATATTTAACTTATTAAAACAAATTATGATATAAACGAATTGTAATGTAAATGAATTATAATGTGGATGAGTTGTGATATCATAGATTTGTAATTTGAAATAATAAACATGTTTGGTTAACAAAAAATTTGATGTAATTAAAAATAATAATAATAATAATAATAATAATAATAATAATAATAATAATAATATTGATAATAACAATAATTAAATAATAATCTTGATAATTAAAATAAACATAATAATATGTTTAAATTTGATAATAATAAAAATTAATTATATAAAAAAGAATTATATAATTTTTAAATTTAATAACAATTAATAATCTTAATTATAAAAAAATATTTTTGATTATTTTCATAATTTTAAGTTAAAGATAATAACTAAAAAAAATTAATAAAAAATATTTGCTACAAATTTACTAAGTACAATAAATAAAATATACTTAATAAAATAAAATAAAATAATCTGATAATAATGTATAATGTTTATATTCATTAACAAAAATAATATACTTCCTGCATTCTATATTAAATGTCTTTTTTGACTTTTGCAGCATTTCTTTTTTAACTTTGATCTTAAATTTTTTGATTGTGTTATATAATATGTGGAAACCGTAGAGGGGGTGAATACGTTTCCATTTAAAAACTTAAAACTTTTGTATCAAATGACCAATCAAGTTTGATGTAATATGAAAAGTGTCAATACAAGTCTTTTAAGAACTAGTAATAATGTGAAGCATCAAGTAAGGCATATCACAACAACACAAACTTAGACATATTATAAATAACATGTCATAACACAAAACATAACTAACACAATGTAAGCAACAAACTACTCAAGACTGAATGCAACGCAAGATATAAATGTAAAGCGATAAATGAGAAAGTAAACGTAGAGAGATAAGTAAAGAAAACGCAAACCCGGACACAGAGATTTATAGTGGTTCGGTCACGAAGTTCCTCTTTGCCCTACACCACTCCCCGAGTACCAAACTCGAGAGTTACTTCACTAATCAACAAGCTCTGTTCTTGGTTGAGAAAACCATACAATGTCGCTTACATTATTTTCCGACACTAAGTTAAATGTCGAGTACTAATCTTAGCTAGTTCCAATCTACCACGATCTACCCGATCCTCACAAATCACACAAGCTAGATCCACATGATGTACACATGATCTACCCGACCTACTCACGATCTACCCGATCTACCCTTGATCCACTTGATCAACACACAAGCTCACTAGCTACAAGAGATCTCCAAGATATCAACAAGATCACAATGATCCACACTCACAAGACTAAACAAAGATAATGACTACTTGATGTATATCAAGATACAACAAACTTACAACAAGTAATGCAAGTGCACTACTCAATGACTCTAACACTTTGTATCTTCTTGATACTTTTTGTTCTTCTCTTGGACTAGAAGAGGAATGAAGGTGATCACTTGAATGGATGATTGGATCACTCTAAAACACAATAAGACTCTCTAAATGATCAAAGAAAGTGATCTAAATAAGAAGGGATTAGATTAGAGAATAATAATGTAACAACCCCCAAAATCTCATCTCTATCATTTTCACTACAAATACCTAGGTCAGGTATTTCATAGGTAAATTTTTGCTTTTTATGTGCATTCATTACTTGCATGACTCTCTAGACCTGCTCACGTATCTACACAAGCCAAATAACTCTACACTCACATCCTATAAACCCCTGGTATGTCAAGCATAAGATCACAACAAGACCATAATAAGTAATCTACCTATCTAACACACTAAACATATCACAAAACCCTAATAAACCCTAATTAAGCCATAATTAGGTCTATGTGCTTACTAAACCTTATATGCTTAACTAAACTAGTTTGAAAGTATCCAAGGCTTAAATATGAGTTACCTTAGGAACATTAGGATGCTTTAGGACCCTTAGGCCCTAGTACAACCCATTAGAGCTTAGGTACAAGTCCCTTAAGCACTAAACCATAATTAGGTCATAACTTCCTAGAATTAGGTCTAAACTATCCCAAAACTTAACCATAAGCCACCACCACTTAGTATAAGCTTCTTAAGACCTAGGATTAGTTATTAGGCACTCATAGGACCTTAACCTAGGCACTAAACTCTAGGATAAACCTTAATCTCTTACTAAGTAAAACTAGGTCATTTAGGTCCCAAAACTAGGTCAAACCTTCCCAAATCTTTCCCATAAGCTACTCTCACTTAGTATAAGCCTCTTAGGACTTAGGATTAGTCACTAAACACTCTTAGGAACCTAAACTAGGCACAAAACCCTAAGTATAAAGCCTAAACTCTCACTAGACAAAACTAGGTCTAAAGTTAACCTAAACTAGTAAAACCTAAACATAAGCACCTCTAAACTAGCAAACAAGCACCCTAGCACCTCTCCCTAACTAAGCTAGCACCCTAAAACCTTACAAGCACTCAAACAAGTAGGTGCATCACCTACTTGTTACCAACTTCAACCCCTCGACACACCACCACCACAACTGGCCTATACCAGCCCCTTAGCTACCATGTAGCTCGTCTTAGTCACTCTTTAGACCTCCCACATCACCACTTAGCTCTTCTTACTCGACCTCCTTCCCCTCGACACCTCACCCTTCATTTCTTGGTCGCTACTCCTCTTGACCCTATAAATAGCGATCTCCCATCTCATTCCAACTCACACCTTCCCTCTCTTCTATATCACATATATTTTGTAGTATAGAACCCTTAGAACTCTTGGGGGTCGAATAAAGTGAGCCTTGCATGCTTGTCGAGTCGTATTTGCCCTAGAAAACCCTAGGATCCCTCGTTAAGCCTTCCCTAGTCACGTAATCTTTCATTACTTGTTATATTAGCTTTAGTTTAGTCTTAGGATAGTATTAGGATGCCTTAGATCCCATAGGAACCCTTGCCTAAGCCTTGGTCATAATCATTTGCTAGTTTTCTTTTTAAAACCCTAAATAGAGTCGAATTGCCTTTAACATGCTATAAGCCCTTTGCATAAGCTATAATCTGATTTAGGTAACTTAGATAAGATAATATTAGTTAAACATAAGCTAGGTAACATAGTTGTTGCATAAAAATATAGTTTACTTGAATTTAGGATTAGTTTGTGCTCATAAGCCCGTCGGGGCATTCTCATTATAATCAAATAATTAGACTTCATGTTCTAGATTTGGTGTTATTTTTTAATCAAAAATAGAACAGTGACTTATATTCGAGTTCATTATTTGGTGTTATTTTTGAATCAAAAATAGAACAGTGACCCATTTTGACTTGTTACCTACCCATGTATCAAATAAAAAAACTGTTCCATAAAAAAGAAACAATGGGGAAATGATGCCTACATTATAATGGGTTAACTATTTTATCTCTAATAGGTTAAGTATTTTCAACCTTCTAAACTGAGTGATTGAAATAAACTAATAGTATTGCGTATAGTTATTGTAACTGGGCGCAAAACATCAAAAATTCATGTAGTATTCTAAAAAATGGACAAAGGTTGAATCCTCTGTCAAATCACTGGATGATTTTATCCAGGAAATTAATGAAGGGCGTAGAATCATGCCCTTAGTTTCTACCCATAATTCTAGTATTTGATTAGTATAAATACGTGGCTAGTCCTACATGTTTGGTATTGAGAATTATCATTTGATTTCCTTGTTCTTGTAAACACGAGACTGTGCCCCTCTCGAACCGGGCCACTATTCTTTATTTCTAATAAAGTTCAGTGAATTTTCATCTTCATCATTCCTCTACCAATCATATTGACGGGTCAATCAATCCAACCAGACCCATTTTGACTTGTTACCTACCCATGTATCATATAAAATTAGTTATGGTGAAATAAGAACCTTTTTTCTTTAACTATGTCCAAGAATTTGATATAAAAATCAACATTGGCAAACTGCCGATCCATGTTTTGAAGCTTTGACTGCCGATCCATGTTTTGAAGCTTTGACTCAATCATTCTATTCCTAGCTGCAATATAATTGGAAACAAGATTACTAACTTGACGAAGAAAGTATCAAAAATTCCACCAGGTTTCTATTAACATATTAAGGTAACTTAATTGGTTGTTTCAAAATATCTATGTTTTATTGTGTTGTCCAACAAAACAAAGTTCTAAAAGCAAAATAAGTGATCACAGTATCATTTTCCTCCAATATAAATTTCCTAAAGGTCTAACAAAGCTTATAGTCTTTATCCTTGTTAAGTTTGGCCAAGTTATTATTGACTTCTTGTATTTTTAGTTGCATTGCATTGACATCTTTGTCAGCCTCATGGGACCTTGAGTTCAAATCGTCATACTCCATTGTAAGCGCCCTGCACTAAAAGACAATCATTAGGACACAATCTGAGCACACAAGAATAGGACATACCCAAAAAACTAATCAATAAAAGGGATTGACCCATTAATGTAAATGGGTCAAAACTGCCACCTCATATTGAGATTTGCCACTAAATACAGTAGAAACGATCAAGTGGGTTCTTTGCACATTTGTTCTATACTTTTTAAGCAAGGAAGAAAACAGACCACCTGATTTTGAGCTAACAATAATGTAAGATCCACATTATGACATGAGGACAATTACCAGATGCTTTTCTTTCTTATCAATCTGATGCACATTATCAACCTTTATCTCTGATATAGCTTGCATTTGAGTTATAACTTGTTTATACTTATCATTCGAATCATTGTAGAGATCCCATGCCACCTTAAGCTCTTCATCCCTAGCTTTCTGAAAAAGAAATTGATTTCAGTCTACATTAATAACATAAAGGTAGTTAAATGTCCAAAGAGACATTTGGGTTCTGAGATATTTTGGTTTCTGCATCCTACTGTAGCATAAAACAAGCATGTGGCAAGAATCCCCTTTAAGCCCCTTTAAATAGCCACTGTTCTACTTATCTACTCAAAAGTAGGTATATTTTAGAAACTCTCGAGTTGAACAATTGCTATGGTTATAGGCACATTAACGTTACTTCAAAGATTATTAATGAGTTGGTGGTATCTTGATACAACTTTGATTTTGAGATTGATCTAAACGAGGATTATATAGTTTGTGTCAAAATCAATGCTCCTTACATATCGTCGCTAACTATAAAAGGTGATTTGGCTCTTCAAGAGCTTGCCTTGCTTAATGTGTCTTCTTTAATTGAACCTGACTTGGATTATTCGGTCACCTTGAATTATGATATTGATGGGAGCGAGATATCCCAGGAAGAAATACTTAGAGGAATTTTAAAAAGCCTTAAGCATGTCAGAGATATTACATTTGGGGAGGGCATTTCAGAGGTAATATCACTTATGGATGTCTTTTGCCTATAGACTTCCGTTTGTTGTCTGTTTGTAAAATTATACATGTTGCTCTAATAATGTTTTCTTTGCATTGACAGCTTCTCTCTCATTTGGAAGATAGTAGTGATTAGTGATATGTCATCCTTTTTTCATGCAATCATGTACAAAAGTTGCTTTAGATTTTGTTTCTCCAGAAAACGTAAAAGAATGCATGCAACTAAAAAATGAGATTCGTAAGCCTTCAAGAGAGCACAAGGTTAGGGAAGACAAACTAGATGTAATGAAAATGGCACCCTTTATTGTCACTCTGCTGTGATTATATTTTTCAATAAGAATTTGAATGAGAAATGTTTTCATGGAATAGATAAACAAGATGGTCTTCCATGCGATGAGCCAAGCTCTTACTGAAACTGAGGCACTATTGCGTAAGCGTGCAAAGTGTAATGTTGGGATTGCAAGTGTTGAGGGGGAATTAGGTGATATTGAATTGGACGAGCTCAGTTTTCCTAAGAGGCAGGATGTTTCATGCCAAGAGAATGTGAGGCCGAATACCAATCATTTCCAATCTAGGCCTCCCCAACATTCCCAACTTCATCAAAACCAAAAGACGGATGACTTGTCGAGGCAATTGATTGAAAGCCAAAACATGACCACCCAAACTATAATTGTTCGTCAAAATCAGATTGATATTGTTGTTGGTAATCATAGCGCTTCACACCCTCAAAGTCCATACCTCTCCCTCCAAAATTCTCCAACTACAACCGGTTACAAGGAGGTCAGAGATCTCTTTCCAGAGATCCAGAATGAATGGTCCTCTGTGCCTTCTTCCCAAGCTTCCACTATCTCATTAACAGATGTGGTGGATCAGATCAGCTCACCAAGCTGAGAGCTCAAAGCTGGTCAATAGCTTGGAAGAATTTACTAAACAACAACAACAAATTCAATAGCAACAAGAATTGATTGTGCAAGGAATGAAAACCCTGCAGCAGAGTCAGCTCAACATAATGAAAACCCCACAAAAAAGCGTAACCACCAAGATGAGCCATGATCCAAACACCCCTTTTACTTGACTGTTTTGAAAGAAAAGCATAAAAACTTTGATTTTTTGTGAAAACAGATTATGTATTCATATTTAAGCAATATATAGGACTAAAACACAAAAGCATAAGCACATAAGAACATATAACTACACTAGGCAATATGACAGTAAAAGAAAACTTGAAAGTTAAATTACAAGGCTGGAAATAAAAAAAACTTACTAGCGCAACAAAGACAATTTTTTCATGTTTGTGGTTTACACGTGTTCAAACACTTGAAAACATTCATAACAAATTCATCAAAAAACATTCATAACCAAACCAATTACCAGACTAACCATCCATGCACCCGATAGATCATTTTCTTGATGCCTTGCCTTTTCTTAGCTTTTTTGGGGGCTTTGGTTTACTTAGAGTTGTAGGAGGAGTTTTTTTAAGCTTGCGACTTGGCACCCTGAACTGTGTAGATCGACGAGGTTCATCCCTGCCAACCAACTCTCCTTCAGCACCACCTGCATCCCCTCCTTCACAAACCAACTTTTCTTCTTCAACAACAAGTGCATCCCCGCCTGCAGATGACATGGACAAGGCCTCAAAATTTCCCCCTAAAGAAACAGATTCTGAATCTGGAGTATGCTCAACTGGTAAAGGACAATCTGGGTACGCTACAACCTGGGAAAAGATAGAAAAATAATCTTTAAATGGATTTAATCAAAATAAATAAATAAAAGTAGTTAAAATACTGCCTATACTGTCAAAATAAACAAATAAAGAATTTATCTCTAAGGCATATAATAATTAAATGGATTTACTTACATCCGTGGGTTCCAGAGCACGTAATATACCATCTATATACTCTGCACTTCTTCTTGATGTAGCATACTTCTGAACTGGGGGAAAATCTAACAGCGATTAATCAGACCGCAACCTCAGCACGCGTTCAAAGACTATGGCCTAACATAGTATAAAGAAAAAGACATTGTAAATAGTATTAAGAAAAAAAAAACAATGTATACGGATAAGAATATCAAGCTCTTATTGATAAGATAAAATTCAGAAATGATGACTGGAAGTGTAAATGTTAATTGCTTTAGTTTTGGAGTCTATGAGTGTATACAACATTTGAAACATTCAAAGCAATAAAACTGATGGATGGAATTGGAAATGTATGTTGAAGGTGACGAGAAGAATCATACCTCCAGTTTACCGTCCAACACTCTTCAACATTTGTTACCAATCCCCACTTTTGAACCCTTGGAACCTTGAGGGAGTTAGCGACAAGAAGGAGCAATCCCTCCAACAAAAAATAGGCCATGATTTTCTTAAACTCTAATTTTCCTTCTTCGTCATCTACACTCATTGTTGCCAATGTATGTCTAAAACTAGAAAGGGTTTTCTTATTCAAGGCAGGATACTTCTGTTTTAGATCATCAGGAAAAGCTGTTACTCTCTTTGGACACTAAACCTTTTGTTTTTGTGGAACCTTTTGTGGAACCTCCTGTAGGCAAAAGAAAGGATGACATTAGTTTTAAAATAATAGCCTATTTTGCAAAAGAAATAATAGCGAAATTGTAATCAGTGTCTAAACTAGTAACAGCTTTTCCTGATGATCTAAAATAGAAGTATCCTGCCTTGAATAAGAAAACCCTTTGTAGTTTCAGACATACATTGGCAACAATGAGTGTAGATGACGAAGAAGGAGAATTATAGTTTAAGAAAATCATGACCTATTTTTTGTTGGAGGGATTGCTCCTTCTTGCCGCTAACTCCCTCAAGGTTCCAAGGGTTCAAAAGTGGGGATTGGTAACAAATGTTGAAGAGTGTTGGACGGTAAACTGGAGGTATAATTCTTCTCGTCACCTTAAACATACATTTCCAATTCCATCCATCAGTATTATTGCTTTGAATGTTTCAACTGCTGTATACACTCATAGACTCCAAAACTGAAGCAATTAACATTTATACTTCCAGTCATCAGTTTTGAATTTTATCTTATCATTAAGAGCTTGATATTCTTATCCGTATACATTGTTTTTTTTTAATACTATTTACATTGTCTTTTTCTTTATACTATGTTAGGCCATAGTCTTTGAACGCGTGCTAAGGTTGCTGCCTGATTTATCGCTGGTAGATTTTCCCCCAGTTCAGAAGTATGCTGTATCAAGAAGAAGTGCAGAGAAAATAGATGGTATATTACGTGCTCTAGAACCCACGGATGTAAGTAAATCCATTTAATTATTATTTTCCTTAGAGATAAATTCTTTATTTATTTATTTTGACAGTATAGGCAGTATTTTAACTGCTTTTATTTATTTATTTTGATTAAATCCATTTAATGATTATTTTTCTATCTTTTCCCAGGTTGTAGTGTGCCCAGATTGTCCTTTACCAGTTGAGCATACTCCAGATTCAGAATCCGTTTCTTTGGGGGGAAAATTTGAGGCCTTTTCCATGTCATATTTAGGCGGGGATGCACTTGTTGTTGAAGAAGAAAAGTTGGTTTGTGAAGGAGGGGATGTAGGTGGTGCTGAAGGAGAGTTGCTTGTCGGGGATGAACCTCGTCGATCTACACGGATCAGGGTGCCAAGTCGCAAGCTTAAAAAAACTCCTCCTACAACTCCAAGTAAACCAAAGCCCCCAAAGAAGCTAAGAAAAGGCAAGGCATAAAATAAATGATCTATCGGGTGCATGGATGGTTAGTCTGGTAATTGGTTTGGTTATGAATGTTTTATGATGAATTTGTTATGAATGTTTTCAAGTGTTTGAACACGTGTAAACCACAAACATGAACAAGTTGTCTTTGTTGCGCTAGTAAGTTTTTTTTTTTTTTTTTTTTTATTTTATTTTATTTATTTTATTTTATTTATTTTTTTTTATTTATTTATTTTTTTATTTTTTTATTTCTAGCCTTGTAATTTAACTTTCAAGTTTTCTTTTACTGTCATATTGCCTAGTGTAGTTATATGTTCTTATGTGCTTATGCTTTTGTGTTTTAGTCCTATATATTGCTTAAATATGACTACATAATCTGTTTTCACAAAGTTTTCAAAAAAAATCAAAGTTTTTATGCTTTTCTTTCAAAACAGTCAAGTAAAAGGGGTGTTTGGATCATGGCTCATCTTGGTGGCTACGCTGTTTTATGGGGTTTTCATTATCTTAAGCTGACTCTGCTGCAGGGTTTACATTCCTTGCACAATTAAGTCTTGTTGCTATAGGATTTGTTGTTGTTGTTTAGTAAATTCTTCCAAGCTATTGACCAGCTTTGAGCTCTCAGCTTGGTGAGCTGATCTGAGCTGGTCCACCACTTCTGTTAATGAGATAGTGGAAGCTTGGGAAGAAGGCACAGAGGACCATTCATTCTGGATCTCTGGAAAGAGATCTCTGACCTCCTTGTAACTGGTTGTAGTTGGAGAATTTTGGAGGGGGAGGTCTGGACTTTGAGGGTGTGAAGCGCTATGATTACCAACAACAATATCAATCTGATTTTGACGAACAATTATAGTTTGGGTGGTCGTGTTTTGGCTTTCAATCAATTGCCTCGACAAGTCATCCGTCTTTTGGTTTTTATGAAGTTGTGAATGTTAGGGAGGCCTAGATTGGAAATGATTGGTATTCGGCCTCACATTTCCTTGGCTTGAAACATCCTACCTCTTAGGAAAACTGAGCCCGTCCATTTCAATATCACCTGATTCCCCATCAACACTTGCAATCCCAACATTACTCTTTGCACGCTTACACAATAGTGCCTCAGTTTCAGTAAGAGCTTGGCTCATCGCATGGAAGACCATCTTGTTTATCTGTTCCATGAAAACGTGTCTCATTCAAATTCTTATTGAAAAATATAATCACAGTAGAGTGACAATAAAAGGTGCCATTTTTATTACCTCTAGTTTGTCTTCCCTAACCTTGTGCTCTCTTGAAGGCTTACGAATCTCATTTTTTAGTTGCATGCATTCTTTTACGTTTTCTGGAGAAACAAAATCTAAAGCAACTTTTGTACATGACTGCATGAAAAAAGGATGATGTATCACTAATCACTACTATCTTCCAAATGAGAGAGAAGCTGTCAATGCAAAGAAAACATTATTAGAGCAACATGTATAATTTTACAAACAGACAACAAACGGAAGTCTATAGGCAAAAGACATCCATAAGTGATATTACCTTTGAAACGCCCTCCCCAAAGGTAATATCTCTGACGTGCTTGTGGAAAACTAGAAGGGAGGTTGAATAGTTTTACGTATTTTTAATTTTTTATAAAAGATTGTTTGAGTGTTTTCTTTATTTTCAAAAATTTAGATTCGATAATATGTGATCTCAAGTCTTGCACAATATAAACAACAATAAATATGTACGATATAGAAATAATGTAAGTAAAGAAATAAATGAGAGATGGAAAAATCGAACCGCGAGACAAGAGATTTATAGTGGTTCGGCTACAAGGACACCTTCATTGCCCTACTCCACTCCCCGAGCACCTAACTCGAGAGTTTTTTTCACTGTGTCAACAAGCTCCCTTATGGCGGAGAAAACCTTACACACCAATGTTCACAGCACAACTTCGTCACAACTTAACCACAACTTCTTCACAACCTCTTCACACCAATCAATCTTCACACCAATCTACCTCACAACTTTCTACTTCACACCTATCTACTTCACACCAATCTTCTTCACTACAATCTACTTCCTAACTCTTCTCCTTCACAACAAACTACTAACCAATCACAATATCTATATACCTAGTTAAACTATCTACTATCAAATATTCACAACTAATTACACAAAGAAATAGATAATATTGATGATGCTCTAACATCTTGGATGTGGAGGTCACAACAAGTTGTAATACTTCTTGTCTTGGAGGATAGAAGTATTCTTCTCTTGCACTTGAGAGGATGATGTTTGGATCACTTTGAAACAAAGATTTATGTATGTATGATCAAAGGATTAAGAGAATAGAAATGGAGATCTAGAACAGAAAGTTTGTGAGTGCAAAAGGTGAGAAAAATATGTGGAATGAACTAGATTTATAGGGGAACAAACTACTGTTCTGGAGCGTGGCTGATACCTTTAATTAGGGGTCGGTCCCCTTAATAATTAAGGGGGCCGCCCCCTCCAGAACGTTGGAGTAGTTTGTCCTCTTGTGGAGAAGGTTTTTCTGGATAAAATTTTCCATTTTTGGTTAGAAATTTGAAATCACATATTTATAGTGATTTAAACATATTCTTTTAATTCCAAAAATATTTTATAAAATATATAAAATGTTTATGACATTTTATAAAAGTTCTAATGACTTAGAAAATTTTTTTCCTTTGATCATAGATTGCAATAAACACTTTGTTTGTACATACCTTAAGTGATTTGGATGTAAAGAGAATATTAATCACTAAATACTTGTTTACGTCATAAATTTTAGTTCAATGAGTTTATGTTTTGTAATTATCAAAACATAGAGGTATTGATAATATGTTAATAATGTTTTTAGGCATTATTTATGTCAACAATCTCCCCCTTTTTGATTATTACAAAACCTTAAACTCATTAGGTCTAAAAATTTATTTTTAGACAAGTAATTTAGAGTTTAATATTCTCTTCTCCCCCTTTTTGTAAAATCAAAATGGTGTTAAATCGAGTAAGCTTCATAAAAGAAGTTAAACAGGTAAAAATCTCCCCCTTGATATATGCTCCCCCTCATTTGAGAGCACCAAGGAAACGAGCTTTGCCAATGATTTTTCCACGCAAGTCACTACCGAAAATAACGTTACCTCTATTGTATGCCTTATACGTAAAAAATAGCTTGCGGTTCCCCGTCATGTGCCTCAAACATTCGCTATCCTTGATCCATTCGTCAGGCTCCAAGTCAATTCCTAAACATATTTCGTCTGTTGCTTTTGCCACAAAACACTTTTCGTCTCTTGGTTTTTCCACTTCTTCTTTTTCACTATCACTCCATGTTCCACTAACAAAGGCACCTTGATTTTCATAACCCATCGGATTTGGACATTCACCAATGAGATGATTTGGACTTCCACATCTAAAACACTTTATTTTCCCGTAGTTATCACTTCTATTTCTTTGGAATGGTTTTCTTTCGTCTCGTGGTGATCTAGTGAATCTTCCTCGTCTCTTGAAGAATTTCTTGAACTCTCTTACGGCCATTGCATATTCTTTGTCTTCACTCTCATCACTTCAGTCATCATCATCACTAGGTTCCTTTTTGGCTTTTTGAGCAATGGATTTAGTTTGTTCTTTCTTGACTTTGACCATTTCCGAATCTCTTCTTATAATTTCTTCATGGACCTTCAAGTTGCCAATAAGTTCATTAAGTGATAACGTCATCAAATTCTTTGATTCTTCAATTGCCGTGACCTTAGCTCGCCATTTTGGATGCAATGCCCTAAGATTTTTCCTAACACAATTCTTACTAGAAAATGTCTCATCAAGTGCTTTTAAACTTGTGATAATAGTGTCAAATTTAGCAAAAGCATTATCAATTGATTCCTCTTCCGGAATCATAAATTGTTCATATTGTTGTACAAGAAGATCTATTTTATTATCTTTGACTTGACTATTGCCTTGGTGAGTAATAAGCAGTGATTCCCAAATTTCTTTGGCGGTTTTACACATAAAAATTCTTTCATATTCTTTACGTGGCAACGCATTATAAATTACCATTTTAGCTTCATTATTTTTAGCTACTTTCTTTTTTAAATCATCATTTTGTTTTTCAAAAGGTACAATTTCATCCTTTTTAGTTTCTGGATTTTGTTGAGTGGGAGGAAAATCACCAAAGGTAACAACATGCCAAAGATCAAAATCTTTTGATTTCACATAAGTTTCAAATCTATTTTTCCAATATAAAAATCCATCACTTTCAAATAGTGGTGGTCTTTGCATAGATTACCCTTCTAAATATTTTTCAGATTCCAAAGATCGTTACAAGTTTTAAAATACAATATATTTTAAAAATCTTGCAAGACGTGGCTCTTGATACCAATTGTGGAAAACTAGAAGGGGGGTTGAATAGTTTTACGTCTTTTTAATTTGTGATAAAAGATTGTTTGAGTGTTTTCTTTATTTTCAAAAATTTAGATTCGATAATATGTGATCTCAAGTCTTGCACAATATATACAACAATAAATATGTACGATATAGCAATAATAATGTAAGTAAAGAAATAAATGAGAGATGGAAAGATCGAACCGCGAGACAAGAGATTTATAGTGGTTCGGCTACAAGGACACCTTCCTTGCCCTACTCCATTCCCCGAGCACCTAACTCGAGAGTTTTCTTCACTATGTCAACAAGCTCCCATATGGCGGAGAAAACCTTACACACCAATGTTCACACCACAACTTCGTCACAACTTAATCGCAACTTCTAGACAACCTCTTCACACCAATCAATCTTCACACCAATCTACCTCACAACTTTCTACTTCACACCTATCTACTTCACACCAATCTTCTTCACTACAATCTACTTCCTAACTCTTCTCCTTCACAACAAACTACTAACCAATCACGCTATCTATATACCTAGCTAAACTATCTACTATCAAATATTAACAACTAATTACACAATGAGATAGATACTATTGATGATGCTCTAACAACTTGAATGTGGAGGTCACAACAAGTTGTAATACTTCTTGTCTTGGAGGATAGAAGTATTCTTCTCTTGCACTTGAGAGGATGATGTTTGGATCATTTTGAAACAAAGATTTATGTATGTATGATCAAAGGATTATGTCACAACTCATCATTTCAGGTCATTTCGGGAACTTTGGAAAAACACTATTCATAAATCACTATTCATCAAAACACTATTCATCGTTTTACTATTCATCATTTTCGAGGTCATTTGGATATTCTGAGAAACATTTGGGAAATTTACTATTCACTAAACACTATTCATTTCCGGAAAAGTTTTCATCATTCACTTGCATTACTCATTTCATCGTAAATTTAGTTTACGGGTATTCAAATTCGCATAACCGGATTGGTTTAGGTGCGAATTCATTTCATTAGTGTTAAGGACACTGCATTCGGACTGGAGATAGTCTGCATATCATCATAACAGCATTTTCATGTTATACCACTCTCAGGATTTTCAAATTTCTATATTCAGTACATTTAACGTTTTTACGTATAAGTAATTATAGTAAACGTTAACACCCGGTTTATACACGACGAATATATCTAAATATTCCCACAATGGTTCCGACATATTTTTATATCCATTTTAACATCATAAAAGTTATAACATTCAGTTACCCAGTATTTTGGAAATTTATTTTATTTATAACGTACGCGTATGAATATAACGACGGTTTTCGTGAAAACTAAACAATAATCACCCGATCACTCAGTAAATGTACCCAACATATTTTTAATATGTTTTTAATATTATTATAACATTATTTTCATCCCGGTTAACTTTGTGAACGTTTATTGCTATTAAACCCGGTACCCGATTTTAACGAATAACACGTAATAATACTTAACGCTACACTAGATTTCTAATTAAATCACAAGTACCCTACCCCCCCCCCCCCCCCCTTCACCCTTGAAAAACCGGCCCATGTAACACCCTTTTAACCTCAAGCATTAATTTTCCTAATACTTAACTAATAAACCATAAAAACATAACTTTACCAAATTTTACAAATCATAAATCACACTTTTTAGCTAAGATCAATTTTCATCTCATCTTTTCCTTTCTTCTCTTCAAACCCACGACCAAACCACCATCCATAGCTCAAGTGATCATTTTTCATAAGTTATAACACTAAACTTGTTCCTTTTACTTGCCTAATCAAGAATCAAGCAACAAAAACACAAGAAAACCAAGCATAATCATCATATAATCATCTCATTTTATCAAGTAAGTATTCAACTTTATTTTTTCATGGATCATCTTATTTTTACATGTATTTCATAAGTATCATGCTAAAAATCATGTACAACTAGCTATACCACTCTTTATTTTGTCTAAAATGAAACATACAAACCCTAACTTTTTAGTTATGAATCCCCTTGCTATAATAACTTGGTTAGGAGTCCATGGCACCCTAAGAAGGTGTATGGTAGGATTAGATTAGCTATGTGGTGATTACAAGAGGTTTGGTGATGGTAGAAATTAGTTATAAACCTTGAAAACTTGATTTGGAGCATGTTTTAGACATGCTGTCCCATTTTGTTATTTTCTGGAAAATCAGTAAACACCAAGGAAACTTTGGCAAAATCTTTAGAAAATACTTTCAAAAACGAATCCGTAGGCGAAAGAACGGATTAAAAAGAGTTAATAACGAAGAAGTTATGATTTTTGCAAGATTGTTGACGAAAAGTATTTTCTGGAAATTAGTTGCTGTTGGACGTTTTTCGTCGGTCAAAAAGAGGCTTTAGACTTAACCCGGAGGAGCCGAGCTTTCCAAAATATATTACTACATACTAAGACGTAACCGTGGACATAAAGAACAAGTAAAACGGACAAGTAACGACAAAGATATTCACGTTTGAATATCGGCTAAAACCATTTCTATTTGACAGCTTTTAATAGAATTTGGCACAAAAACTACGAAGTACATTTATAAGCTAGAAGTAATATTAAGTACCAAGTTTTATAACTAATGTAGTATTAGTTATTACAAGAATGTTTTCATCATTTCAAGGCGATATTACAAGGATTACAACCCGAGGATTTCAACGCTAACATGGAAACATACGATATATATATATAAGTATATATATATTACAACTAGCTTATTATATTTTCTAATAGCAATATTTTTCCAAATTCTTGGATTATATATTTTTGATAACACAAGTGTTTTTCCAAAGACTAGAGTGATATAGAAACATGAGCATGGACATTCATAACATCATTTGGTGATCTAAATGAGATCATTCATCATTCATTTTAGGTTGCGGCAGATAACCGTGCATTGTTGTCCTTAACATTCCATTGCATTGTGCTATTACTTCGAGGTGAGTCATAGCCCCTACTCTTTTAATTGTTCTATCAACTCTTTGGGGGAGATACATGCTACTACTTGCTTACTTGTACAGATTCACATAACATTTATACTTGGGAAACATTATACTTGATAACATTATACTTGATTACATTATACTTGATGTCATACATACGTGATTGTGTTATACTTAACTGTGTAATACTAAACTGTGATGGATACATACATACATACTTCCAATGGCCCCAGATTTAGTTCTGGGCACAACCATGGAGACATATATACTTCCAATGGCCCCAGATTAAGTTTCTGGGCACAACCATGGAAGTATACATACTTAGGTGAGGTCTTCGGAGATGAAGTGTAGACTCACTACTAATTGCTTAACTGTTGTTATGAACTTATACATATCTTAATCATATTATATTGTAGCAGTGGGTTGTAAACACACAGGTTACAAGTCTCTTATGGCGGGACTTGCAACTGAGTGGATTTACGATGCCTTTGCTGTGTGAACATTCTTTATAAGCTTTTCAACTGTATTAAGACAAACTCTATGAACTCACCAACCTTTGTGTTGACACTTTAAGCATGTTTATCTCAGGTTAGAAAGGCGATAGCAGGTGTGTGGAGCTGAGAGTCTTAGGGCATGCTTTTGGGAGACTTTCACTTTTATCGTTTACCATTCGATACACTTTAAAAACTTATGTATTATTCTACTTTGGGATCTTTGTTTTGTAAACTATGACTTTTATCTATTCGAATGGTAACTTTTCAAAAACGTCTCATTTAGAGTTCGTTTTCTATATCTTGTACTTTGTGCCCTGAAGTAGCATCCCAATGACACAGTCTTCCGCTGCGGTATTTTGGGGGTGTTACAGATTGGTACCAGAGCCTTGGTTATAGAGAACTAGGTTGTTTTAGAGTCTAGACTATAACTACATACATGAAGACTCTCCTCCCTATCGCCTTGCACTTTACATACACATACGCTTGCTGGTAATTTATTTTTAGACCTACGCTATTAGATACTTTGTAGAAACCGTTAGAAACTAGACTTCCCGGTGACTTTAACACTTAAGGGAGAATCCTTTGTTCCTTTGTACTAAGCGTGACGTTCCCTAGATGCCCATTTAAGCAACGTCTACCACTGAGATATGTGTGCCTGGTGATATGTACACTTGTGAAAGGAAACATTTATAATTGTGGTGGCCAACATAATTATAAGTGCTTCACGACACACGTGGATATATGACTATGCAGATGTAGATCAGTGTTGGCACAACTTAGGAAACAACTGGTGGCACGGTATTATATACGAGGATGTGAAGTATAGACTTTGGTTAATCAACGGTTTTCCCTCATCTCTGACGTTCACTAAATGTCCTTCCTCTCAGGAAATCATGGCACCAAAGAGAGTGACTCGTAGCTCTGGTCGAGGAGGCGCAACACCAAGGGGTGGAAGGACTGGTGGACGTGGAGGTAGAGGAGGTAGAGGAGCTGCTCATGACACTAGTAACCCAAGTAACGATGGTGGAAGAACTGGTTACCGCAGCGGAAGACTGTGTCATAGGGATGCTACTTCAGGGCACAAAGTACAAGATATAGAAAACGAACTCTAAATGAGACGTTTTTGAAAAGTTACCATTCGAATTGATAAAAGTCATAGTTTACAAAACAAAGATCCCAAAGTAGAATAATACATAAGTTTTTAAAGTGTATCGAATGGTAAACGATAAAAGTGAAAGTCTCCAAAAGCATGCCCTAAGACTCTCAGCTCCACAAACCTGCTATCGCCTTTCTAACCTGAGATAAACATGCTTAAAAGTGTCAACACAAAGGTTGGTGAGTTCATAGAGTTTGTCTTAATACAGTTGAAAAGCCTATAAAGAATGTTCACACAGCAAAGGCATCGTAAATCCACTCAGTTACAAGTCCCGTCATAAGAGACTTGTAACCTGTGTGTTCACAACCCACTGCTACAATATAAAATGATTAAGATATGTATAAGTTCATAGCAACAGTTCAGCAATTAGTAGTGAGTCTACACTTCATCTCCGAAGACCTCACTTGAGTATGTATATCTCCATGGTTGTGCCCAGAAACTTAATCTGGGGCCATTGGAAGTATAAATGTCTCCATGGTTGTGCCCAGAAACTTAATCTGGGGCCATAAGAAGTATGTATGTTTCCATGGTTGTGCCCAGAACTAAATCTGGGGCCATTGGAAGTATGTATGTATGTATCCATCACAGTTTAGTATAACACAGTTAAGTATAACACAGTTAAGTATAACACAATCACGTATGTATGACATCAAGTATAATGTAATCAAGTATAATGTTATCAAGTATAATGTTTCCTAAGTATAAATGTTATGTGAATCTGTACAAGTAAGCAAGTAGTAGCATGTATCTCCCCCAAAGAGTTGATAAAACAATTAAAAGAGTAGGGGCTATGACTCACCTCGAAGCATCATCGCTCGACAACTTGAAAACTTTCTCCCCACTATTGTCACTCAAGTTGGCGATCATATGAATAATTTGGCAAACCACGAAAGAGGAATTAACAACACCAATGGTATAGGCCAGAATGGTAATGGCAACAACAACATTAGGACCGGATGCACGTATAAGGAATTTACGTCATGTAAGCCAATTGATTTCGATGGTGTAGGAGGCGCGCTGGTGTATACTCGATGGGTTGAAAAGATGGAGTTGGTGATCGACATTAGTAACTGTGCAGCACATCAAATGGTGAAGTATTCCATGTGTTTACTATCAGGAAAGGCATTGACATGGTGGAATACGCAGATTCAAGCTAGGGGTAGAGCGGCAGCTGTAGGTATGACATGGGATGATTTTAAGGCATTACTGAAGGAGGAATACTGCCCGGACAACGAGATGCAAAAGCTGGAGGATGAACTCTATCATCTCTCTATGATAGGGGCTGGTCATGCAGCCTATACAGATCGATTCCATGAATTAGCCAGACTAGTTCCACACCTAGTTACCCCTGAGTCCAAGAGGATCGAGAGGTACATATATGGCCTTGTCCCAGAAATTCGTGGGATTGTAAAAACAACTGAGCCTGCTACAATTCAGAGTGCAATATTGAGAGCAGGGACTCTGACAGATGAGATGGTTAGAAATGGAAGCTTGAGGGACAGTGATAAAAGGAAGGGAACAAGCGAGTCGAACAAGCAGACTGACAACAAAAGGGCAAGGACCTTTGCGGCGACTAATTCGGGTCAGAGAGAGTATTTAGGCCAGCATCCTAAATGTACGAAATGTAACTTTCATCACCAAAAGACTGTGCCCTGCCGTATGTGTGCTAATTGCAGACAGTCTGGTCATTATGCAAACCAGTGTAGAGAACCAGTGAACCAAAAGACATGCTATGAGTGTAACAGCCCGGATCACTTTCGGAACAACTGTCCTAAGTTGAAAAGAAATCTTAACCAAGGGGGCAATCGTCCAAACTTAGCAGCAGCAATTGAAGGGCCACGAGATGAGGCCAATGAGATTCCACCCGCAATTGGCAGAGCTTACTTCCTAGGAAATCCTATCACCCAACATGTCCGCGATAGCACAACGGGTACATTCTGTTGAACAACTATCGTATTTTAGTAGCACTTAAGTCTTAATATAGGACCTATACACAACATTGACTAATCTGAGACTTAGCAGCATTAACCTTAGTCATACTAACATTAGAAATTTGATTAGTGTAAGCAATTCCAAAGTCGAGCAAATCTTTCAAAAGATCTTTTTCAAGGATGTTGAATCCAGACCTTGATTTTTAGCTTGGTTCTAGTGACTGTTCTTGTTTGATTGGGTTGCGAAAACCAAGCTAAAAGTTAAAGTCATCACTCAAACCGATTTAGCTTAATCTCATGACTGTTCTTGTTTGATTGGGTTGTGGGCTTAAGTGAAAATCGGTTACCTAAATGATTAACCTAAAGGAGATCTTTTGAGGACTATGCTCGAGATTGGGAAGGTTTGCCTCATCAAGTCTGACCACGAGAACATACCTAGTTGGATAGAAACCCACATACATAAGCTTTGACACATTTAACTGATTAACATTAACTGAACTTCGGGACGAAGTTCCTTTTAGAGGGGAAGACTGTCACAACTCATCATTTCAGGTCATTTCGGGAACTTTGGAAAAACACTATTCATAAATCACTATTCATCAAAACACTATTCATCGTTTTACTATTCATCATTTTCGAGATCATTTGGATATTCTGAGAAACATTTGGGAAATTTACTATTCACTAAACACTATTCATTTCCGGAAAAGTTTTCATCATTCACTTGCATTACTCATTTCATCGTAAATTTAGTTTACGGGTATTCAAATTCGCATAACCGGATTGGTTTAGGTGCGAATTCATTTCATTAGTGTTAAGGACACTGCATTCGGACTGGAGATAGTCTGCATATCATCATAACAGCATTTTCATGTTATACCACTCTCAGGATTTTCAAATTTCTATATTCAGTACATTTAACGTTTTTACGTATAAGTAATTATAGTAAACGTTAACACCCGGTTTATACACGACGAATATATCTAAATATTCCCACAATGGTTCCGACATATTTTTATATCCATTTTAACATCATAAAAGTTATAACATTCAGTTACCCAGTATTTTGGAAATTTATTTTATTTATAACGTACGCGTATGAATATAACGACGGTTTTCGTGAAAACTAAACAATAATCACCCGATCACTCAGTAAATGTACCCAACATATTTTTAATATGTTTTTAATATTATTATAACATTATTTTCATCCCGGTTAACTTTGTGAACGTTTATTGCTATTAAACCCGGTACCCGATTTTAACGAATAACACGTAATAATACTTAACGCTACACTAGATTTCTAATTAAATCACAAGTACCCTACCCCCCCCCCCCCCCCCCCCTTCACCCTTGAAAAACCGGCCCATGTAACACCCTTTTAACCTCAAGCATTAATTTTCCTAATACTTAACTAATAAACCATAAAAACATAACTTTACCAAATTTTACAAATCATAAATCACACTTTTTAGCTAAGATCAATTTTCATCTCATCTTTTCCTTTCTTCTCTTCAAACCCACGACCAAACCACCATCCATAGCTCAAGTGATCATTTTTCATAAGTTATAACACTAAACTTGTTCCTTTTACTTGCCTAATCAAGAATCAAGCAACAAAAACACAAGAAAACCAAGCATAATCATCATATAATCATCTCATTTTATCAAGTAAGTATTCAAATTTATTTTTTCATGGATCATCTTATTTTTACATGTATTTCATAAGTATCATGCTAAAAATCATGTACAACTAGCTATACCACTCTTTATTTTGTCTAAAATGAAACATACAAACCCTAACTTTTTAGTTATGAATCCCCTTGCTATAATAACTTGGTTAGGAGTCCATGGCACCCTAAGAAGGTGTATGGTAGGATTAGATTAGCTATGTGGTGATTGCAAGAGGTTTGGTGATGGTAGAAATTAGTTATAAACCTTGAAAACTTGATTTGGAGCATGTTTTAGACATGCTGTCCCATTTTGTTATTTTCTGGAAAATCAGTAAACACCAAGGAAACTTTGGCAAAATCTTTAGAAAATACTTTCAAAAACGAATCCGTAGGCGAAAGAACGGATTAAAAAGAGTTAATAACGAAGAAGTTATGATTTTTGCAAGATTGTTGACGAAAAGTATTTTCTGGAAATTAGTTGCTGTTGGACGTTTTTCGTCGGTCAAAAAGAGGCTTTAGACTTAACCCGGAGGAGCCGAGCTTTCCAAAATATATTACTACATACTAAGACGTAACCGTGGACATAAAGAACAAGTAAAACGGACAAGTAACGACAAAGATATTCACGTTTGAATATCGGCTAAAACCATTTCTATTTGACAGCTTTTAATAGAATTTGGCACAAAAACTACGAAGTACATTTATAAGCTAGAAGTAATATTAAGTACCAAGTTTTATAACTAATGTAGTATTAGTTATTACAAGAATGTTTTCATCATTTCAAGGCGATATTACAAGGATTACAACCCGAGGATTTCAACGCTAACATGGAAACATACGATATATATATATAAGTATATATATATTACAACTAGCTTATTATATTTTCTAATAGCAATATTTTTCCAAATTCTTGGATTATATATTTTTGATAACACAAGTGTTTTTCCAAAGACTAGAGTGATATAGAAACATGAGCATGGACATTCATAACATCATTTGGTGATCTAAATGAGATCATTCATCATTCATTTTAGGTTGCGGCAGATAACCGTGCATTGTTGTCCTTAACATTCCGTTGCATTGTGCTATTACTTCGAGGTGAGTCATAGCCCCTACTCTTTTAATTGTTCTATCAACTCTTTGGGGGAGATACATGCTACTACTTGCTTACTTGTACAGATTCACATAACATTTATACTTGGGAAACATTATACTTGATAACATTATACTTGATGTCATACATACGTGATTGTGTTATACTTAACTGTGTAATACTAAACTGTGATGGATACATACATACATACTTCCAATGGCCCCAGATTTAGTTCTGGGCACAACCATGGAGACATATATACTTCCAATGGCCCCAGATTAAGTTTCTGGGCACAACCATGGAAGTATACATACTTAGGTGAGGTCTTCGGAGATGAAGTGTAGACTCACTACTAATTGCTTAACTGTTGTTATGAACTTATACATATCTTAATCATATTATATTGTAGCAGTGGGTTGTAAACACACAGGTTACAAGTCTCTTATGGCGGGACTTGCAACTGAGTGGATTTACGATGCCTTTGCTGTGTGAACATTCTTTATAAGCTTTTCAACTGTATTAAGACAAACTCTATGAACTCACCAACCTTTGTGTTGACACTTTAAGCATGTTTATCTCAGGTTAGAAAGGCGATAGCAGGTGTGTGGAGCTAAGAGTCTTAGGGCATGCTTTTGGGAGACTTTCACTTTTATCGTTTACCATTCGATACACTTTAAAAACTTATGTATTATTCTACTTTGGGATCTTTGTTTTGTAAACTATGACTTTTATCTATTCGAATGGTAACTTTTCAAAAACGTCTCATTTAGAGTTCGTTTTCTATATCTTGTACTTTGTGCCCTGAAGTAGCATCCCAATGACACAGTCTTCCGCTGCGGTATTTTGGGGGTGTTACAGATTAAGAGAATAGCAATGGAGAGCTAGAACAGAAAGTTTGGGAGTGCAAAAGGTGAGAAAAATTTGTGGAATGAACTAGTATTTATCGGGGAACAAACTACTGTTCTGGAGCGTGGTCGGTCCCCATAATTAGGGGCCGGTCCCCTTAATAATTAAGGGGCCGCCCCCTCAAGAACGTTGAAGTAGTTTTCCTCTTGTGTGGAAGGTTTTTCTGGATAAAATTTTCAATTTTTGGTTGGAAATTTGAAATCATATATTTATAATGATTTAAACATATTCTTTTAATTCCAAAAATATTTTATAAAAGATATAAAATGTTTATGACATTTTATAAAAGTTCTAATGACTTAGAAAAAATTTTCCTTTGATCATAGATTACAATAAACACTTTGTTTTTACATACCTTAAGTGATTTGGATGTAAAGAGAATATTAATCACTAAATACTTGTTTACGTCATAAATTTTAGTTCAATGAGTTTATGTTCTGTAATTATCAAAACGTAGAGGTATTGATAATATGTTACTAATGTTTTTAGGCATTATTTATGTCAACAATCTCCCCCTTTTTGATTATTACAAAACCTTAAATTCATTAGGTCTAAAAATTTATTTTTAGACAAGTAATTTAGAGTTTAATATTCTCTTCTCCCCCTTTTTGTAAAATCAAAAAGGTTAAATCGAGTAAGTTTCTTAAAAGAAGTTAAACGGGTAGAAAGCTCCCCCTAGATGTATGCTCGCCCTCATTTGAGAGAACCAAGGAAACGAGCTTTGCCAATGATTTTTCCACGCAAGTCACTACCGAAAATAACGTTACCTCTATTGTATGCCTTATACGTAGAAAATAGCTTGTGGTTCCCCGTCATGTGCCTCGAACATCCTATATCATTGATCCATTCGTCAGGCTCCAAGTCACTTCCTAAACATATTTCGTCGATTGTTTTTGCCACAAAATACTTTTCGTCTCTTGGTTTTTCCACTTCTTCTTTGTCACTATCACTCCATGTTCCACTAACAAAGGCGCCTTGATTTTTATAACCCAGCGGCTTTAGACATTCACCAATGAGATGATTTGGACTTCCACATCTAAAGCACTTTCTTTTCCCGTAGTTATCACTTCTATTTCTTTCGAACGGTTTTCTTTCGTCTCGTGGTGATCTAGTGAATCTTCCTCATCTCTTGAAGAATTTCTTGAATTCTCTTATGGCCATTGCAGATTCTTTGTCTTCACACTCGTCACTTGAGTCATCATCGTCACTAGGTTCCTTTTTGGCTTTTAGAGCAATGGATTTAGTTTGTTCGTTCTTGACTTTGACCGTTTCCGAATCTCTTCTTATAATTTCTTCATGGACCTTCAAGTTGCCAATAAGTTCACCATGTGATAACGTCATCAAATTCTTTGATTCCTCAATTGCCGTGACCTTAGCTCGCCATTTTAGATGCAATGCCCTAAGAAATTTCCTAACACAATTTTTACTAGAAAATGTCTCATCAAGTGCTTTTAAACTTGTGATAATAGTGTTAAATTTAGCAAAAGCATTATCAATTGATTCCTCTTCCGGAATCGTAAATTGTTCATATTGTTGTACAAGAAGATCTATTTTATTATCTTTGACTTGACTATTGCCTTGGTGAGTAATAAGTAGTGATTCCCAAATTTCTTTGGCGGTTTTACTCATAAAAATTCTTTCATATTCTTTACGTGGTAATGCATTATAAATTACCATTTTAGCTTCATTATTTTTAGCTAGTTTCTTTTTCAAATCATCATTTTGTTTTTCAAAAGGTACAATTTCATCCTTTTTAGTTTCCGGATTTTGTTGAGTGGGTGGAAAATCACCAAAGGTAATAACATTCCAAAGATCAAGATCTTTTGATTTCACATAAGTTTTGAATCTATTTTTCCAATATAAAAATCCATCACTTTCAAATAGTGGTGGTCTTTGCATATATTGCCCTTCCAAATATTTTTCAGATTCCATAGATCGTTACAAGTTTTAAAATACAATATATTTTAAAAATCTTGCTAGACGTGGCTCTTGATACCAATTGTGGAAAACTAGAAGGGGAGTTGAATAGTTTTACGTCTTTTTAATTTGTTATAGAAGATTGTTTGAGTGTTTTCTTTATTTTCAAAAATTTAGATTCGAGAATATGTGATCTCAAGTCTTGCACAATATAAACAACAATAAATATGTACGATATAGCAATAATAATGTAAGTAAAGAAATAAATGAGAGATGGAAAGATCGAACCGCGAGACATGAGATTTATAGTGGTTCGGCTACAAGGACACCTTCCTTGCCCTACTCCACTTCCCGAGCACATAACTCGAGAGTTTTCTTCACTATGTCAACAAGCTCCCTTATGGCGGAGAAAACCTTACACACCAATGTTCACACCACAACTTCGTCAAAACTTAATCACAACTTCTTCACAACCTCTTCACACCAATCAATCTTTACACCAATCTACCTCACAACTTTCTACTTCACACCTATCTACTTCACACCAATCATCTTCACTACACTCTACTTCCTAACTCTTCTCCTTCACAACAAACTACTAACCAATCACACTATCTATATACTTAGCTAAACTATCTACTATCAAATATTAACAACTAATTACACAAAGAGAGAGATACTATTGATGATGCTCTAACAACTTGGATGTGGAGGTCACAACAAGTTGTAATACTTCTTGTCTTGGAGGATAGAAGTATTCTTCTCTTGCACTTGAGAGGTTGATGTTTGGATCACTTTGAAACAAAGATTTATGTGTGTATGATCAAAGGATTAAGAGAATAGAAATGGAGATCTATAACAGAAAGTTTGGGAGTGCAAAAGGTGAGAAAAATCTGTGGAATGAACTAGTATTTATAGGGGAACAAACTACTGTTCTGGAGCGTGGTCAGTCCCCTTAATTAGGGGCCGGTCCCCTTAATAATTAAGGGGTCCGCCTTATGAATTAAGGGTCCGCACCCTCAAGAACGTTGGAGTAGTTTGTCCTCTTGCGGGGAAGGTTTTTCTGGATAAAATTTTCCATTTTTGGTTGGAAATTTGATATCATATATTTATAGTAATTTAAACATATTCTTTTAATTCCAAAAATATTTTATAAAAGATATAAAATGTTTATGACATTTTATAAAAGTTCTAATGACTTAGAAAAAAATTTCCTTTGATCGTAGATTGCAATAAACACTTTGTTTTCACATACCTTAAGTGATTTGGTTGTAAATAGAATATTAATCACTAAATAGTTGTTTACGTCATAAATTTTAGTTGAATGAGTTTATGTTTTGTAATTATCAAAACATAGAGGTATTGATAATATGTTAATAATGTTTTTAGTCATTATTTATGTCAACAATCTCCCCCTTTTTGATTATTACAAAACCTTAAACTCATTAGGTCTAAAAATTTATTTTTAGACAAGTAATTTATAGTTTAATATTCTCTTCTCCCCTTTTTTGTAAAATCAAAAAGGTAAAATCGAGTAAGCTTCATAAAAGAACTTAAACGGGTAGAAAGCTCCCCTTGATGTATGCTCCCCCTCATTTGAGAGCACCAAGGAAACGAGCTTTGCCAATGATTTTTCCACGCAAGTCACTACCGAAAATAACGTTACCTCTATTGTATGCCTTATACGTAGAAAATACCTTGTGGTTCCCCGTCATGTGCCTCGAACATCCGCTATCCTTGATCCATTCGTCAGGCTCCAAGTCAATTCCTAAACATATTTTGTCGGTTGTTTTTGCCACAAAACACTTTTCGTCTCTTGTTTTTTCCACTTCTTCTTTGTCACTATCACCGCATGTTCCACTAACAAAGGCGCCTTGATTTTCAAAACCCAACGGCTTTAGACATTCACCAATGAGATGATTTGGACTTACATATCTAAAGCACTTTCTTTTCCCGTAGTTATCACTTCTATTTCTTTGGAACAGTTTTCTTTCGTCTCGTGGTGATCTAGTGAATCTTCCTCGTCTCTTGAAGAATTTCTTGAATTCTCTTACGGCCATTGCATATTCTTTGTCGTCACTCTCGTCACTTGAGTCATCATCGTCACTAGGTTCCTTTTTGGCTTTTAGAGCAATGGATTTAGTTTGTTCTTTCTTGACTTTGACCGTTTCCGAATCTCTTCTTATAATTTCTTCATGGACCTTCAAGTTGCCCATAAGTTCATCAAGTGATAACGTCATCAAATTCTTTGATTCTTCAATTGCCGTGACCTTAGCTCGCCATTTTGGATGCAATGCCCTAAGAAATTTCCTAACACAAATTTTACTAGAAAATGTCTCATCAAGTGCTTTTAAACTTGTGATAATAGTGTTAAATTTAGTAAAAGCATTATCAATCGATTCCTCTTCCGGAATTGTAAATTGTTCATATTGTTGTACAAGAAGATCTATTTTATTATCTTTGACTTGACTATTGCCTTGGTGAGTAATAAGTAGTGATTCCCAAATTTCTTTGGCGGTTTTACACATAAAAATTCTTTCATATTCTTTACGTGGTAACGCATTATAAATTACCATTTTAGCTTCATTATTTTTAGCTAGTTTCTTTTTCAAATCATCATTTTGTTTTTCAAAAGGTACAATTTCATCCTTTTTAGTTTCCGGATTTTGTTGAGTGGGAGGAAAATCACCAAAGGTATTAACAGGCCAAAGATCAAGATCTTTTGATTTCACAGAAGTTTCGAATCCATTTTTCCAATATAAAAATCCATCACTTTCAAATAGTGGTGATCTTTGCATAGATTGCCCTTCTAAATATTTTTCAGATTCGATAGATCATTACAAGTTTTAAAATACAATATATTTTAAAAATCTTGCTAGACGTGGCTCTTGATACAAATTGTGGAAAACTAGAAGGGGGTTGAATAGTTTTACGTCTTTTTAATTTGTTATAAAAGATTGTTTGAGTGTTTTCTTTATTTTCAAAAATTTAGATTCGAGAATATGTGATCTCAAGTCTTGCACAATATAAACAACAATAAATATGTACGATATAGCAATAATAAAGTAAGTAAAGAATTAAATGAGAGATGGAAAGATCGAACCGCGAGATAAGAGATTTATAGTGGTTCGGCTACAAGGACACCTTCCTTGCCCTACTCCACTCCTCGAGCACTAACTCGAGAGTTTTCTTCACTATGTCAACAAGCTCCCTTATGGCGGAGAAAACCTTACACACCAATGTTCACACCACAACTTAATCACAACTTAATCACAACTTCTACACAACCTCTTCACACCAATCAATCTTCACACCAATCTACCTCACAACTTTCTACTTCACACCTATCTACTTCACACCAATCTTCTTCACTACAATCTACTTCCAACTCTTCTCATTCACAACAAACTACTAACCAATCACACTATCTATATACCTAGCTAAATTATCTACTATCAAATATTCACAACTAATTACACAAAGAGATAGATACTATTGATGATGCTCTAACAACCTGGATGTGGAGGTCACAACAAGTTGTAATACTTCTTGTCTTGGAGGATAGAAGTATTCTTCTCTTGCACTTGAGAGGATGATGTTTGGATCACTTTGAAACAAAGAATTATGTATGTATGATCAAAGGATTAAGAGAATAGAAATGGAGATCTAGAACTGAAAGTTTGGGAGTGCAAAAGGTGAGAAAAATCTGTGGAATGAACTAGTATTTATAGGGGAACAAACTACTGTTCTGGAGCGTGGTCGGTCCCCTTAATTAGGGGCCGGTCCACTTAATAATTAAGGGGGCCGCCTTATGAATTAAGGAGGCCGCCCCCTCCAGAATGTTGGAGTAGTTTGTCCTCTTGTGGGGAAGGTTTTTCTGGATAAAATTTTCCATTTTTGGTTGGAAATTTGAAATCATATATTTATAGTGATTTAAACATATTCTTTTAATTCCAAAAATATTTTATAAAAGATCTAAAATGTTTATGACATTTTATAAAAGTTCTAATGACTTAGAAAAAAATTTCCTTTGATCATAGATTCCAATAAACACTTTGTTTTTACATACCTTAAGTGATTTGGATGTAAAGAGAATATTAATCTCTAAATAATTGTTTACGTCATAAATTTTAGTTCAATGAGTTTATGTTTTGTAATTATCAAAACATAGAGGTATTGAACATATGTTAATAATGTTTTTAGGCATTATTTATGTCAACAATCTCCCCATTTTTGATTATTACAAAACCTTAAACTCATTAGGTCTAAAAATTTATTTTTAGACAAGTAATTTATAGTTTAATATTCTCTTCTCCCCCTTTTTGTTAAATAAAAAAGGTTAAATCGAGTAAGCTTCATAAAAGAAGTTAAACGGGTAGAAAGCTCCCCCTTGATGTATGCTCCCCTTCATTTGAGAGCACCAAGGAAACGAGCTTTGCCAATGATTTTTCCACGCAAGTCACTACCGAAAATAACGTTACCTCTATTGTATGCGTTATACGTAGAAAATAGCTTGCGGTTCCCCGTCATGTGCCTCGAACATCCGCTATCCTTGATCCATTCGTCAGGCTCGAAGTCAATTCCTAAACATATTTCGTCTGTTGGTTTTGCTACAAAACATTTTTCGTCTCTTGGTTTTTCCACTACTTCTTTGTCACTATCACTCCATGTTCCACTAACAAAGGCGCTTTGATTTTCATAACCCAGCGGCTTTAGACATTCACCAATGAGATGATTTGGACATCCACATCTAAAGCACTTTCTTTTCCCGTAGTTATCACTTCTATTTCTTTGGAACGGTTTTCTTTCGTCTCGTGGTGATCTAGTGAATCATCCTCGTCTCTTGAAGAATTTCTTGAATTCTCTTACGGCCATTGCATAATCTTTGTCTTCACTCTCGTCACTTGAGTCATCATCGTCACTAGGCTCCTTTTTGGCTTTTAGAGCAATGGATTTAGTTTGTTCTTTCTTGACTTTGACCACTTCCGAATCTCTTCTTATAATTTCTTCAGGGACCTTGAAGTTGCCAATAAGTTCATCAAGTGATAACGTCATCAAATTCTTCGATTCTTCAATTGCCGTGACCTTAGCTCGCCATTTTGGATGCAATGCCCTAAGAAATTTCCTAACACAATTTTTACTAGAAAATGTCTCATCAAGTGCTTTTAAACTTGTGATAATTGTGTTAAATTTAGCAAAAGCATTATCAATTGATTCCTCTTCCGGAATTGTAAATTGTTCATATTGTTGTACAAGAAGATCTATTTTATTATCATTGACTTGACTATTGCCTTGGTGAGTAATAAGTAGTGATTCTCAAATTTCTTTGGCGGTTTTACACATAAAAATTCTTTCATATTCTTTACGTGGTAATGCATTATAAATAACCATTTTAGCTTCATTATTTTTAGCTAGTTTCTTTTTCAAATCATCATTTTGTTTTTCAAAAGGTACAATTTCATCCTTTTTAGTTTCCGGATTTTGTTGAGTGGAAGGAAAATCACCAAAGGTAATAACATGCCAAAGATCAAGATCTTTTGATCTCACATAAGTTTCGAATCTATATTTCCAATATCAAAATCCATCACTTTCAAATAGTGGTCGTCTGTGCATATATTGCCCTTCTAAATATTTTTCAGATTCCATAGATCGTTACAAGTTTTAAAATATAATATATTTTAAAAATCATGCTAGACGTGGCTCTTGATACCAATTGTGGAAAACTAGAAGGGGGGGTTGAATAGTTTTACGTGTTTTTAATTTGTTATAAATGATTGTTTGAGTGTTTTCTTTATTTTCAAAAATTTAGATTTGATAATATGTGATCTCAAGTCTTGCACAATATAAACAACAATAAATATGTACAACAATAATAATGTAAGTAAAGAAATAAATGAGAGATGGAAAGATCGAACCTCGAGACAAGAGATTTATAGTGGTTCGGCTACAAGGACACCTTCCTTGCCCTACTCCATTCCCCGAGCACCTAACTCGAGAGTTTTCTGCACTTTGTCAACAAGCTCCCTTATGGCGGAGAAAACCTTACACACCAACGTTCACACCACAACTACGTCACAAATTAATCACAACTTCTTCACAACCTCTTCATACCAATCAATCTTCACACCAATCTACCTCACAACTTTCTTCTTCACACCTATCTACTTCACACCAATCTTCTTCACTACAATCTACTTCCTAACTCTTCTCCTTCACAACAAACTACTAACCAATCACACTATCTATATACCTAGCTAAACTATCTACTATCAAATATTCACAACTAATAACACAAAGAGATAGATACTATTGATGATGCTCTAACAACTTGGATGTGGAGGTCACAACAAGTTGTAATACTTTTTGTCTTGGACGATAGAAGTATTCTTCTCTTGCACTTGATAGGATGATGTTTGTATTACTTTGAAATAAAGATTTATATATGTATGATCAAAGGATTAAGAGAATAGAAATGGAGATTTAGAAAAGGAAGTTTGGGAGTGCAAAAGGTGAGAAAAATCTGTGGAACGAACTAGTATTTATAGGGGAACAAACTACTATTCTGGAGCGTGGTCGGTCCCCTTAATTAGGGGCCGGTCCCCTTAATAATTAAGGGGGCCGCCCCCTCGAGAACGTTGGAGTAGTTTGTCCTCTTGTGGGGAAGGTTTTTCTGGATAAAATTTTCCATTTTTGGTTGGAAATTTGAAATCATATATTTATAGTGATTTAAACATATTCTTTTAATTCCAAAAATATTTTATAAAAGATATAAAATGTTTATGACATTTTATAAAAGTTCTAATGACTTAGAAAATTTTTTCCTTTGATCATAGATTGCAATAAACAGTTTATTTTTACATACCTTAAGTGATTTGGATGTAAAGAGAATATTAATCACTAAATACTTGTTTACGTCATAAATTTTAGTTCAATGAGTTTATGTTTTGTAATTATCAAAACATAGAGGTATTGATATTATGTTAATAATGTTTTTAGGCATTATTTATTTCAACAATCTCCCCATTTTTGATTATTACAAAACCTTAAACTCATTAGGTTTAAAATTTATTTTTAGACAATTAATTTAGAGTTTAATATTCTCTTCTCCCCCTTTTTGTAAAATCAAAAAGGTTAAATCGAGTAAGCTTCATAAAAGAAGTTAAACGGGTAGAAAGCTCCCCCTCATTTGAGAGCACCAAGTAAACGAGCTTTGCCAATGATTTTTCAACGCAAGTCACTACAAAAAATAACGTTACCTCTATTGTATGCCTTATACGTAGAAAATAGCTTGCGGTTCCCCGTCATGTGCCTCGAACATCCGCTATCCTTGATCCATTCGTCAGGCTCCAAGTCAATTTCTAAACATATTTCGTCTGTTGGTTTTGCTACAAAACATTTTTCGTCTCTTGGTTTTTCCACTTCTTCTTTGTCACTATCACTCCATGTTCCACTAACAAAGGCGCCTGGATTTTCATAACCCAGCGGCTTTAGACATTCACCAATGAGATGATTTGGACATCCACATCTAAAGCACTTTCTTTTCCCGTAGTTATCACTTCTATTTCTTTGGAACGGTTTTCTTTCGTCTCGTGGTGATCTAGTGAATCATCCTCGTCTCTTGAAGAATTTCTTGAATTCTCTTACAGCCATTGCATATTCTTTGTCTTCACTCTCGTCACTTGAGTCATCATCGTCACTAGGCTCCTTTTTGGCTTTTAGAGCAATGGATTTAGTTTGTTCTCTCTTGACTTTGACCGTTTCCGAATCTCTTCTTATAATTTCTTCATGGACCTTCAAGTTGCCAATAAGTTCATCAAGTGATAACGTCATCAAATTCTTTGATTCTTCAATTGCCGTGACCTTAGCTCGCCATTTTGGATGCAATGCCCTAAGAAATTTCCTAACACAAATTTTACTAGAAAATGTCTCATGAAGTGCTTTTAAACTTGTGATAATAGTGTTAAATTTAGCAAAAGCATTATCAATTGATTCCTCTTCCGGAATTGTAAATTGTTCATATTGTTGTACAAGAAGATCTATTTTATTATCTTTGACTTGACTATTGCCTTGGTGAGTAATAAGTAGTGATTCCCAAATTTCTTTGGCGGTTTTACACATAAAAATTCTTTCATATTCTTTACGTGGTAACGCATTATAAATTACCATTTTAGCTTCATTATTTTTAGCTAGTTTCTTTTTCAAATCATCATTTAGTTTTTCAAAAGGTCCAATTTCATACTTTTTAGTTTCCGGATTTTGTTGAGTGGGAGGAAAATCACCAAAGGTATTAACATGCCAAAGATCAAGATCTTTTGATTTCACATAAGTTTCGAATCAATTTTTCCAATATAAAAATCCATCACTTTCAAATAGTGGTGTTCTTTGTATAGATTGCCCTTCTAAATATTTTTCAGATTATATAGATTGTTACAAGTTTTAAAATACAATATATTTTAAAAATCTTGCTAGACGTGGCTCTTGATACCAATTGTGGAAAACTAAAAGGGGGGTTGAATAGTTTTACGTCTTTTTAATTTAGATTCGATAATATGTGATCTCAAGTCTAGCACAATATGAACAAAAAAAATATGTACGATATAGCAATAATAATGTAAGTAATGAAATAAATGAGAGATGGAAAGATCGAACCGCGAGACAAGAGATTTATAGTGGTTCGGCTACAAGGACACCTTGCTTGCCCTCCTCCACTCCCCGAGCACCTAACTCGAGAGTTTTCTTCAGTATGTCAACAAGCTCCCTTATGGCGGAGAAAACCTTACAAACCAATGTTCAAACCACAACTTTGTCACAACTTAATCACAACTTCTTCACAACCTCTTCACACCAATCAATCTTCACACCAATCTACCTCACAACTTTCTACTTCACACCTATCTACTTCACACCAATCTTGTTCACTACAATCTACTTCCTAACTCTTCTCCTTCACAACAAACTACTAACCAATCACACTATCTATATACCTAGCTAAACTATCTACTATCAAATATTCACAACTAATTACACAAAGAGATAGACACCATCGATGATGCTATAACAACTTGGATGTGAAGGTCACAACAAGTTGTAATTCTTCTTGTCTTGGAGGATAGAAGTATTCTTCTCTTGCACTTGAGAGGATGATGTTTGGATGACTTTGAAACAAAGATTTATGTATGTATGATCAAAGGATTAAGAGAATAGAAATGGAGATCTAGAATAGAAAGTTTGGGTGTGCAAAAGGTGAGAAAAATCTGTGGAATGAACTAGTATTTATAGGGGAGCAAACTACTATTCTGGAGCGTGGTCGGTCCCCTTAATTAGGGGCCGGTCCCCTTAATAATTAAGGGGCCCGCCTTATGAATTAAGGGGGCCGCCCCCTCAAGAACGTTGGAGTAGTTTGTCCTCTTGTGGGGAAGGTTTTTCTGGATAAAATTTTCCATTTTTGGTTGGAAATTTGAAATCATATATTTATAGTGATTTGAACATATTCTTTTAATTCCAAAAATATTTTATAAAAGATATAAAATGTTTATGACATTTTATAAAAGTTCTAATGACTTAGAAAAAATTTTCCTTTGATCATAGATTGCAATAAACACTTTGTTTTTACATACCTTAAGTGATTTGGATGTAAATAGAATATATCACTAAATACTTATTTACGTCATAAATTTAGTTCAATGAGTTTATGTTTTGTAATTATCAAAACATAGAGGTACTGATAATATGTTAATAATGCTTTTAGGTATTATTTATATCAACAATCTCCCCCTTTTTGATTATTACAAAACCTTAAACTCATTAGGTCTAAAAATTTATTTTTAGACAAGTAATTTAGAGTTTAATATTCTCTTCTCCCTCTTTTTGTAATCAAAAAGGTTAAATCAAGTAAGCTTCATAAAAGAAGTTAAACGGGTACAAAGCTCCCCCTTGATGTATGCTGCCCCTAATTTGAGAGCACCAAGGGAACGAGCTTTGCCAATGATTTTTCCACGCAAGTCACTACCGAAAATAACGACACCTCTATTGTATGCCTTATACGTAGAAAATAGCTTGCGGTTCCCCGTCATGTGCCTTGAACATCCGCTATCCTTGATCCATTCGTCAGGCTCCAGGTCAATTCCTAAACATATTTCGTCGGTTGTTTTTGCCACAAAACACTTTTCGTCTCTTGGTTTTTCCACTTCTTCTTTGTCACTATCACTGCATGTTCCACTAACAAAGGCGCCTTGATTTTCATAACCCATCGGCTTTAGACATTCACCAATGAGATGATTTGGACTTCCACATCTAAAGCACTTTCTTTTCCCGTAGTTATCACTTCTGTTTCTTTGGAACGATTTTCTTTCATCTCGTGGTGATCTAGTGAATCTTCCACGTCTCTTGAAGAATTTCTAGAATTCTCTTACAGCCATTTCATATTCTTTGTCTTCACTCTCGTCACTTGAGTCATCATCGTCACTAGGTTCCTTTTTGGCTTTTAGAGCAATTGATTTAGTTTGTTCTTTCTTGACTTTGACCATTTCCGAATCTCTTCTTATAATTTCTTCATGGACCTTCAAGTTTCCAATAAGTTCATCAAGTGATAACGTCATCAAATTCTTTGATTCTTCAATTTCCGTGACCTTAGCTCGCCATTTTGGATGCAATGCCCTAACAAATTTCCTAACACAATTTTTACTAGAAAATGTCTCATCAAGTGCTTTTAAACTTGTGATAATAATGTTAAATTTAGCAAAAGCATTATCAATTGATACCTCTTCCGGAATCGTAAATTGTTTATATTGTTGTACAAGAAGATCTATTTTTTTACCTTTGACTTGACTATTGCCTTGGTGAGTAATAAGCAGTAATTCCCAAATTTCTTTGGCGGTTTTACACATAAAAATTCTTTCATATTCTTTACGTGGTAACGCATTATAAATTACCATTTTAGCTTCATTATTTTTAGCTAGTTTCTTTATCAAATCATCATTTTGTTTTTCAAAAGGTACAATTTCATCCTTTTTAGTTTCCGGATTTTGTTAAGTGGGAGGAAAATCACCAAAGGTAATAACATGCCAAAGATCAAGATCTTTTGATTTCACATAAGTTACGAATCTATTTTTCCAATATAAAAATCCATCACTTTCAAATAGTGGTGGTCTTTGCATAGATTGCCCTTCTAAACATTTTTCAGATTCCATAGATCGTTACAAGTTTTAAAATACAATATATTTTAAAAATCTTGCTAGACGTGGCTCTTGATACCAATTGTGGAAAACTAGAAGGGGGGTTGAATAGTTTTACGTCTTTTTAATTTGTTATAAAAGATTGTTTGAGTGTTTTCTTTATTTTAAAAAATTTAGATTCGATAATATATGATCTCAAGTCTTGCACAATATAAACAACAATAAATATATACGATATAGCAATAATAATGTAAGTAAAGAAATAAATGAGAGATGGAAAGATCGAACCACGAGACAAGAGATTTATAGTGGTTCGGCTACAAGGACACCTTGCTTGCCCTACTCCATTTCCCGATCACCTAACTCGAAAGTTTTCTTCACTATGTCAACAAGCTCCCTTAAGGGGGAAAAAACCTTACACACCAATGTTCACACCACAACTTCGTCACAACTTAATCACAACTTCTTCACAACCTCTTCACACCAATCAATCTTCACACCAATCTACCTCACAACTTTCTACTTCACACCTATCTACTTCACACCAATCTTCTTCACTACAATCTACTTCCTAACTCTTCTCCTTCACAACAAACTACTAACCAATCACACTATCTATATACCTAGCTAAACTATCTACTATCAAATATTTACAACTAATTACACAAAGAGATAGATACTATTGATGATGCTCTAACAACTTGGATGTGGAGGTCACAACAAGTTGTAATACTTCTTGTCTTGGAGGATAGAAGTATTCTTCTCTTGCACTTGAGAGGATGATGTTTGGATCACTTTGAAACAAAGATTTATGTATGTATGATCGAAGGATTAAGAGATTAGAAATGGAGATCTAGAACAGAAAGTTTGGGAGTGCAAAAGGTGAGAAAAATTTGTGGAATGAACTAGTATTTATAGGGGAACAAACTACTGTTCTGGAGCGTGGTTGGTCCCCTTAATTAGGGGCCGGTCCCCTTAATAATTAAGGGGGCCGCCTTTTGAATTAAGGGGGCCGCCCCCTCCAGAACGTTGGAGTACTTTTTCATCTTGTGGGGAAGGTTTTTCTGGATAAAATTTCCCATTTTTGGTTGGAATTTGAAATCATATATTTATAGTGATTTAAACATATTCTTTTAATTCCAAAAGTATTTTATAAAAGATATAAAATGTTTATGACATTTTATAAAAGTTCTAATGACATAGAAAATTTTTTCCTTTGATCATAGATTGCAATAAACACTTTATTTGTACATACCTTAAGTGATTTGGATGTAAAGAGAATATTAATCACTAAATACTTGTTTACGTCATAAATTTTAGTTCAATGAGTTTATGTTTTGTAATTATCAAAACATAGAGGTATTGATAATATGTTAATAATGTTTTTAGGCATTATTTATGTCAACAGTGCTTAAGGCTTTTTAAAAGTCCTCTAAGTATTTCTTCCTGGATATCTCGCTCCCATCAATATCATAATTCAAGGTGACCGAATAATCCAAGTCAGCTTCAACTAAAGAAGATACATTAAGCAAGGCAAGCTCTTGATGAGCCAAATCACCTTTTATAGTTAGCGATGATATGTAAGGAGCATTGATTTTGACACAAACTATATAATCCTCGTTTAGATCAATCTCAAAATTAGAGTTGTATCCAGAGACCACCAACTCATTAATACTCTTTGAAGTAACGTTAATGCGCCTATAACCATAGCAATTGTTCAACTCGAGAGTTTCTAAACAAGGGCTTCCCGATAATATCTTTGCAAGCATATCTTCATTGAGTGTGCCACATGTTATACACAAAGACTCAAGTCCTATCCAGCTAATCACCCCATTAGGAGGATTAAAGGAATAGCAGGTCATGCTTACATATAATTTAATACTTAATTTGACTATCGGGTTTGACATATAGCTTTAATCAAATATAGCAGTTCAACTTATAAATATAAAGATTTGGTGTTAGACTTCATTAAAATATAGCAATTACCTTAAAAATATGTCGTTCCCTCCCATTATTTCTAGGAATGTCCGGGTTTGGATTAAATGATGTTGGTTGTATAACTTCTTGAGCAAACACCAACATTTGATCCAATACTTCGTGAAAACACTTATGAATTGTTTGTTTTGAGCGTTGAAACCTACGCTTCAAAACTGAAAAACGTTGGTTGTGTCCAATTATCATTAGGAAAATAGCCATTTTCTCCTCTACCGATACATGTTTGCTATCTTTTAACCAACCTTTTTAAAATATGTGCATAGTTGAACAAAGGAATCATGGGACATGCGCAATAACTCCATACATTGTAAGTTATTTCCTTGTAAAAGCTCTTGAGTGTATTGATACCCGGTCATTGCTGATGTATTGTCTCTTTTTTCGTTTTAACAGTTTTGGACGAAAGTACTTAAAATAAAAGTAAATAAGAAAGATAAAGCAAAGTGTTTCTTGAAATCCCATTTAAACCTGTAACAAAAATACATATAACAATTTAAACCTGTGACTATTAATGATCGTGGTGCTTATAGACACAAAATAGTTATTTATGATCATGCGTTGGCCAAATATGCAAAGTCCAGGTAAAAAAAATGCAAAGTCCACTGGATAAATGCCAACAAAAAAATAGTTCAATAATGCAAAGTATCAAAACATCAAATAGTTATCCTAAAGTACCAAATGACATAAAACATCAAATATTTCAAAACTACAAAGTACCAAATCACAGAAAACAACATAATACTTCAACATTACAAAGTACTGAATGACACAAAACGCAAAATAGTTTAACAAAAACACCTAATAATTAAACATTCAAATAAGACCCAATTGCTTCCCAACCTTTTGAATGTAACCCTTTAACACGTTCGGGTCTGATGGTAAGGTCATCCAATTGTCTCTATAGTTGCCCCCTGGTTGACTAAAGATAAGAAATGCCGTCAAATATAGTGGATCACTAGATTCCAACTTGAGGTCCTTTAACTTTTCATGACACTCCTCTGCTGATGGCCCTTTATTCTTAGAAAACCCACCTTTAGCCATGTTAATAATTGCTTGTTTCATATCCTCCTCGAACTCAGAAACACCACCTTTAGCTTTTTTCTTTGGCCTAATTTGACTCGGTGACTTGCCTCGACTAGGTGACTTACCTCTACTAGGTGACTTAACTCGACTAGGTAACTTACCTCGCCTAGGTGACTTAGTAGGACGAACCGAAGTACTACTTTCAAAACCGTTGTCATATTCGGTGTCAGAATCAACATTAAGGTTTTCGTTGGTAGGTGGAGGAACCGAAGAACCACCTTCATCAATAGGAACATCTTCAATTTGAAGTACTTGGTTAACGGGATTATGGGAAGATGATGGTGTTCGATTCCGTTTCCCAAAAACTTGACATTTTGGACCAGTAGCGGCACACTTTTCATACAAATCGGCACAAAGGTGGGGATAAGGCAATGGACTATTTCTCAAGTTATTAGTTTTGTTGTTTGTCTACGTAAAAAATGCACAAAAAAATATATCAATAACATAACTATTAGTATTAGATAGAGTTTATTTGTAAAAGTAAAAAAACAAAGTAGTCAAAAACACACCTTAACATTAAGGTCTCTCCACTCTTCTTTTTCCTCTTTTTTGTTTTGAAGAAAACAATTATCTATGTTTATTTAATTTGTTTTTCTTTTGTCATAGGTGAGAAAAACAAAGAGTTTCAATAATTTTGATAATTGTTTTGTCTTTTTGAAACTATTTTTTTCTCATATAAGACAAAGGAAAACAATTAAATAAACATAGATAATTGTTTTCTTTAAAACAAAAAAGAGGAAAAAGAAAAACCAACAATGAAGTAAATGAAATAATTTTATTAAACAACACTCTTTTTATTTTAGTACAAGTCACATATGTGTGTATAGAGGCATATAAACTTATATCCCTGTATCCAAACAATTCAAATTTAATAAATGAAAAAATATCCGATTCCAAAATCTTGAAGAAGAAAATGTTAAATGTGTTTTGCTTAACATTTATGCGTTTTTGCTTAACATTTATGAAATTAAAACAACTAATATGCTTAAAATGACGAAGATCTATCAATTTAGACGTATCATTCTAACTTTATGGAAATTTGTAAAATTTTTATAAAAAATGAACAATTTTACACATAAATTAAGTGAGTAATGACAACAGTTCAAAAGATTATAATTACAGATTACGTTTCTGAAAATATTAGGTCTAGGGACTATTTTTGACATTTCTTAGAAGTTATAAGTATAAGGACCCTTTTTGCAAAGTTATAAAACCCAAGGATAAAAAGTTAAATAATTATAAACTTAAAAGGACTAGTTTTGCAAAATGTTATAAAGTTAAGGGTATAAATAGTAAAATCTGAAAACTTATAAGTCCAAGGGTTATTTTTGTCATTTTCTCAAAATATAGAAGTTTAGGGACTAATGGTGTCAAGTATAGATAGTTATAAGTATAAATAATATAAGTATTATAAGTATAGGGTAAATTTTGTAAATATATAAACTATAAAGGTGAAAAGTGAAAATATTTTATAAATATAAAACTTAATTAAACTTAGAAGCATAACACAATACTAGGGAGCTTCATGTGAGGAGTACCATGTGGATATTTCGTTTTGACGAGTTTGCTGGGTTTACGAATTAAAGTGCCCTGGCTCCTCAAACGATTATTGCATGTACTTCTGGATTATGATGGCCCGAACGGTGTTATGTTATAACTAAACTTAATAACAACATAGCTCAATAGTAGGGAGCTTCATGTGAGAAGTATTAACTTCTGAATTGTGATGGCCTGAACGGTATTATGTTGATAACATAATACAATAGTAGGGAGCTTCATGTGAGGAGTCATATACTTCTGGATTATGATGGCCCGAATGGTGTTATGTTATATCTAAAACATTAACAAACCTAAGAATGATTAATTAAGAACCCTAAATTAAACAACTAGAGCTTGACGTACATCCAAACCTACAACACACCAGGATACATGAGTAAGGCAGTCTAGTTCCAGAGTCACTTTTTGCATCAATTAGATTTCTCTAAGCCCAGGTGAGTTCATAGCCTCACACTCTTTTAAATTCTGTGAATTTCGTAGCCTCACATCTTTTTAAACTTTCACTCCAAATGCTTTACAAACCCTGTGAGGGGGATACATGCTAGTTGCTTTAATTAAAATAGAATACAAGTTTTTTTCTTTGGTTGTTGCACGAGTAAACTATCTGCCACCACTACATAACTAAAATTTATGAATCTAATCATTTGGAATATTTTACCCACGCGAACGCGAATATAGTTGATAGATCTATTGGAGTTTGACAACTCCCGTTGGTATTAACATCTATCTGGATGGTACCAATAAGTACTATATTTGAACCCACCGAAGGATTAACTTTAGCAAGTTATCCTTCCCGTTCCCTCATGGTTTGGTCTGCAGACCCCATGACCCGGACTATTAACGTGTGGTTCATGAGCTTAGTGCAACACACCCCACTCTTGATAATTGTGCATGCATCACAATTATCACACACACACAACATTTTCCCAGATGGGTGTAACAACGGAACCCAGGGAACTTATATTCACTAACACTTAAACCTATGACTCTCACTCAACACCTAGTGTTGACTTTTAAGCATGTATTCTAGGTTTATCACTTCTACGAAGATATGGCAGAAGGAAGCACTAAACTCAGAGGACTTTCAAACCGGTTATCATTCAAACATAACTTAACACCTAGACTTTAGGACCTCATCAAAAGTAAAAGTATATCTTTTACTATAAAATCTGATAATTAAATGAATGATAACTAAATTTCTAAAAACGTCTCTTTTTGATTCGTTTTCTATTACTATAACTGTGATTCCATGGAGTAATACCCCAACACTTAATCCGCTGCGATCAGTGAAAATGGGGGTGTTACAAATAACTGGAAAATCAGGTTGGAAGTGGAAAATGGTCCACTATTTATAGGCAAAGAGAAAAATTACCGTTACAGGGGGACGGTACCACTAAATACCCGAAGGTACCACTAAATTTAGTGGTACCATGGTACCGTCCCAGACATAGACGCTCCATATTTTGTTTTTAGTGGTGAAGGTTTATTTGGGGAAGTTTGGAGCTGATTGGGGGGGGGGGGGGGGGGGGGGGAAGTAGCTATTGATGATTTTAAACTTATTTATTAAATAAAAACATTTCTTTTTAATTCCAAATAATTTGTAAAATATATTTTTTAAAACATGTTTTGTCACATTAAAAATGTGAAGTTTAGAAAAGTATAATCCTTTGATCATTTATCAACTAATAGATTTTGTTTTCCATACTTTGAGTGATTTACGTTGAGATGGAAATCTACGACTTTGTTGAAGCATACTTGAGACGTCGAGAGATGATGTAAGTATGCATTGATGATTTGTGTAAATAAGTAACTTGCGTATTTTACGTTATGCATTACAAGTTACATGTTTGTCATCATTAAAACCGAAGAAACCGTTAAGTTTAAATATCATAATATTTGCACTAACATAATAATTGATAACAATTATACAAAAAAAAAAATTAAAACCTAATCCATTTATATATTTTGCATCAAGTATTATATAACAAAAAAAAAATAATAAGATCAAAGTTAATTAAAAAAAATCTACAAAATTCAATTAATACGGGGCAAATGGAGTAAATAAGTAATTTATATTTACTAATGATTTAAATCATCCAAATCTTAATAACAACATAATTTAAAATTTTTCATCCAATTTGTTATGTTAACTGAGTTTCTTAACTTAATGTAATTGTAGTGAATTAAATTACAATTACGTGGCAAACTGCACGACTCTTTGCTTAGTCTGCTATTCTCTCTTAAGAGGAGAGACGAATTTGCTAATTCTTTCTCTATATACTTGGGAAACAAGGTTTTTAGGACCTCTAAAGAGGGGAATAATACTGGACTAGAAGTAGAAGGGATGGTTGTATGGCATCTATGAAAGCATTGACTACATATCTTCTTCAATATTACAAATTCCATACCCTCTATTGGCATTGTGTTAGTCAATACAAAATGAAGAAGATAAATTGGATTGACTAATGTTACAATGTGCTTTTTTACAAAGTCATTTCTCAATTCATATGTTGTATACGATAGTGCAGAAGACAAGCTCTTTTTTCTGACATTGGCTTCCCAATTGCATATACCAAAAGACTGTACCAAAAGAATTGCTACCTTTCTTTTCGATATCGAATTGACCTAGACATCAAGAGCTCTGTTATTGCAAACGTTACGACGTTTAATCGTTTTAGGAATACAAATATTCCTATAAAAGACTCGGTCACCTAAATATTGTAATAGCATTAAGTTAGCTCATAGTTAGTTAGTTAATTAGATATTAGTTTAGTTTAAGTAACACCGTGGAAGAAGGACGGGTCTTTACCCACTGTACGCCTGATCCACAGCTCGGGTGTGGGAGTTTTTATTCTTTGTATAAATACCCCTCTCCCACCAAGGGAGAGGGTTGGACCTTCTCATTCTATCTAATCTAACATATCATTTTCTCTCTCAAGATTCCAAGTTTTCTTCCTTTTTGTTTTTCTCTATAACGATACGCCACCCAAATCTTAGGTATCATCATGTTTGTGACTTAGATACTATCCTACAATTGGTATCAGAGCCAGGTTTCATCTTAGGGCCTTGGTGAATCATATTGGGTGTGGTTTTGTTTAGTTTTTTGTTACTTTGAAGTGTTTCTCTTGAAAGCATATTGGTTTTATTTTTATAGTGTTATTAGACATGTTAAAGATGTACTTTTATGATCTTTGGTGTTAGTATAACATTGTGTTTCAGTTGGTTACACTATATCATACGTTTATTTGAAGTTTGGATTGGGTTTGAGTAGTTATTCTTGTCTGCGGTTAGCTTCACTGCCTCTTTTCATCGTTGCGATTTGCTTCTGGATTCTGTGGTTAGTTTGTTTGTGATTACTATTTTGGGTAAACAGATAAAACGCAAGGAAAGTGACAGTTTTGGACCAATGTGGACTGCGATTTGCTCCTGCGGTTTGGTGGTCTGCGATTAAATATTTGTGGTTTGCTCTTGTGGTTTGCGTTTTCTGCGGTTACCACACTTGCGATTTGATCATCTTGCGGTTTCCTCCTTACTGCGGTTTGTGCCTAGCATTTTACTCACCTAGAGGTTAACTTACCTTGTGGTTTGTTTAGTCTGCGGTTAGTGACTCTCTGCGGTTATCTCTCCTGCGGTTAGCTCTTCCTGCGATTTGCTCATCTGGTTGCTGTTTGCTCCTACTTTGCGGTTTGTTCTTTTAGGTTGCGACTTTATCAACTTGTTTGGCAATTTACTAAGTGATGAGATTCGTGTGATAGGTTAATCATTTTGCAATTCGTGAATTGTTGTAACTTTAGTCATTTCAGTTAATCTAATTATGATCTGACGTTGTGAGTTAATCCTTACAACTTGACTAATCTCAATTGGATATATTTTAACTTGACTTGTCACAACTTAACACTTGATGCCAACTGTGACTCATCTGGTTTCTCTCTATTAGTTTAACTTGCTAAGTATATCTTCCGGTTTCTTTTGTTGACTTTAGTAAAATCCCTAGAAAGAATCATTTCTCGGTTTAAGTCACACAAGCTGTAAAATCCCGTTTGAAGACTTTGAGATGTCGACAGTTTCAGATGACATTCAAGCTGCTGGGTCCGACACCCGACCACCGATGCTAGACAGGACAGATTATGAATCATGGGCACAAACAATCAGATTGTATTGCTTAGGTAAAGAAAACGGTGAGAACATTTTGCGATCTATCGATGAAGGTCCTATGCAGATGGGTACAACCAGAGATGCTATCTCCACGGCTGAGGATGGTTCTGTCATCCATGGTATTGATAGACCACGCACTTACAATGATCTCAATGATGTTGAAAAGAAGCGCTATGATGCTGACATTCGAGCCTCCAACATCGTGATACAAGGGTTACCCAAAGATGTGTACAAACTAATCAACTTCAACACTGAAGCCAAAGCTGTTTGGGACAATGTCAAAATGCTTCTGCCTGGATCGGAGCTGACCAAAGAAGACCGTGAATCTCAACTGTATGATGAGTTTGAGCATTTCAAAATGAATCCTGGTGAAAACATTACCGACTACTATGTCAGATTTCACAAGCTGGTTAATGACAAGAGAATGATCAGAATGACAATGGCCAACATTCAAATCAACTCTAAATTTGTAAACAACATGTCACCTGAGTGGGATCGTTTTGTTACAGCAGTTAAGCTCAACAAAGGATTGAGAAATACGAACTATGAACAATTGTTTGCATATCTACAACAACATGAGAAGCATGCAGCATATGATCGTCAATTAAGAGAGAACCTCAATCCAACTGTCACCAATGACTCACTTGCTTTTATGACTAGTATGTTGCCAACCAATCAACCTATGTCATCAGTGGATCACTCATCTCTACAGTCATCGGCTTCCATGAATACCCATCTCGACTCAGGGTACTCTCATACTGACAAAATGATTGACAATCTTTCCAATCAAGTGTCTCTACTAGTTCAACATTTCAGGGCTGCACTCCCTCCTACCAACAATCAACTCGGAACTTCCTCCAATCCACGTAATCAGGATATTGTGGAAGATGGTAAATAGAACGTTCAGGGCAGACAAAATGTGAATCAAAGGAATGTTGTGCGGGGTAACTTTCATAACAGAGTTGGAAATGTGAATCATGGACAAGGAAGGCAACCAAAATGTTACAACTGTGGGGGTTTAGGTCACATCGGCAGAAACTGTGTCACAACTCACCATTTCAGGTCATTTCAGGTCATTTCCCGAACTTTGGAAAAACACTATTCATCAAACACTATTCATCAAAACACTATTCATCAGTTTACTATTCATCGTTTTCGAGGTCAATTTGATATTCTGAGAAACTTTTGGGAAATTTACTATTCATGGAACACTATTCATTGCGGGAAAAGATTTCATCATTCACGTGCATTACACATTTCATCGTAAATTTAGTTTACGGGTATTCAAATTCGCGTAACCATATTGGTTCAGGTGCGAATTCATGCATTATCAGTAATAACATTTCATACGGACTGGGGATAGTCTGCATATCATCAGTAGGTCATTTACATGTTATACCACTCTTAGGATTTTCAAATTACTATATTCAGTATATTTAACGTTTTACGTATTACGATTTCTAAATAAACGTTAACACCCGGTTTATACACGACGAATATATCTAAATATTCCCACAATGGTCCCGACATATTTTTATATCCATTTTAACATCATAAAAGTTATAACATTCAGTTACCCAGTATTTTGGAAATTTATTTTATTTATAACGTACGCGTATAAATATAACGACGGTTTTCGTTAAAACTAAACATTAATCACCCGATCACTCAGTAAATGTACCCAACATATTTTTAATATGTTTTTATCATTATTATAACTTTATTTCATCCCGGTTAACTTAGTGAACGTTTATTGCTATCAAACCCGGTACCCGATTTTAACGAATAACGCGTAATAACACTTAACGCTACACTATATTTTCCCTAGTGATCAAAACCGTTTTGGCTACTCCCTTTCACACCAAAAACCGGCCATGTGCCACCCCATTTTAACTCTTGGCATTAACTTTCCCATTTTTAACTAATAAACACATAAAACCATACTTTACCAAAAATTACAAAATCATAAATCACATTTTAAGCTAAGAACAAAATTCTTCTCATCTTCCCCATTCCCCCATCATAACCCACGACCCATAATCATCACCATGATCAAGTGATCATTTTCCATAAAGTAAAACACAAAACTTGTTCATTTTACAAGCCTAATCAAGAATCAAGCAACAAAAACACAAGAACATCAAGCATAATCATCCAATAATCATCTCATTTTGTCAAGTAAGTTTTCATCTTTATTTTTTTTATGGATCATCCTATTTTTACATGTATTACATAAGTATCATGCTAAAAACCATGTACAAGTAGCTATACCACACTTTATTTTGGCTAAAAACAAACATACAAACCCTAACTTATTTGTTATGAATCCCCTAGCTCTAATAACTTGGTTAGGAGTCCATGGCACCCTAAGAAGGTGTATGGTAAGATTAGATTAGTCATGTGGTGATTACAAGAGGTTTGGTGATGGTAGAAATTGGTTTTTAACCTTGGAAACTTGATTTGGAACCTATTTTAGACATGCTGTCCCGTTTTGTAAAAATCTGGAAAATCAGTAAACACCAAGGAAACTTTGGCAAAATTTTTAGAAAATACTTTCAAAAACGAATCCGTAGGCGAAAGAACGGATTAAAAAGAGTCTATAACGAAGGAGTTATGATTTTTGCAAGATTGTAGACGAAAAGTATTTTTCAGAAAATGTTTGCTGTTGGACGTTTTTCATTGGACAAAAAGAGACTTTAGACGTAACCCGGAGGAGCCGAGCTTTCCAAAATATATTACTACATACTAAGACGAAACCGTGGATATAAAGAACAAGTAAAACGGACAAGTAACGACAAAGATATACTCGTTTGAATATCGGCTAAAACCCTTTTATAATTGACAGCTTTTAATATAATTTGGCGCAAAAACTACGAAGTGCATTTTTAAGCTAAACATAATGTCAAGTACCGAGCTTTATAACTAACGTAGTATTAGTTATTATGAGTATGTTTTCATCATTTCAAGGATTACAACCCGAGTATTTCAACGCTAACAAGGAAACTTACGTTATATATATAAGTATATATATTATAACTAGCCATTTATATTTTCTAATAGCAATATTTTCCAAATTCTTGGATTATATATTTTTGGCAATACAAGTGTTTTTCCAAAGAGTAGAGTGGTATAGTAAACATGTGCATGGACATTCATAACATCATTTCATGATCTAAAGTAGATCGTACATCATTCATATTAGGTTGCGGCTAGTATGCGCGCCTTGTTTTTCAGCTCAGTACATGTTCATGGTACCATCATATTGGGTTACGACAGCAAATTGTTCATTGGTGTTCATTTCATTTCATCACAGTTTCATCAGTTAAGGTGAGTATTCATAGCCCCGTATACATTTTTATTGTTTTCAAATCCCACGGGGGAGAATACGTTGCACCATTTTAGTACGAGCCCAAGTATCAAAACCTATGTACATAGCTTAAGTAGCTTCTCTGCCATGTGATAAGTCCCCTGTAACATCATGAACCGTTAATTTACCGCTAAGCGAGAGTGAGTGGATAGATCTATCGAGGGTGACGCCTCCATCCGTGGTAGTGAGTACCAACAGTAAGCGGATGCATGTCATGTCTTTTACATTTGAATGTTTCGGCAGAACATTCGGGAGGGGCATAGAATTTCATCAGTCATAGCTTCGGTGTCATGAGCTTAAGGCTATTGTACAATTTTCATGAGATTTTTATCTTGCACTTTTACTTGTGGTGGCCGTACATCAGTACATTTTACAAACCTATGGAATTCACCAACATTCGTGTTGACGTTTTAGCAATGTATTTCAGGTTATTAAGGTAGCTCATGAGACATGCATTTGGACCTTCATGGAGTCGCGGAGTCGACGCATCTCATCATTATTTCATGCACTTATGTAAACGTTTGATCTAGTACGACTTGTTTTTCATAAACATGCAACACATTTTGGGGACCTCATTTTGTAAACTCTGAATTATTTCAATGATCAAATGCAGTATTTTCCAAACGACACTTTAGGTCGTTCAATGTAACTGTAACTGTGGTGCTATGACAGACACCCCCAGGTATTCCATTCCGTTGCAAGTCAGGTAAATTGGGGGTGTGACAGATTGGCATCAGAGCTAAGGTTATAGCGAACTAGGATGTATCTTGGACCCTAGACTATAACCGCATCATCATAGCATCTCATCATTTCATCATAAGTGCATAATCATGATACATGTTGTTTTATACATCCCCTGTGCGAGTTATTTATACTCATATCCGTATATGTATATCATTTTATTGACCTGGTTCACAAGTGACATGTCTTCAGATACTCACCCTGACATCCTTTTATCGGATTCCAACATTGAAGATGCCTTGTCATCTTCCACTACCATTATACCACCAGTTGCATTTACACCACCATTAGTACTATTGATTTGCCATAGGAACAGAGTCTTCCTATCATTCAGCCCGTACATAGAATGCCTTTTGGTAGTGTATTCAGAATTTATCTTAATGGACTTATTAGGATGCTTATTGCAAGGAAGATAGTGTGTTTTCTTTCCATCACTAGTAGGGCACTTACTACTCAGGTACTATCACCACCATCAGTTACTTATTACACTATTGGCCTTCCCACAGTGTGTACTTTAGTTTTACCTTTTGGATGTCGCGAGGTAGCGCGAAAGAGGGTAGTATTCCATACACTAGTACCATCATTGTCATTTCCCTTTTCCATTCCCACTTGACATGAACTAGATGACACCTAGTAGAAAATACCAATAACACGGACTCAACAGAAACATCCGCAGATTCTTCAGGAATTAGGTTGATTTCGTTTTTGACGAATTAGAAGACTATTACCATTCGACAAGATTCACCCACGTATCCAATACACCATTCAAGCTATTTTACTATCATATGGGGAAGCTGTTTTACAGAAAAATTTCTGAAGTAAGCTATTTTATTACCATCCTATACATTGATTTTTCTGTCATTACACCAAGTATTTACTATTATTACGCGAAGCAATTTTCATGTTACTTGAAAGAAAACATCAGGATACCATTTTAATAACAATGCGTTGAACACCATCTAAAACTTTTGAGAAAACTTATGATATTTTGACAAAATCCAACATCGCATCATTAGTCCTCAATTATACATAGCCTGATCACCTATGTAAAATTCAGGAAGGATTATGCCATGAAGGAAATAATTACCTTTTCAAAGGATTGTTAATAACAATCTTCATCTAAAAGTTTTGTAAACAAAGGAACTCATTCATAAACATCCATTTTGCCGAACTATCCCTGGATACTTACCCTACCTGTCACCCACTTAGCCATTAAGTTGGATTTTCCCATTGACTTCCCTAGAGAGACTTTCCATATCAATTACATGCAGGATTCCTTTATACAATAAAAGCAATGAAAGGATTACAGAACTACTAACCAGGACTAGAAGTATATAGTGAGAGAATTCATAACTCAACAACAAATCCTCAGATACTGCGAGACCATCCTAATTACCATCTCTGACTTAGTTGTCCAATGTCATTATTCAAGGGTACTAGCTATACTGAGCTACAGGATTTAGCTCAATATAAATGTCTGCATGACAACACAATAGAAATAAACCCAGCTTCTAATTGAGACTGTAGAGCATTTCATTTAAACATGGCCTTATCCATACATAAACTTTCCTGCAGTAAGTTTTCACAAAGGACAATTGTTTGAATCAAGTATATCGATGTAATTTCCTCTAAGGCCTTATGTCACTAGAAATTTCAGATAACCTCACCTTCATACCAAGCAAGGGATCAAACCAGAACATATCTCCTCATTAACATGGGAAAACAGAATAGACATTCATCGACACAACATCAAGTGATACATTCGTCTTGCCAATTACAACGATAAACTATTTCAGGACTTAAGTTAGTCTAAATACCTATGCTTGTAGTTATGCCAGATAACCATCAATAGACATTATCCAACCTCAGGAACTAAGTGTTAGACATCTATGCATTTAAGCGAACATTTCCTATTCTACCATTTTATCTTTTTCAGTGTTTTCACTTTTAAATAAAGTTGATGCGTTTACATAAATCACCTACCTTGTGGAAAAATGATTTCTGAAATTCCTATTTTGAACAAGTACGATCCTTTTTGGTCAATCTTTAGCAACACTATTGTACAATGAGAAATATACATAGACATCAAACTTTGGTAAGCAGTCTTAATCACAACATGTTTGAAAACAGTTCCTATTTCATAACTACTGGATTTTGAATCATCAAGGAAAATATTACTCAGTAAATCATTTGCTCCATTTTTCTAAATTCGTTTATTCAGAAAAGGATTTCAACTAAAACTCACAATCGCGAGACAAATTTCCAGAACCAATTTCTCTACAACATCGCTTATGCATTTAGGATTTGTGACTGGACAATAGAGAATATTTGGTATATGTGGTGAAGGAATTAGGAGGACATCACAAATTGATCACGAACTTCAGTAGTGGAGACCAAACCCAATAGGCAAAGAAAAACATATGTTTTATCATCCGTTGGAACAAAACACAAGGAATCAAATTCTTACCTATATGCTATCCCTTCAGATAACGCCAAGTTCGAAGGACCGAACGTTATGGAATTAGTCACAAAGGTTTATTGTACCCATTTCAGTATTTCCTGTTAAGGAAACCGATTCAACTTGGACCTCAGGTATTCATTTCAGGATTTCCTTCAGAAACCCATTTAGATGTGAACATCACCTATCATCCTCAGAACGATGGTCAAAGCGAGAGAACAATTCAAACATAGGAAAGTATGCTCAGAGCATGAGTGATTGACCTTAGAAATGGTTGGACTAATCACTTAACATAAATCAAATTCATCTACAACAATAGTTATCACACCAACAACGGGAAACTGGCAGAAGTTAGATTGGTACATAACACACATCATTTGGATTGGATATCCTGAACAACAAACCAACCAGATTCAGGTAGGAGAACAAACTAAGTTAAAAGCATTGCCTTGGATTGGCACGATACAAATTGGATAACAAGAAAGGTTGAACCTTTAGCATATTGGACTATTTAAGATTCATTTTAGAATCGACCAACTAGCATACAAACTTGAGTTCTGGCAGAATTCAGCAGTATATATTACCAGTGTCACATTTAAAACAGTAAGAAGCGCAAACCATTGATTGATGGGCCAAACTCAGAAAAAGCTCAACTCACTAGTTCAGTAGGCATTCATGAGATAACCAGAAATTTTATACAAGTCAAGAATCAGTTACAAGTTCAATAAGTCGTAAACCATTAAAACTTCAAGTTCTGCAGAGTTATGCAGAAAGTTCTGCCTATGAAAGGCATGTTATCATTCAGAAAACTTGGAAAGTTACACCAATATACACTGGACCATTTATATTTTGACAGAGAAGGCATAGTGGCCGTTAGATTTGAACATTGCCAGAGAACAACAGGATTACACGAACATATTTCACATTTTTAGATCCCCAGAAATGACTTTCAGATGAGTCACTCATGATTCCATTGGAAGGAATCCATCCCATATGACAATCTCAGACCTTGTAAGAGAACCAACAGAAATCATGGACCGTGTGGTCAAACAGTTGAATCAGAGTCAAATTCCTATCGTTAGAGTTCGCTGGAATTCTCGAATATCATCACCTTTTCATCAATACATTCTCAGAGACCAACATAAACTGAACTTCGGGACGAAGTTCCTTTTAGGGGGGAAGACTGTCACAACTCACGATTTCAGGTCATTTCAGGTCATTTCCCGAACTTTGGAAAAACACTATTCATCAAACACTATTTATCAAAACACTATTCATCAGTTTACTATTCATCGTTTTCGAGGTCAATTTGATATTCTGAGAAACTTTTGGGAAATTTACTATTCATGGAACACTATTCATTGCGGGAAAAGATTTCATCATTCACGTGCATTACACATTTCATCGTAAATTTAGTTTACGGGTATTCAAATTCGCGTAACCATATTGGTTCAGGTGCGAATTCATGCATTATCAGTAATAACATTTCATACGGACTGGGGATAGTCTGCATATCATCAGTAGGTCATTTACATGTTATACCACTCTTAGGATTTTCAAATTACTATATTCAGTATATTTAACGTTTTACGTATTACGATTTCTAAATAAACGTTAACACCCGGTTTATACACGACGAATATATCTAAATATTCCCACAATGGTCCCGACATATTTTTATATCCATTTTAACATCATAAAAGTTATAACATTCAGTTACCCAGTATTTTGGAAATTTATTTTATTTATAACGTACGCGTATAAATATAACGACGGTTTTCGTTAAAACTAAACATTAATCACCCGATCACTCAGTAAATGTACCCAACATATTTTTAATATGTTTTTATCATTATTATAACTTTATTTCATCCCGGTTAACTTAGTGAACGTTTATTGCTATCAAACCCGGTACCCGATTTTAACGAATAACGCGTAATAACACTTAACGCTACACTATATTTTCCCTAGTGATCAAAACCGTTTTGGCTACTCCCTTTCACACCAAAAACCGGCCATGTGCCACCCCATTTTAACTCTTGGCATTAACTTTCCCATTTTTAACTAATAAACACATAAAACCATACTTTACCAAAAATTACAAAATCATAAATCACATTTTAAGCTAAGAACAAAATTCTTCTCATCTTCCCCATTCCCCCATCATAACCCACGACCCATAATCATCACCATGATCAAGTGATCATTTTCCATAAAGTAAAACACAAAACTTGTTCATTTTACAAGCCTAATCAAGAATCAAGCAACAAAAACACAAGAACATCAAGCATAATCATCCAATAATCATCTCATTTTGTCAAGTAAGTTTTCATCTTTATTTTTTTTATGGATCATCCTATTTTTACATGTATTACATAAGTATCATGCTAAAAACCATGTACAAGTAGCTATACCACACTTTATTTTGGCTAAAAACAAACATACAAACCCTAACTTATTTGTTATGAATCCCCTAGCTCTAATAACTTGGTTAGGAGTCCATGGCACCCTAAGAAGGTGTATGGTAAGATTAGATTAGTCATGTGGTGATTACAAGAGGTTTGGTGATGGTAGAAATTGGTTTTTAACCTTGGAAACTTGATTTGGAACCTATTTTAGACATGCTGTCCCGTTTTGTAAAAATCTGGAAAATCAGTAAACACCAAGGAAACTTTGGCAAAATTTTTAGAAAATACTTTCAAAAACGAATCCGTAGGCGAAAGAACGGATTAAAAAGAGTCTATAACGAAGGAGTTATGATTTTTGCAAGATTGTAGACGAAAAGTATTTTTCAGAAAATGTTTGCTGTTGGACGTTTTTCATTGGACAAAAAGAGACTTTAGACGTAACCCGGAGGAGCCGAGCTTTCCAAAATATATTACTACATACTAAGACGAAACCGTGGATATAAAGAACAAGTAAAACGGACAAGTAACGACAAAGATATACTCGTTTGAATATCGGCTAAAACCCTTTTATAATTGACAGCTTTTAATATAATTTGGCGCAAAAACTACGAAGTGCATTTTTAAGCTAAACATAATGTCAAGTACCGAGCTTTATAACTAACGTAGTATTAGTTATTATGAGTATGTTTTCATCATTTCAAGGATTACAACCCGAGTATTTCAACGCTAACAAGGAAACTTACGTTATATATATATAAGTATATATATTATAACTAGCCATTTATATTTTCTAATAGCAATATTTTCCAAATTCTTGGATTATATATTTTTGGCAATACAAGTGTTTTTCCAAAGAGTAGAGTGGTATAGTAAACATGTGCATGGACATTCATAACATCATTTCATGATCTAAAGTAGATCGTACATCATTCATATTAGGTTGCGGCTAGTATGCGCGCCTTGTTTTTCAGCTCAGTACATGTTCATGGTACCATCATATTGGGTTACGACAGCAAATTGTTCATTGGTGTTCATTTCATTTCATCACAGTTTCATCAGTTAAGGTGAGTATTCATAGCCCCGTATACATTTTTATTGTTTTCAAATCCCACGGGGGAGAATACGTTGCACCATTTTAGTACGAGCCCAAGTATCAAAACCTATGTACATAGCTTAAGTAGCTTCTCTGCCATGTGATAAGTCCCCTGTAACATCATGAACCGTTAATTTACCGCTAAGCGAGAGTGAGTGGATAGATCTATCGAGGGTGACGCCTCCATCCGTGGTAGTGAGTACCAACAGTAAGTGGATGCATGTCATGTCTTTTACATTTGAATGTTTCGGCAGAACATTCGGGAGGGGCATAGAATTTCATCAGTCATAGCTTCGGTGTCATGAGCTTAAGGCTATTGTACAATTTTCATGAGATTTTTATCTTGCACTTTTACTTGTGGTGGCCGTACATCAGTACATTTTACAAACCTATGGAATTCACCAACATTCGTGTTGACGTTTTAGCAATGTATTTCAGGTTATTAAGGTAGCTCATGAGACATGCATTTGGACCTTCATGGAGTCGCGGAGTCGACGCGTCTCATCATTATTTCATGCACTTATGTAAACGTTTGATCTAGTACGACTTGTTTTTCATAAACATGCAACACATTTTGGGGACCTCATTTTGTAAACTCTGAATTATTTCAATGATCAAATGCAGTATTTTCCAAACGACACTTTAGGTCGTTCAATGTAACTGTAACTGTGGTGCTATGACAGACACCCCCAGGTATTCCATTCCGCTGCAAGTCAGGTAAATTGGGGGTGTGACAAACTGCACTCAGCCAAAACGTCCTCAAAACTCAGACTACTTCAAGGACAAAATGTTGCTCATGCAAGCTCAAGAGAATGGTGTTGTGCTAAATGAGGAAGAATTGGCGTTTATTGCTGGGGATGATGGAAAGACTTTTGATGATGATGTGGATGAACAACCAGTTCAAGACTTAGCTCTTAATGATCCAAACATCTTCCAGGCAGAGGATTGTGATACTTTTAACTCAGATGTTGATGACGAACCCACTGCTCAGACAATCTTCATGGCTAATCTATCATCTGTTGTCTCACCCACACGACAATCTGGTCCCTCCAAAACATCCATCATATATGAGGTACTGAAATTATATGATAAATGTGCTGTCAATGATGAACAAAAGACCTTCAACGATATACGACAAAATAATGTTGGTAAATCAAATGAGGCTGAATTGGAAACCATTAACGTGTTCCCAACTGAGCATCATTCGGATCTCAACAGTAATTCTGACGTATCTTGTGGAATGTCTTCTGTTGAGTGTGATAATAATGTGATGCATGAAAAAACGATATATAACGAAGTACAACAAACAAACATTGGTGAATTAGATATTGCTAACTTGGAAAATAGCAATATTGTCCCATATGAACAATATGTAAAGCACAACGTCGAGTCTGTTGTATCAAGTAATATATCTTCTGTTGATGACGATATGTATGAATTGGATGAGTACAATGCTGTTGCACCTGATGACACTCTAATCACTAGGATTAATATTCTTAAGGATCAAGTTAGGTGTTATGAACAACGTGCAAAATTTGAGCTAACAGAACGTGAACAAAAAATGGAATGGCAAATGCATGCTTACATTACTGAACAAAACATAAAGGAAATGGCCTTTAAACAAGAGATTAAATCTTTTCAAATTCAACTTGATTGTGCTTTTAAGGAAAATCAGGAAATTCAGGATAGTTTAAATCTCCTAAAAAATGAATTTCAAGAAAAGGAAAATAAAATGTTAAATGAATTTTCCAACCTTAAGCAGTTGAAAAACAAACTTGAAAACAAGTTGTACGTTCAAGGCCAAACCTGTCAAACAGCTCAAATGATGGAAAAGCACATTAAACTGCAGGATAAGCATAGTGATAAGGATTTAGGGTTGCCTAAAAAAAACATCCTTAAGAGCGTTAGAGCCTCTCAACCTGCCCTCTATGATGCTAAGGTTTTGCTTACACCCAATCATGAACCTCCAAATAGTTGGTTTGAAAAAGAATTGGATGAACTTGATTCTGCCGATAGAGAGAGATTTGATAAAAAAAAATGAAGGATCCTAAGTGCATTAAACACCGAGTCATTGTTAAGCCCCATGACTATTATGAACAAAACCGAGTGACTGTTTTTGCACCTCAAACTAAGTTAACACCAGAACAGGTATTTTGGCCTTTAGACATTGAGAAATTGAAAACTGAGGAAATTGAGGCCAAGACATCCCAAAAGTTAGTTGCCCCAACGGTGTATCCCCCCAATACACCAATGCACCTAGTTCAGTTGTCATTTCCCACGCAATGCAAAACTCTTATTAGCATATATGTCCTTTGTCAAATGTTCACTGATTTTGATAAAACATGCAAAAAGAGAATCACACCAACGGGAATCATTGAGGGTGAATGGGGATTTGAGCTAACCAAAGAGTGTTACTTAACTGAAGTTATCCCATTTTTAAAACTAATCAAAGAACACTTTGTGGGTTTACAACAATCCCTTGATGTTGAGCTAAATGAAATGAAATAAGTGTTTAAAAATGTGGAAAATAAGTGTAAACAAAATGCAATAGATCTTCAGCATAGTGAAATTATCAGAAAAAATATTCTCATCATGAATGACAACTTGATTGCTAAATGTATTACACAAGATGTGTTCTATACTGCTATAGATTCTTCACTTAATGCTTGTCAGTTTCATGAAATGTCTATTGCTTTGAATAACCTTCACAATCGTGTTGTTGAGCTTGAGGGGGAGAATTTGAAATTGCTTGAAAACTTCAAAATGATGATCATGACAACATGGTCAAGCATCTTTCTAAACTAAAAGTTGATAATCTTAACTTACAATTAAAAGATCAACATTTAGAAGAAAAATGAAAATATCAAAGGCCAAGACATCTTCTGATGCTCCGGAATTTGATGCATATTTTGAATTAGCAAAAAGGGATGAAAAAATTCAAGCTCGCACGAACACGATCCGGTTATTGAGGGCTCAAATTGCCCAATTGAAGTCTCCCATGAATGCTGTAATTGACACCCATAAACCAATGTCTGCAGATTCTCATAAATTTCAACTTCAAACACAATTAGCTTACTTAGACATGAAAATGATTGTTTTCAAGCCGAAAATTCTAAAGTTAAACAACATTACAAAGAGTTATATGACTCTATTAAAATCACTCGTGATAAAACCAATGAAAAGATAACTTCTTTGCTTAATGAAAATGAAAATCTAAAGACAAAGGTGAAAGGGAAAATGCCGGTTATTGAAAGTGACAATATCAATTTTGTGGTTTGTAAATGTAAAAAATATGCATGTGAGGCTGTTTTTATTCCTCTCCCCCTTAAGAACAATGAGCTAGTCCATAGTGATTACCTTAGACATCTTAAGAACTGCTTTGACATGACCCGTGAAACCATTAAAGAAGATAGAATGGTGAGACCATCTGATAACTCCCTATCGGATGTTTGCTTTCTCAGCAAACGGTCACAAGAGTTGTTAGAATATGCCATAGGTACATGTCTCAAGATTCCCAACATGCGTGATAGAAATGGCACATCCACATCTAGGAATTTGAAGAAGCATGTTTCATTTGATATACCTTTGGCTAGTTCTTGTCATAGCGCATCACCACCTAGAAACCAAACAATTGTGCAACAATCTAATTTTCCATTCGTCAATTCTAAAGGAGTAATCAATATCACTAAAGCTAGCGGGTCAAAGCCTAAAGGCAATACAAGGAATGATAGGACTTCGCCTGCTAAGAGTGATCAAGGGAAGAAAGTAGAAGACCACCTTAGGAACAATAAGATTGATTTGAATGAAAAGAATCGTGTTGATTCTAGTATTTGCATTAACCGTACTGTAATTAATTCGAATTCTAATGCTACTTGTAAGACTTGTAATGGTTGTTTAATATCTGGTAATCATGATGAATGTGTTGTGTCCTTTTTGAAATCTTCTTATAAATCCTCAGTTAAATTTGCTAAGACACACAAACTGGAAAACAATACTTGGAAAGCAACAAGAAAAGTTTTTTAACAATGTAGGATATCAGTGGAAACCTACTGGAAGAAAATTCACTTTGGGAAACCAGTGCCCATTGACTTACATGCCCGACCCTAAGTCTTTTGAGGTTAAGAGATGGAAGGAAACTGGTAGAAAATTCCCTTTAGTGACCCAATGCTTTGATATTAAGTCAGTTGCTTCCACTGGTATCGGTTCATCTGTGAGAACCAATGAAAATACTGATCCTGTATCTCTTAAGTATGCGTGTGCTAACCTATTTGATCCCAATTACACTTAGGGATCCGTGTTTTTCAGTTATCCATATCTGTCTGGTTTCAAATGCAGGTCGTACAAATCATCCTGTGGTATTTGGACTCAGGCTGCTCAAAACATATGACTGGGGATCGCTCTCGGCTCAGAAATTTCATGAAAAAGTTTATCGGGACAGTTAGATTCGGTAACGACCACTTTGGAGCTATTATAGGGTATGGTGATTATGTGTTTGGTGATAGCGTGATTTCTAGAGTTTACTATGTGGAAGGACTTGGGCACAACTTATTCTCTGTTGGACAATTTTTGATTCTGATCTCGAAGTGGCCTTCAGAAAACACACATGTTTCATTAGAGAATTGGATGGAGTTGACCTCCTTAAGGGAAGTCGTGGTACAAATTTGTATACTATCTCTATTGAAGACATGATGCGGTCCTCTCCCATTTGCTTGCTCTCTAAGGCCTCAAAGAGCAAATCATGGTTATGGCACCGTCGTTTGAACCACTTGAACTTCGGCACCATTAATGAACTTTCTCGCAAAGATCTTGTTCGAGGCATGCCTAGATTGAAGTATGAAAAAGATCATCTCTGCTGATCATGTCAATTGGGTAAAAGCAAGAACCAAACTCATAAACCAAAACCCACCAACTCTAACACTGAAGTTCTCCATACCCTCCACATGGATCTGTGCGGACCCATGAGAGTGCAAAGCTTCAGTGGGAAAAGATATATTCTTGTTATTGTGGATGACTATTCACGATTCACATGGGTGAATTTTTTAAGATCCAAGGATGAAACTCCCGATATCATTATCAAAATCATCAAGAAGTTGCAAGTAAGGCTCAACAAAACTGTTAGAATCATTCGCACTGACAATGGAACTGAGTTTGTTAAACAACAACTCACACAATTCTTTGAAAGTATCGGCATCAGTCATCAGAAGAGTATTCCTCAAACTCCTCAACAAAATGGAGTCGTTGAAAGACGGAATCGCACACTAATTGAAGCTGCTTGCACTATGCTGATATTCTCAAAGACACCAATGTTTCTATGGGCTGAAGCCATTGCTACTGCATATTACACTCAAAATCGATCATTGATACATCCTCTTCACAACAAGACACCTTATGAGCTGGTGCATCTCAAAAAGCCTGATCTCTCCTTTCTTCGAGTGTTTGGTGCCCTATGCTACCCAACAAACGATAGTGAGTAACATGATTGTTTATCAAATGGATGTTAAGACTGCCTTCTTGAATGGGGACTTAAAAGAGGTGGTTTATGTTACTCAACATGAAGGTTTCATGGACCCAGAATGACCAAATCATGTATATTGTTTAAAGAAGGCACTCTATGGTCTCAAACAGGCTCCGAGAGCTTGGTACGACACACTATCCAAGTTTCTCCTTGCAAATCGATTTACCAAGGGTGTAGTTGATCCTACCTTGTTCACTAGGAAGACTGTAAACAACCTACTTCACGTTCAAATCTATGTTGATGATATCATCTTTGCATCATCTGACTCTAATGAATGTCATCGCTTTGCTCATGAAATGAGTTCCAAGTTTCAAATGTCTATGATGGGATAAATGTCTTTCTTCTTGGGGCTACAAATCTCACAAAATACAAGCGGTATCTTTATTAATCAGGCCAAGTATGCTTGTGACATCCTCAAGAAGCTTGGCTTTGATTCAAGTGATATGGTTGATACACCCATGGTTGAAAGATCCAAACTAGATGACGACTCAGCTGGAGTAACCGTTGATCAGACCAAATATAGAAGCATGATTGGATCTCTCATGTACCTCACAGCAAGTAGGCCAGACCCTCTTTTCGCCGTATGCATGTGTGCCAGATATCAATCCAAGCCCACTAAAAGGCACTTGGAGGCAGTCAAGAGAATCTTCAGATATCATCTTTGGTACCTTAAAGACAATGCAATGGCTCTTACGGCCTACTCAGATGCTGATCATGCGGGGTGTCAAGTGTAACCCCCAATACTTTTTCTAAACTTATAACTAGCCAAAATATTTATTTTCTTGCCTGAGACACATTAAAACTTTTATTTTGTAATTATTTGGGCTTGATAAATGTAAGATATATTGGAAACAAGAACTTTATTCCTTGATTGACTCAGCACAACCTAGAACACTCGAATTGTATTGCATTTGCCAAATTATTTGAATTATTTTGAGTTTTGGACAGAAAACTCTGAAGTTTATGCTTGATTTTATTGAAAAAAATATTTCGTGAACAATGGCGCAAGTTTCGTAAATTTTTGAGTCCGTTTGCTATGTCGTTCGAGCCACGGAGCGTTTATCGTAAGAAGTTTACTACATTGGCGATCTTGGTCCTTGGAGTATCACCCTCCACCTATCCTTATACTTTTACTAATTACAAAACTTACCCTACACTATTTTTATCATATAAATACCTCAAAACCCACCCCATTCCTCATTTTTAATTATAAAATCACACACACACACACACACTCACCAAACTCTCTTTCTCTCTCCCTCCTTTCTTTTCCGACCGGCGACCACCCAACACCGCCCACCGCCGGCGACTTTTCCAGCCACCAGAAAATTTTCCCGCCAACCCAAAAATCAAACTTTTTATATTTTGTAGATCGGGACGTGCTCATTCCAAAAGTACAAGTCGTTTTAATCAAAACCATCCCGAACACCCCTAATCCACCACCACCGTCGCACCCTCTCGCCACCATCAACACCACCACGAGCCACCACCACTTCCCCACTCTTTTGCCTTTCTTTTCTTGCTCGGTAACAACCCAAACGCACACTTATGTATTTTTTTTTATTTGTATTTAATTTCGTTTTTATTTATTTAAAAACATTCAAAATATTAATAATATAATTTTTGTATTAATAATATATATATATATATATATATATATATATATATATATATATATATATATATATATATATATATATATATATATATATATATATGTATGTATGTATGTATTTATATGTTTTAAATTTTATTTTATATATTTATAAGTGTAAATGATATTTATTGACTCGTGTGGGCCCCCTTTGACTGACAGTTGACTGGTCAACACCGGGTTGACCCGGTGTGACTCAGTTAATTTTTGTATTATTTGTTGATTCTCGTGGTTATTCAATATTGTTATATATTTTGGAACTTGTTTCGGCTAAGTTTGAATAAAACGGATTAATAAATATGAAACTATAAAACGAGTTGGTTATAGTTAAGAGGATTTGGATATCAGACATGTTTCCGTATTGTTGTATTGTGAGCTTGAATTGGACATATTGGATTTACGGCCTTGGTTATTAGGATGTTATGGACCCTTTGGTACACGAGAAGGTAGGGTACGTTAGGCCCGTAAAGATCTTAACGTACTTGGAACCCGAACAATACAAAATGGTCGATAAACCTAAACAACTAACGGACTACGCGAATGATATATCCAATCATATTTACTTATATATATATGGTAATATTGTTTAAAAAATGAAGAGTCATTGACTCGGGAAAATGTTGTATAAACGGGCAGGTCATGCCGAAATTTTGTAAAAATCTTTTATAAACTTTTAATGTTAAAGGATTGCATTATATTTTGAAAACCTTTTTAGCTATATTGTATTCAACGTTTCGTTTTGGGAAAATGGGTAAAATAGCCGAAACTAGTTTCTTTTAGCATATTAATTGTTTATATGTATAAGTATTTATGTTCATTTTGATTTCTTTTCTTCGAGTTACTCTTTCATTTACTTTTGACTTTCTCGAATTGACGTACGCTCTCGATGACATATTCTCTATATCTTTCTTTCTAGTCACCCACACGAGACTTTTAAAATCCATTTTCTTTCAAATGCCATTGTATTTTACAAAATCTTTTATTCAAGCATTGTTTATTGAGATGTTCGAGTATAGTTCTGAGTTATGCCATTTATATTGATTAGGTCGTGCTGAGGTCCATTTTGTTGTGACGCATTTTTGATTGGTTGCTATATCTCGTTTCCTGCTGCTATTGTTAAGGTGTGATTCATAGCCCCGCTTTTATATTTTAGTTGTTTATAAACCTATGGGGTGAGACACATGCTTTAAATGTTTTCTGAGCACAAATATTTTTGGTATACTTTTCCTGATTGATATACTTTCCTGACGATGTGCTAAGTAGATTATCTTGCCTAACAAGACCCTCCAATCATGAGCCATTAGCCACCTGCGGGTGAGCGCGAACTTAGTTTATAGGCCTATAGGACTGACCATCCCATTCGTAGTTGTCAAGGGCTTGACATGCGGGTGTACTATTTTTTCGTTTTGTCGGGAATTGGCAAGTGCCCGGCCTTGGGGGCACTTTATATTATGAAATTCTGCGGTTATTGTTTATGTCAGTACAGCGTTACTGTCAATTGGTTGGTTAACGTTTTGCGTGTCATGAGCTTAGCATCATCAACCGTATGTATGCACTGGGATGCCTCTACATATTGGGTGTTACATTGATTTACCCGGTATTTGCATTTGTTGCTTATATCATATGATTAAAACCCTTGTGCTCAACTTTATTATTTTAAACCTATGGATTACACTCAACCTTTGTGTTGACTTTTAAGCATGTGTTTCTCAGGTACTACTACAAATTAAGTTTTGTAGCATTATGATCTTGGGCGTGGTGGAGTGGCTGGACGAAGGAAGTTTTCTGTCAAGGCAGCTTTATCACTTTTACTATCTTTATTTTTCATGTCACTCGTAAAACCTTGGTGTGTCTTTAATATTTTCCGCTGCTAAACTTATTTACTTTCCGCTGCTAAACTTTATATTTCTACTACTAAACTTGGTTTTTCCGTTGCTAAACTTTGTCATTTTCCGCTGCAAATATTTATTTATATTCCGCTGCTATTTGTTAATGAGCATACGTGCTCCAAAATGGTTTGTAAAACGAATGATGTGTTTTAAGGTACTTTTAAACGTCCCGTGTTGTGGTCGTTAGCTATAAAGGTGCCTGGTTTCAGTTCGCGTAGCGCCCCCAGCATGTCAGCTGCTGTATTTTGAGTTGGGGGTGCTACAGAATGGTATCAGATCCATTGTTTATAGAGAACGAGCTCGCACTCGACTACAAACTTTTTCCTGGAGTCAAAATGTATTGAGACAGAAAGTCGACAGCCTTCCATGCCACTTCGCGCCCTGGTATTTCTTTTAAACTTTACATATATATATGTTTTATATTGAGATTGGTTTGGACTTTTCCCACTATCATGCTTTTGCTTATAAAATGGTTTTCTGCGAAAATTTTGCTAGTATTTTTATGTTTCCTTATACTCTTGTAGAATATCATGTTTGTCCCAGTTCCCCGTGATCAGGTTCTAGTCCCACCCGTTGTTGACCCATTGCCTTTAGGAGGTGATGTTGAGTTGGATGTTGATGTTGGTTTAGATGATGAGGTAGGTTTAGAGGACGATGTTGATATTGAGGATGATAGAGATGAGGAGATGGATGACGATGATGATGACGAGGAGGATAGTGATGAGGAGTTTATGGAGGAGGATCAGGATGTTCCCCCGCCGCCTTCACCTGTTGTGTCGGATGTGACGTATGAGTCGGATACGTGTGAGGCGTTAGGATACGCGCTTGAGGCTGAGGTTACTTCTATGCACGAGATTGGTGAGTCATCGGCAGCAGCCCGTGTTACTCCGTCAGAGCTTAAAGCTGCTATGAGTCATTTGAGGTAGGATGTAGAGTGGTGTAGGAATAGTCATAAGAGTATCGCTAGGCGTATGAGTGATAGGCAGTCTGAGGTTTCAGGATTGAGGAGAGAGGTTCAGGATGATAGGAAAGCTGCAGGAGAGATGTATATGGAGCTTCAGAGGCAGTTGGAGAGGTTGAGTTGGCTGGAGCGGATGAGTGTTGCATTTTAGGAGCGTATGGATTCGCTAGATAGGAAGATGGTCGAGTTGGAGAAGATGGTTGATAAGTTGACCATGAAGCAGGTGTTCTTGGACATTGATAGTCGACACTATCGTACTAGTATCAGCAAGTTATGGAGTGAGTTGCATGAGATGCAGAGACAGGCCTATGCAGAGAGGATGACCTGCCTAAGGTCTTACGACAGCATTGATGTGATGACTATGTATAGAGATCGTTCAGGAGATCAGTGATTAGATCATTTATAGTAGTTTGTATCTTAATGGTAGTTTACCTAGTATATGCTAAACTGAATTCTTCAGTTGGTAGATTTTATTCAAAACTTGTACTTGTTTTGCATATCTTGTAAGACCAATGTCAAGTATGAAATCTATGATGTATTATGGTGATATACTATTATTGATGTTGACTTATGCTATATTATGATTTTATTCATGTGATGATGCTTTATCCTGTGCTATAATTCTAACACGTTAATCCAATACTTACAAGTGTTACGCTTTGTATTGATTGATAGAATTATGCCTCCTAGGAAGATGACCCCTGCTGCTATTCAGCAGATGATTGATGAGTGTGTTGCAGCAGTGCTTGCCAGGCAAGTGGGTGTTCCTTAGAATGTTGGACCGGCTATAGCTCAAGCTGTTCCCAACAACCATTTCTGTACTTTTAAGGAGTTCATGGATTGTAAGCCCATTACCTCCAAGGGAACTGAAGGAGCTGTTGGATTGACTCAATGGTTTGAGAAAGTGGAATCGGTGTTTCATAGGAGTAATTGTACTGAGAACAATAGGGTGAAGTATGCGACATGCACATTGTTGGAGCATGCCTTGTCTTGGTGGAATGCTTATGTTCAGGAAAAGGGAATGGAGGAAGCTTATAATACTTCATGGGAAGATTTCAAGAAAGATATGGTTAAGAAGTACTGTTCTCGTAGTGATTTAAGGAAGTTGGAAACTGAGTTCTATTACTTGGCTGTGAAGGGTTCTGATCTTGCTACTTATGTGCGACATTTCCAAGAGTTGAAGGTGTTTTGTGCTCACATGGTGCCCGATAATGAGAAGTTGCTAGAGAAGTTTATTGGTGGATTGCCTGCGAGTATTCAAGGGAATCTGACGTCGTACAATGCTGAGACTTTAGATGATACTATTAGCATGGCTGAACATCTTATGGATCAGGTGACTAAGCATGGTGTTGTTCAGAGGAGTAATCACTTTGACAACAAGAGAAAATGGGAGGATAACCGAAGGGACAACAACTATAACAACCCCAACAACCACTACAGCAACAATCACTATCGTAACAACAATCACCATCACCAGCAGAAAAAGAGACAAGAGACTGTTAAGGCATTTGTGGCCGCACCAACACAAGGAGGAGTCAATGCTGGACAGCAAGCTCCTTGTGGGAAGTGTCACCAACATCATACTGGACCATGTACTATGAGATGTATGAAGTGTCAGAAGGTTGGTCATGTTGCGAGGTTTTGTAAGAGTAGGGTTGTGGTGATAGGAGCAGGTGCCCAGCCTGTGGTTACATGTTACGGATGTGGAGAGCGTGGACACTATAGGCATCATTGCCCGAAGAATGCTGGACAAGGAAATGTAGGTACTCGAGGAAGAGTGTATGTGATGGGAAATGGAGAGCCACAGCAAGATCCGAATGTTGTCACTGGTATGTTTCTTCTCAACAACCTTCGTGTTAAAGTTTTGTTTGATTCGGGTGCTGGTATGTCTTCTAAGATTGCGCCGTTACTTCGACTTACCCCAACTCTATTAGACGTTAGCTATAGTGTTGAGTTAGCTGATGGTAACCTAGTAGATACCCGCACCGTGATCCGTGGTTGTACCCTTAATATTTTAGATCACCCGTTTAGTATTGATTTGATGCCAATCGAGCTCGGAAGCTTCGATGTAATAGTTGGAATGGATTGGTTATCCAAGAATCGAGCGAGCAATGTTTGTGGAGAATGAGTTGTTCATATCCCTCTCAATGATGAGATTTTGATTGTTCGAGGTGATAGGAGTGGAACTCGCCTGAATATCATATCATGTATCAAGACCATGAAATATTTTGAGAAAGGATGTCATGCATTCCTAGCACACGTGGCTAAGAAGGAGTCGGGAGAGAAGCGACTCGAGGATGTTCCTGTAGTGCGTGAATTTCTTGAAGTATTTCCTGAAGATTTGCCGGGACTTCCGCAAGCCCGACAAGTGGAGTTTCACATCGACTTAGTTCCAGGAGCTGCACCTGTTGCGCGTGCACCATATCGTTTAGCGCCATCGGAAATGGAGGAGTTATCTAAGCAATTGCAAGAGCTGTTGGATAAAGGATTTATTCGACCGAGTTCTTCGCCCTGGGGAGCTCCAGTGCTATTTGTGAAGAAGAAGGATGGATAATTTTGGATGTGCATCGACTATCGAGGATTGAATAAGTTAACCATGAAGAATCGCTACCCGTTACCGAGGATTGATGATTTGTTTGATCAGTTGCAAGGATCGAGTTACTATTCTAAGATTGACTTGAGGTCTAGTTATCACCAACTTAGGGTTCGGGAATAGGATATTTCCAAGACGGCATTTAGGACCCGTTATGGTCATTATGAGTTTCAAGTTATGCCTTTTGGTTTGACCAATGCGCCTGCAATGTTCATGGACCTCATGAACCGAGTGTGCAAGCCTTATCTAGATAAGTTCGTGATAGTCTTTATCGATGATATTTTGATCTACTCAAAGAGCGAGGAAGAGCACAAATAGCATTTGGCTACGATTCTTAAGTTGCTCAAGGACGAGCAATTGTAAGCGAAATTTTCTAAGTGTGAATTTTGGATTCGGAAGGTTCAATTTTTGGGTCATGTAATTGATAGTGAAGGATTATATGTGGATCTCACTAAGATTGAGGCAATTGAGAAATGGTCAATGCCGGTTAACGCCATAAAAATTTGTCAATTTCTAGGATTGGCTGGGTATTATAGGAGATTCATCGAGGGATTCTCCAAGATATCTAAACCGTTAACCGCATTGACTTATAAGGATAAGAAGTATGAATGGGGAGAAGAAGAAGAGAAGGCATTTCAGACCTTGAAGCAGAAGCTTTGTAGTGCACCGATATTGGCTTTGCCAGATGGAGTAGAAGATTTTGTTGTTTATTGTGATGCCTCGTATCAAGGATTAGGAGCAATTTTGATGCAAGGAGGGAAGGTTATGGCATATGCTTCCCGGCAGCTTAAGAATCATGAAGAGAAGTATACCACTCATGATTTGGAGTGAGGAGCCGTGGTTTTTGCCCTCAAGTTGTGGAGACATTACCTTTATGGTAATAAGTGTGTTGTCTTTACCGACCACAAGAGTTTACAGTATATATTGGATCAGAAGGAGTTGAATATGCGACAACGACGATGGTTGGAGACGTTGAGCGATTATGATTGCGAGATACGATACCACCCTGGAAAAGCTAATGTTGTAGCTGATGCTTTGAGTCGCAAGGAACGTTTGAAACCGTTACGCGTTCGAACTTTAGTTTTGACGATTAACTCGAATTTACCCGCTCAGATTCAGCAAGCACAAGAAGAAGTTGTGAAACGAGGAGAGCTTAAGAAGGAGAAAGTTGATGGGATGATTAGAAAGGAGAAACTCAAGAAACGTTCAGATGGAACTCTGTGTTACAAAGGAAGAAGTTAGGTGCCCTTGTTTGGATGACTGAGAGACTTGATTATGCTCGAGTCTCATAAGTCAAAGTATTCTATTCACCCAGGACCTGACAAGATGTATCGGGATGTGAAGAAGTTATATTGGTGGCCCAATATGAAAGTTGAGATTGCAGATTATGTCCGTAAGTGTCTTACGTGCGCCAAGGTTAAGGCTGAACATCAGAAACCATCTGGTTTACCAGAACAGCCTGAGATCCTAGAATGGAAATGGGAAGGAATAACAATGGATTTTGTCACCAAGCTACCAAGGACTTCGACAGGATTCGATGCTATTTGGGTAATAGTCGATCGATTGACTAAATCCGCACACGTTTTGCCAATCAAAGAGAACTACAGCATGGATAAGCTGACCAGGCTCTGCGTAAAGGAGATAGTATCTCGACATGGAGCGCCAGTGTCTATTATCTCAGATCGAGACGGCAGGTTTACTTCGAACTTTTGGAAGTCACTTCAAGACTCGTTTGGTACGAACCTTGACATGAGTACCGCTTACCATCCACAGACCGATGGTCAAAGCGAGAGAACCATCCAGACTTTGGAAGATATGCTACGTGCATGTGCGATTGATTTCGAAAATGCATGGGATGTCTATTTTCCCTTGATTGAGTTTTCCTATAACAATAGTTACCATGCGAGTATTCAGGCTGCACCGTTTGAAGCACTCTATGGTCGGAAGTACTGATCACGTATATGTTGGGATGAAGTGGAAGAAGCACAACTTATTGGACCAGATTTAGTTCGTGAGACGACCGAGAAGATTGCTCAGATTAAAGACCGATTGAGGGTTGCTCGTGACCGTCAGAAGAGTTATGCAGATGTGAGACGTAAACCCCTAGAATTTCAGGTGGAGATAGGGTTATGTTGAAGGTATCACCTTGCAAAGGTGTGATCAGGTTTGGTAAGAGTGGAAACTTGAATCCCCGTTACATAGGACCATTTAAGATTGAGAAGAGAATTGGTCATGTGGCATATAAGCTAGAATTGCCACCGGAGCTCAGTAGAGTTCACCATACTTTCCACGTGTCGAATTTGAAGAAGTGTTTGACCGATGAGACTGCTGTAATTCCGCTTGAGGATATTGAGATTGATGAGCAATTGCATTTTGTTGAGGAGCCCGTTGAAATTATGGATCGCGAGGTTAAGCGATTGAAGAAGAGTCGTATTCCTCTTGTGAAAGTTCGTTGGAATTCCAAGAGAGGACCGGAGTATACTTGGGAACGCAAGGACGAGTTTAAACGCAAATACCCAAATCTTTTCAAAACCGTAACTGGCAACTCAAAATAAATCCGGGACAAATTTCTAAATAAGATGTATGTGATGTAACCCCCGGTACTTTTTCTAAACTTATAACTAGCCAAAATATTTATTTTCGTACCTGAGACACATTAAAACTTTTATTTTGTGATTATTTGGGTTTGAGAAACATGAGATATATTGGAAACGAGAAAGTGTGGATGAGACATAGAAAGAATCAAAAGTCTAGGGAGGGGTAGGGATGAAGAATCAAAGATGTGAAAGGGTAAAGGAGAAGGTTTTTGGATTTTTGAAAATACATTTTGTACAAATGATAAGAAAAATGTTTTTGTGTTTTTGTGTTCGTTGAAAACTTGATTTAAAAAGTTTTTGTGAACAGTTTTGTTTTGAAAATAGGAAAATATGAAAAAGGGATGGATAAATGTACAATGGAACGAATTCCAAAGACACTAATCAGAAAAACCGTTTAGATAAACGCGCACAACCTCCCCGGCAGCGGCGCCAAAAGTTGATTGAGCCTAATCCACCTACTTATATTGACCAAGGAATGGTCAACAAAGTCAAATAGCCTAGATCAATGCTCCGCGGAAGTATAAGGTTTCCCCGGGTCGTTATGTCCCGACGAGGTGTGATGGTTATGAAACGGTTTCGTGATTGGGTGAATCTGGATGAGAAAAAGGTTTGAGTGTGATTAAACTAAGGAATTTACAACGAAATAGCTTAAACAAGCTATATAAACAAGACTGGAAAGTTTGAAAACCCAGAAACGTTTAAAACTTAAAAACGCGTACGTTCAGATTAAAGTAATGCGAACGTACAAAATAAAACGCGAGTTTTAAAGAAATAAAATACTTACGGGCATGAAAATTACATTTTTACAATCCTAATAATAAAAGAAACTTTTTAGAAAATTAAAATTACTTTTTACACTATTTAATTATTTAATATTAAATAAAAACTATTTAAAACTTATTATTAATACTTAAATAACTAGAATACAATATAATATTATTTAAATACTAAAAAGGTGAAAATAAAATTTCTAAAATTATAAAATAACTAAAAACAAGTTTTAAAAATAAAAATAAGTGTTTTTGTCTTTTTGTGCTTTTTCTATTAATTAATAACTAATTAACTAATTAAACTATTTTAAATTAAGAAAAATACTAAATGAACAGTAAAAATTCTAATAAAATTTCTAAAATTATTTACAACATATAAAAGCTATAAAAAATATAAAAACTAAGTTTTACTTAATAAAAACTAATTATGCTATTTTAAACTTAATATTAATTAATAATTAATAAAACTAAAATTAATTCTAATAAATACTAGATAATAAAATAAAAATCTGAGAAAATTACTATAAATATTTTAGTATAATAGAAATTTAGGAAAAATATAAAAATGACAAGTACTTAATAAAAATATAAAAATGAAAATTAAAATTAAATAAAATTAAATAGAAACTATCACTTAAAATTAACTTTGATTTTCTGGATTTTCTTTTTAGAAACTTGATTTATAACTAAAAACAAGAACTTTTTGTAAAAGCAAACTTTTTAGAACTTAATAATAAGCTGGAATAAGCCAATAAGTTGATACAGTTGACTTAGTTTAACCAAGGTGAGAAATAAGCTAAAATGGCATTAGGTGGGACCCACTATGGTAAAATCTGGTGTAAATAAGTTAGATAAACTTATTTAAGCAAGAAAAAGCACAATGAGTCCACAGAATAAGCCAAATAAGCTGGAAAAGCTAATCCAAAACCAAACAGAACTCAGAATCTGGGACAACTTTTTGTGATCAATTCATGTGGGGCCCAGGGGTATCTAGGTCAAAATTATGGTCAAAAACCCAACCCTGGTAGGAGGGGGGGGGGGAAATGAACAATAATGGTGGCCTTGGGCCCACTGAGGTGGCCAGAACACCACCACAAAGTGGTGGTGGTGGGTGTGCAGCTGCTGAGACAGAGCAGAGGTAAGCCCTGCAAGTCACTTTGTGGCTTTGTGGGGCCCACAAGAAAAATAGCAAAAATGCAATCAAAATGGGAAAACAAAGCTGAGCTAGTAGATTATCTAATGAAACAAGATTCAAGTCCTAAGACCTTATACAAAATTCTATTTAATTCATGCAAATTTGAGAAAAATCTGAAAACATACACTTTTGACTTTTGAGAAAAACTTAAACTTTGACTTATTTGAACTTCTACTGCCTCTAAATGATTAGTACATGTTAATTAAACCTAAAGTAAACTAAATCAAGCAATATAACCTACTTTTAAATTGGAATTAAGGAATTGAAGCACCTAACAGTCCAACAATGGATTGTTAAGGGATTTGAGATGAGATTTTGACTTGTGAGCTATTAGGCCAAGATATTAAGACTTGAACAACCTAAATAGACCTAATGTAGCATGTTTCAACCAAAACCTTGCACTGAAACACAGTGAGGCTCTTTGCACACCCCTGACCCAAACACTCTCTTATATGCATTAATAATTGACTTTTCAAAGCAATTAAGTGATTTAGGCCATGAAACCTTGAACTAAGCTGACAACTAACCGAGATATGGTGATTCATGCATAAGAACACAGGAGCAAACAACAATCTCACACCTAACCATATTATGCAAATAGGACAGTACATATGCTAAAATCAGCAGACCTGTGATTCAGTGAATAATTGACAATAACTAAGCAATAATCTATTACTACTCTACTAATTAAGCACAGAAACATCAATATAGCACTGGTTTAAGCAATTCTACAGTAACCTTAAAAAAATAAGAAAGTGCCTTTCAAAGTTGATCCAGTGAGTTTAATACCAAAAACCAAGTATCCAACTGCCCTCATGTCTCCCATGAGACTTCTAAACCCAAAGCAATCCAGATTTCACCATACCCCTTGCTTCAATCACTCTTATGAACTGAATTTTTATTTTCCATTTATTTTTCATGAATTTTGAGAATTTTTGGCAAACTGAATTAAAACTAGTTGAAATACTTTAAAAGCTTTTGAAAACTTATAAGAGAGCTTAATTGAACTGAAAGGATTAATAAGTAACAACTTTCAACAACATTGAACTAATATGATATTTTTGAGTAAATGAAGTGAAAATCTGAATTTAACATAAAAGCTTGAATTACTGATCAAATTGGGTTTCTATTACATTGAAAGTACTAATAATACAATTTAGAAGCTTAAAATTACATTGAAGATAGAAACTACATACTACAACTACTCTACTACTACTCTGCTAACTGCTACCCTCATTACATCAGCTAGCTATCCACTTCTGCATTTTTCTTGACTTAAATAGCTCCTCATGTGATTCTCTTTCTTTCCCACACTCCATTTGTACCCTTGGATTAGTGGAATTAATCTGAGCCCTTAAAAGTTGTTTTGGCGGGAAAAGGATTTTTTGGCAGTTAATGGGATTGCTTGTGAGGTTCTTGTGTTATAATTGGTTCTTGGAGGGGAGTGTTTGGAGGGGGGGGGGGACAAGGACTGGGAAGGTGAGGTGGAAGGATGGAGGGGGGTTGTGTCTTGCAGTGGATTACCAGGTCCAAGAGGGGGAGAAGGGTGGTCAACGCGGGTCAAAGATGGGATTATTTAAAACGGTTCTGTGTTTTTGGGCTTGGTGGTGGGCTGAGGTGGGTTATTGGATCAGGGGTGGTATAAGGGTGGATTGGATGTTGGGTTGTTTTGGTTTGGGTAGCAAAATTAAGGGTCCGGTTGGTTTTTGTAGAAATATAACACAAGGACCATATGTGTAATTTGCCGAATCATGAGGGGCTGAATTTGCTATCCTTCCAAACTTGTTACAAGGTTCTTTCCTGCCAAGAATAGATAATCAAAGGACAAAAAAATGGTGTTTTTCATTTTGAAATTCACAGGGACCAAATTTGTCATTTTTCAAAAATCTAGGGACCAAATATGTAATTTCCTCAAAGTTACCATCCAGGGACTAAAAATGGCTTTTGTGACTTTCCCAAGGACCAAAAGTGATTTTTCTTTCAAAATTATCCCACCAGGGACTGAATCTGCCAATTATTGAAAGTTCAGGGACTAATTATGCCAATTTGGATTTTTAGGGACCAAACATGTAATTTTCTCAAACTTTTTCACCCAAAGTCTAAATTTGATAATTTTTTACTTTTAAAAACTTTGGGTTGACTTTTCTTTCATTTAAAACCTTCAGGGACTATTTTTGTCAATTTTTGAAACTTGAGGTACTAAAACTGCCAATTGTGCAAACTTTGTTCGTTTTTCATTTGTTTTTAAACATTTTGCATCTAAAACGTATAAAACACAATTTTGGAATATTTTTAGTATTTTGATGCATTACTGAGTGTTTTTGGACATTTTGGCAGTTCAGATACGCTAAAAATGATGAGTATTTACACACTCATCAAGCGCCAGTGTCTATTATCTCAGATCGAGACGGCAGGTTTACTTCAAACTTTTGGAAGTCACTTCAAGACTCGTTTGGTACGAACCTTGACATGAGTACCGCTTACCATCCACAGACCGATGGTCAAAGCGAGAGAACCATCCAGACTTTGGAAGATATGCTACGTGCATGTGCGATTGATTTCGAAAATGCATGGGATGTCCATTTTCCCTTGATTGAGTTTTCCTACAACAATAGTTACCATGCGAGTATTAAGGCTACACCGTTTGAAGCACTCTATGGTCGGAAGTGCTGATCACGTATATGTTGGGATGAAGTGGAAGAAGCACAACTTATTGGACCAGATTTAGTTCGTGAGACGACCGAGAAGATTGCTCAGATTAAAGACCGATTGAGGGTTGCTCGTGACCGTCATAAGAGTTATGCAGATGTGAGACGTAAACCCCTAGAATGTCAGGTGGAGATAGGGTTATGTTGAAGGTATCACCTTGCAAAGGTGTGATCAGGTTTGGTAAGAGTGGAAACTTGAATCCCCGTTACATAGGACCATTTAAGATTGAGAAGAGAATTGGTCATGTGGCATATAAGCTAGAATTACCACCGGAGCTCAGTAGAGTTCATCATACTTTCCACGTGTCGAATTTGAAGAAGTGTTTGACCGATGAGACTGCTGTAATTCCGCTTGAGGATATTGAGATTGATGAGCAATTGCATTTTGTTGAGGAGCCCGTTGAAATTATGGATCGCGAGGTTAAGCGATTGAAGAAGAGTCGTATTCCTCTTGTGAAAGTTCGTTGGAATTCCAAGAGAGGACCGGAGTATACTTGGGAACGCAAGGACGAGTTTAAACGCAAGTACCCAAATCTTTTCAAAACCGGAACTGGTAACTCAAAATAAATCCGGGACAGATTTCTAAATAAGATGTATGTGATGTAACCCCCGGTACTTTTTCTAAACTTATAACTAGCCAAAATATTTATTTTCGTACCTGAGACACATTAAAACTTTTATTTTGTGATTATTTGGGTTTGAGAAACATGAGATATATTGGAAACGAGAACTTTATTCCTTGATTGACTCAGCACAACCTAGAACACTCGAATTGTATTGCATTTGCCAAATTATTTGAATTATTTTGAGTTTTGAAAAAAAAAAAAAAAAAACTCTGAAGTTTATGCTTGATTTTATTGGAAAAATTATTTCGTGAACAATAGCGCAAGTTTCGTAAATTTTTGAGTCCGTTTGCTATGTCGTTCGAGCCCCGGAGCGTTTATTGTAAGAAGTTTACTACATTGGCGATCTTGTTCCTTGGAGTATCACCCTCCACCTATCCTTATACTTTTACTAATTACAAAACTTACCCTACACTATTTTTATCATATAAATACCCCAAAACCCACCCCATTCCTCATTTTTAATTATAAAATCACACACACACACACACACTCACCAAACTCTCTCTCTCCCTCCTTTCTTTTCCGACCGGTGACCACCCAACACCGCCCACCGCCGGCGACTTTTCCGGCCACAGGAAAATTTTCCGGCCAACCCAAAAATGAAACTTTTTATATTTTGTAGATCGGGACGTGCTCGTTCCAAAAGTACAAGTCGTTTTAATCAAAACCATCCCGAACACCCCTAATCCACCACCACCGCCGCACCCTCTCACCACCATCAACACCACCACGAGCCACTCTTTTGCCTTTCTTTTGTTGCTCGGTAAAAACCCAAACGCACCCTTATGTATTTATTTTATTTTATTTGTATTTAATTTCGTTTTTATTTATTTAAATACACTAAAAAATATTAATAATATAATTTTCGTATTTTTATATCAAAAATAATATTTTTCCGAAAATATTTTATTAAATCTGAAAACTTTATAAATTTTTATATATTTTTATTATTTACCAAAAATAAATTTTTATTTATTTATAAATTATTCCGAAAATCATTTAAAAATAAAATATATATTTTTAGTTTTCATCCTAAAATATTTTGATAAAAATTACATATTTTTATTTATTTTTATATATATGTCGATATATATATATATATATATATATATATATATATATATATATATATATATATATATATATATATATATATATATATATATATATATATATATATATATATATATATATATATATATATATATATATATATATATATATATATATATATATATATATATATATATATATATATATATATATATATATATATATATATATATATATATATATATATATATATATATATATATATATATATGTGTGTGTGTGTTTGTTTTAAATTTTATGTTATATATTTATAAGTGTAAATGATATTTAGTGACTCGTGTGGGCCCCCTTTGACCGAGAGTTGACTGGTCAACGCCGGGTTGACCCGGTGTGACTCGGTTAATTTTTGTATTATTTGTTGATTCTCGTGGTTATTCATTATTGTTATATATTTTGGAACTTGTTTCGGCTAAGTTTGAATAAAACGGATTAATAAATATGAAACTATAAAACGAGTTGGTTATAGTTAAGAGGATTTGGATATCGGACATGTTTCCGTATTGTTGTATTGTGAGCTTAAATTGGACATATTGGATTTACGGCCTTGTGTTGGGAATTCTGCTAAGAGAGAATTCTGCTGAAGAATCTGCTGATCGTTTCTACTGCAGACACAGATTCTGCTTATAGATTGTTTCTGCTGAAGTTTAGTTTCAGCATTATTAGTTTTTGCGGATATAGTTTTTCCGTGTTTTATGTAATATAGTTAGGATATGCATGCGTTTATTTAGGAAGTGATAATGCATATCTTTTAGAAGTTTTTAGAATATACGTTTCTTATGAAACGGTTTAGGGTTCCTTGTGTGTAAAAGGAACACATGATTATGTATTGAGTTGCGTTTTTAGAAAACATTTTCATATTATTGAAAAGATCCATAGAGGATCGATTGTTCTTAGTATTAAAACTTGTGTTTGTTTCCGCTTTAAAATTCAAGTTACAGAGATTGTCTATTAGTGTGTTGGTGATTACATTAACATAACTAACGATTCTAGAGTGCTCAGAAGATCTATCAAGGTCTAAGATTCAACAACTGGTATCAGAGCCTCGGGAGAGTCTCTGTGATACTAAGAAGCACAAATCTTACACCATCTCATTCAAAAACAATCAATAAAAATGCCTGGATCAGATGATGAAGCTGATACAACCCAGAACCAAAACACCACTTCTCTCCAACAACTCAATCTCACAAACAGTAATGCTAAGTTCCCATACCTGAAGAATGCTGAAGACTATGATTTCTGGTCCATGAAGATGCAAAACTGGATCACAAACATTGACTAGAATCTTTGGGAGGTTGTCCGCAAGGGTAACAGCCTAAAGAAACATGTAAAAGATGCTGATGAGATTGTTACAATTGTAGGTCCCAAAACTGCTGAAGAAGTTCTAGCTGTGCAAAGGGAGAATAAGGTAAGAACAATTCTGCTCCAAGCTATACCAGATGATCACATGGGTGACTTCCACTTCATGGAGGATGCCAAGGACATTTGGTTGGCAATCAAGGCTAGATTTGGTAGGAATGAAGAATCAAGAAGGATGAAGAGGTCAATTCTGATGCAGCAGTTTCAAGAGTTTCAGATATCTGAGGAGGAAGGAATCCACAAAGGCTATGACAGGTTCCGCAAGATCTTGAGTCAACTTAATCAGCTAAAGGCTAGGCCAGATAATGAGGACTGCAATGCTAAGTTTCTGAGATCTTTGCCACCATCCTGGTTGCAAGTCAACATTGCTCTCAAAGCTAAAGGAGGGTTGGACATGATTACTTTTGATGACCTCTACAACAGGCTTAAATCTCTTGAGCCTGATGTTAGAAGTCCCATTCGACCATCTACTCACTCAGCCTTTGTAAGCACCACAACAAAACCTGTGCACCATGCCTCAAGTTCTTATACCTCAGGAGCATCTTCTCAAACCCAAACTAAATCAACTCCTAAATCAAAATCCAGTAGTGTAATGGAGGATATTCTTCATTCCTTTGTGGCTGAATATGAACATCAGCAGTTTCTTGCTTATGAGGATTTTGAACAGGTAGATCCATTGGAGATGGAGGAGATGCACTTGAAATGGCAGTTAGCAATGATTTCTATGAATATCAAAAGGTTTGAGACTAAGTATGGGAGAAAGTTTGGTTTTAATGGAAGAGATGCAGCAAGGTTTGACAGAAGGAAGGTTCTTGTGGTCAAATGGGCCATTTTTCAAGAGAATGCAAGGAAAGAAAGTCTGGTGATGAAGTTAGATATCGCTCATATCTATTGGAATCAGGGACTTCTAAAGCTACACCTTCCAAAGATTTGGTGACTTTGGATAACCAGATTGATTGGACTGTTCATGAACCTGCTGAAGAGGAAGCTTCTACTTCTGAACAAGTGAATATGCTGGCATACTCCCCCTCAGAGGATAAGAAGGAGCAAGTTTCCTTAATGGGCATCTCTCAGGTACACAATTATGTGTTTGGATGTAGTGTAAGATACAATGAACTCAAACAAGAATATGATGAATTGAAACCTAAGTACAATGAGTGTTATATAGAAGTTGAGGCCTATAAAAAGGCTTTAAAAACTTTAGAAAAACAAAAGGTCTGGTTTCAAAAGAATCAAGTTAAATATGATGAAAAGATAAGAGTTCTAGAAAGTGATTTAGAATCTGCAAAGATAGATTTAAGACGTACTGAAAAGGAAAAATCTAATGTAGAAAAAGAAACACAAGAATTACAAGTTAAGTTAGATAAAGAGGTGGCTGGTCGTATGAAGTAGCAAGAAGGGGCATCTAATCTAAATAAATTGATTGATGGTCGCTAATCTGTTAGGTCTAGAAAAGCATTAGGATATGAGAAATATATAGATCCTGAAGAATTAACTTATCCTGATATGTCTAGTGTTTTTGACCCTGAACCAGCCTTAGCATTTCAAACACCTGTAAAATTTGTTAAGGAAGGGGGAATGAATGTTGTCCCTAGACCTATTAAAGGGGAACATATGCCTATAGACCTGTCCATACCTGTTGACTTTGATGGATAACAACATCTCTATGGCAAAAAGTCAAGCGACTTGCCAGACCCTAATATTAAATCTACTGACTTTGTCTCTTGTTGTGACAGTGACAAGTCTTCTGATGAAGGGTCTACTTCATTTGCTAGTTGTGATTCAAGTGAGAAGTCAGACCTGCCCAAGACCACTTTCAAGACCACACCCAAGACATCGCCCAAGACTCCCCACAAGCCTGCTAGAGTTACTGTTGATTCCAAGACAGTTTCTTCTGAAGACTTGTTTTCTAATTCTTTGCAAAACAATATTTCTAGTTCTGTTAAAAACAATTCTGTTAATCATTGTGATGTGAATGCTTTTTCATGTTATGGAACATCTTTCAGCTTGAATAAATCTTCGAAAAAGAAGAAATGTTTTGTGTGTGGAAGTAAATTTCATTTGATTAAGGATTGTACTTTTCATGAGCAAAGAATGGGTGTATGTTTTAGTCAAGGAAAACCTAGGCAAATGTGGAAGAATGTTAATGATATACCCTCTTTTATTCCACATCAGCAGAAATCCAATTCTGCTGAAAATCATTCTTCATGGAGAAGAACCAGTACTAGACCTTATGTTCGACCCACTAGTTCTTTCTTTTCTAATGGTTATTGGCCTAGACAGTTTGACTCAATGTATGTTGGTGGAAGGTATTGGGATACTGCTGTGAAGCCCTCAGCAGGTTGTTCTTGGACAAAAAAAGGACCTAATTTGCATTACAGGCCCAAGAACAATGGTGGATCTTAAACATCTACATGGCCTACCTCTAATGATCCACAAGGCAGGCTCAAGTCAGCAATGACTTGAGTCTCCAATGTGTACTAACTCTTGTCTTTTTTTTTGTTGTTGTTGTTGTAGGATCATCCTCTAAAGAGTACTGAAGTAGGGATAGTTGATAGTGGTTTTTCCAGAAGTATGCCAGGGAACAAAGATAAGATGCATGACTTTGTGCCTATAGAAGGAGGAGGAACTGTGACTTTTGGTGGTGGAGATGGCAAAATCACTGGGAAAGGAACTATCAAAACACCTCTGTTAGATTTTGAGAATGTTTATTATGTGAAGGAACTTGAGCACTTTAATCTGTTCTCTGTCTCACAAATATGTGACACCAAGAATAAATTTTTCTTCTCTGAGGATGAATGTCTTGTGCTCTGCAAGGACTTCAAACTTCCAGAAGATACAATTGTTTTGCTGAGAGTTCCTAGAACCTTCAACTTGTACACATTCAATCTGAATGATGTTAAGCCAAAAGGTGATCTAACATGCTTGGTGGCCAAAGCTTCCCAGGATGAATCTACAAAGTGGCACAGGAGAATGGCTCATGTAAACTACAAGACCATCAACAAGTTGTCTAAACTTGGTCTTGTTCAGGGCCTTCCTTCAAAACTCTTCACCAATGAACACAATTGTATTGCTTGCAACAAGGGAAAGCAACACAGAGCCTCTTACAAAGCCATAACAGCAGTGAGCACAATCTCAGAACCTCTTTAGTTGCTGCATATGGATCTCTTTGGTCCAACTCCTATCAGAAGTATTGATCATAAGTACTTCTTCCTGGTTATCACTGATGATTATAGCAGGTTTTGCTGGGTATTCTTTTTTAAAACTAAAGATGAAACAACTCCTATTTTGAAAGAATTCATCACTCTAATTGAAAACCAGCTAAATAAAAAGGTTAAAGGCATTAGGTGTGACAACGGGACAGAGTTCAAAAATGTTTTTTTCATTGAATTCTGTAAGTCTAAAGGGTTAAAAAGAGACTATAGTACTCCAAGAACCCCACAACAAAATGGGGTTGCTGAAAGGAAAAATAGAACCTTAATTGAGGCAGTAAAATCCATGCTTGCAGACTCTAAGTTACCCACTATGTTTTGGACTAAAGCAGTAAGTACTGCTTGCTATGTCTTAAAAAGGGTATCCATCACTAGACATCATGTCAACACACCTTATGAACTTCTCACAGGGAAAGTTCCAGACATTCATTACCTTAAACCTTTTGGTTGCAAAGTGGCCATTTTGAATACTGCTGATACACTGGGCAAGGTTGATGGGAAAGCTGATGAGGGATACATTGTGGGTTATTCAGCTCATAGCAAGGCCTATAGGGTTTACAATTTGAATGCCAAAAGGATAGAGGAGACCCTTAACCTCAGATTCCTTGAAGATCAGCCTAATACTCAGGGACAGGTCCATTCTTGGTATTTTGACCTAGATTATTTGACTGATTATTTGGGGTACACTAGACATGCTTCTAATCCTAATGCAGGTAGCAAAGATCCAATTTCTAACATGCAGGTTCCATGGATGATGACTCAGAGAGTGACTCTGAGCCAGATGAACATACCATTGTTGTACCTTCTTTTCCACCTAACCATTTTGTAGGTCATCATTCTGCTGCTGAACAAGAAGATGAGTCACATTATGGAGAGGATCTTGCTAGACTTAAGAAGCAAGAACATCCAGCCACTCAGGAAGCTCAGAGACTCAGTGAAAAGGTTGCACAAGAGACTGATGCCATACTTCAACAATCAATACAAGCAGTCAGTGGAAACAAGGACGCTGCTGACAGTTCTACTGAAGGCTCTCCTATTCCTACTGATGAGATCAAAGCTGCTGATAGTCCTGCTGCACAATCTCCCATTTCTACTGAAGGTTCTACAAACTTTGAGAAACCCTTTACAAGATTTCCAAGTTCTTCTGATCTTGGTAATTATCAGCCCAAGCCTGGTCTCTTTAACTCAGCTTCTTATTATACTGAGTTTGGGCCTACTGTCAACAACCTTGATACCACAATTAATGTCAACCCTACAGCAACAAAGAGGATCAATAATGCTCATCCCCTATCAAAGATTATTGGAGATCCTCAAGCACCTATTAGAAAAAGAAACACTGTCAAGAACACTAAATATGGTGAAGTTGCTTTCATCTCCTATGTCTACAATCAAAAGAGGGACAATTACACAGACTTCAAACATTGTCTGTTTGCATGCTTTCTTTCTCAGATAGAGCCAACCGGTGTTCCTTAAGCACTGGCTGATTCCAGTTGGCTTGAAGCAATGCAAGTAGAGATGCTGCAATTTAAGAATCACCAGGTTTGGATATTGGTCCCTCTCCCTGATGGTAAATATGCCATTGGGACAAAATGGATTTTGAAGAATAAAAGAGATGCAAGGGGTATTGTGGTGAAAAACAAAGCAAGGTTAGTGGCTCAGGGGTTTAGGAAAGAGGAAGGCATAGATTATGATGAGGTCTTTGCACCAGTGGCCAGAGTTGAAGCAATCCGGATATTCTTGGCCTATGCATCATATATGGGTTTTATGGTTTATTAGATGGATGTCAAAGGTGCTTTCTTGTATGGTGAGATTGAAGAGGAGGTTTATGTGACTCAACCCAAGGGATTTGAAGACCCTGATCATCCTGATTATGTGTATAAGGTTGTCAAAGCTCTCTATGGACTTCATCAAGCACCCAGAGCTTAGTATGCTCGGCTTTCTACATTTCTGCTGAAGCATGGTTATAGAAGAGATGCCATTGACAAGACTCTCTTCCTTAAGAAAGACTCTAGGGATATCATTCTTGTGCAGGTTTATGTGGATGACATTATATTTGGTTCCACAGAAGAAGCCTGGTGTAGAGAGTTTGAGGATTTGATGAAGGGTGAATTTCAAATGAGTGCCATGGGGGAGCTCACTTTCTTTTTGGGCTTACAGGTTCAGCAGAAACCTGATGGTATTTTCATTAGTCAGGATAAGTATGTAAAGGATATGTTGACAAAGTTTGATTTGGAGAATGTCAGGACTGCCACTACTCCCTATGAAGCTCCAAACCAAAGAACAATCTTGAACCTGATCTTCCTGTGAATGTTCATTTGTACAGGTCAATGATTGGTTCTTTGATGTATTTGACTGCTTCTAGACCTGATATTACATTTGCTGTGAGTGCTTGTTCAAGGCACCAAGTCACTCCACTTACCTCTCACTTGAATGCTGTCAAAAAGATCTTTAAGTACCTGAAAGGCCAACCCAAATTAGGTCTTTGGTACCCAAAAGAATCTCCATTTCAGCTGACAGCATATAGTGACAGTGACTATGCTAGTGCCAATATGGATAGGAGATCCACAATTGGAGGTTGCCAATTCCTTGGAAGAAGACTGATTTCTTGGCAATGCAAGAAACAGACCATTGTTGCTACCTCTACTACTGAAGCAGAGTATGTTGCTGCTGCCAATTGTTGTGGACAGGTTCTATAGATTCAGAATCAATTGCTGGATTATGGGTATAATTTCATGAATACCACCATTTCTATTGACAATCAAAGTACAATTTGTATTGTTAAAAATCTAGTTTTTCATAATAGAACCAAACATATTGAAATCAGGCACCACTTTATCAGGGATGCATATGAGAAACATTTAATTAAAGAGGTCAAAATTCACACAGATGATAATGTGGTAGATTTGTTAACTAAAGCTTTTGAATGACCTAAGTTTCAACATTTAGTGGTCCATATTGGTATGCTTAGCCCTTGAACGCAAAGTTTGAGGGGAGGCATAAGCCTCAGGGGAGGCATATGCCATAGGGGAGGATTGTGATAGTAAACTTTGTATAATTTGTATACTTTTTGAGTTTTTAACACTAACCAACTAATGTATTGTAAGTTTGTTTGGTTTTTTTGCTAGTCTGTGTCTATTTTGCAGGATGCCATTGCAAGTTGTTGCTGATTTTCACCATGATATGTTAATATGGATGCTGAAGTTTGTTTCTTCTGAAGTCTAATGGATGCTAAGATTGATTTCTACTAAATAAAGATATAAAGAGATCAAAATTAGCAAATGATATGTTTTTCATTCATTCTGAGAACATATTGCAGCTTACAAACAACTTCAAATGAAATTACAAGATGGAACCCTATACAAGTCTAGTCTAACTAGTCAAGCTTCTATCAGCTATTACAAAAGCTGATTGGTGCATAACCAGTATGATGAAGAAGCTGAAGGTGAAAATAGAAAAAGAAGAGGATGAAGAATGATGAAAACGACGATGAAGAAGCTCAAGAACCAAGGTTTATAACTTTTTTACCTGGCAACATCCCACCTACATCATTTTCCCTCTCCCCTTACCCACGACATCTGTCTTCTTGCCCTTTCCCCTGCATCCATGGCATGATGAACCAGGTCCTGGAGCAGGAAAACCCAACACCACACTTCGTGATGTTGGAAGAGATGGATTTCTCTTCCTAGGCCTTGGTTGGGGTCTCTCTGGTGTGGAAGGAGGAAGAAATGAGGGATCTTCGTCTTTATCCTCTGAAGAGTCTTCATCAGATGTGAAAATGAAGGGAGAGACATATTTTCTCTCAGCAGGAATGGGGGCATTACTTGCTTCCCCCTTCTCCAAGGCATTCCATCGCCTTTCCAACTCATGGGCATAATCAGAATCATCTATTTCTGATGGATATGGTGGAAGATCATCGGATGAGGAGGAAGAGGAGGAGGTTAAGTGATTCGTGAAAAACACAATATCAATATTATAGTATAGATATAAGCTCAAGAGATCCGCAAAGAAATACGGATAATCCGAGGTCGTATTCCGTGTGAAGGGTGAATGGAATTCCTAATTTCCGATTCGGAAAACGTGTCGTGAAAAGTGGTAAAAAGTGATGTGAATGAGATTACACTAATGAAATATTAAATGAAGCACAAATAATCAATTAAGCACGTAATTCAACTAAACAAACCACAAACGTAACGTAGAAACGAAAAACGTAAATTAAAACGTAAAATAAACGTCAACGCGCGAAATAAAACGTGACTTTTAAGCTACGCTACTCCTACGGACTTGAAATTAATTTTCAAAAATCAAAAATGATAAAAGAAAATTTTGAGAAAAAGAAAAATATTTTTTTGACTTTTTATTTATTTTTTATGATTTAAAAACTAATTTAACTATTTAAAAATTAAAAGAAAATGTAAATAAATTGAGAAAAATGCAAAATAAATTTCTAAAATTCTAAAATAACTAAAAATAATTTTCTATTATTTTTTTGAATTTTTCTGGGGTTTTTCTGATTTTTTTGTATTTTTTAGTAATTTAAAAGTAATTAAAAATGAATAAAAATGAAAATTAAATAGGAAAAATAGCAAATAAGCTCAGAAAAATATGAAAATTTCAGGGAAATTCTAAAATAATGTTTAAAAGCTAGGAAAAATAAAAAAAAAATGAAAAATAAGCGCTGGAAGTGCTGATTAGCCACAAACTGCTTATTGAAAAGTGCTTATTAATAAGCAATGTTGACCAAAAGTAACCCAAACTTTGACCAAATGATTTTGAAACAAAAATGAACTTAAAGGAACAGTTCTCAGACCAGAAAACACACAGAAACACAGGTGATGATCAAATCAAGTAGAAATAAGCACAATGAGATATGTAATAAGCTAAAGCAAATAAGCAAGAAGCAAAAACTCAACACAGATGTAACTAGAAGCTCTTAGTAACTCAAATGAACAACAAATCTCAGAATCAAGCTCAAATATTCACTAGCAGGCCTCAATATGAAAACAAAACTATGGTCTCAAACATCTAACTAAATAAGCCAATAAGCCTGAGCAAATAAGCTCAGGACTACAAACTTATGAGGGTAAACTACTTACTGACCACCAGAGATTCCAAAAACAAAAGAAACTTAACCTTTAAAACTTATTTGCTAACCTAAATTATGCCTTGAAAGTGAATCAAACACTGATTAGCAGGGGAATAACAGGCCTAAACAAGCAACTTCTATGAGCTTTTCAGATAAGCTAAAGGGCTCCAAAGTTAAAATTTCTTTTTGAAATATGTTAACCTACTGCTAAGCTTCTAAAATCAGCAAACAAAATGTATTTCCAATCTATATTGAATGCTACAAGTGATCCAAAGTTTGACCCAAAATCTGAGTCTCAATATTGATTTGACTTTTTGATTTCAATTCTATGTTGACTAAGTTGAATTTGAAATAGCTCTAAATGACTATCTAAGTTGTGATAAGCTATAATAAAGCTAGATTAAACTTCCTAATACTGATGTGCAACTACTTGTGAGATTAATCAACTAAAATCCTAACTGTTATGCATATTAAGAAGATACAAATGGATTTTGACTTTTTATAAAGTAAACTATTGTTTTTATGTTAGACTAATCCTATATTCAACCTAAGTATTGCATCTAAATCAATAAGCAATCCAGAAATAGAGGTAATATCAGCAAACTGCTACAAACCAAACACCCCTAATGAAGCTGTTTCAACCAAAAACTCACCACAGATTCAATCCAAAACAACCAACACTCAACCTCAATTCCTGATATGATCCTAAATCCTCAAAACACCAGTAGATCACAACAAAAACCACACTAATCACAGATCTCAGATGCAATGAAAACTCTCAAAATCAACCAAGACAATTCAACACAGTTTAATAGATGAACCAGCAATGAAATAATAGAAACCAAAAGCAACTTATGTGTAGTGAAACAGTAAACTAAAATAAGTATGCAATCTATTTAAACAAAGTTAAAATATAACTAACTACTTAATAAGCAAATATCACAACTGAAGATGAAAATTTAAGTGAGTCCTTACAATTCAAATCCCCCTCAGCTCAAATAGAGGGGGTTCACTTAGCTAGCCTGTCTCTTAGACAGACCAATGGCCTCCTTTTGGTTGTCTCTCAATCCAATAAGCTCAGCTTATAAATAAGCTAAAGTGCAGTTGACCTTTTTGTGTAAATTTAAGAATGACTGATTGATGGTGCCAAAGTAAGCTTCACAAAAGCTATAATAAACTGATATGAAACTGATTAAAATAAAAACAAGCTTATTGAAGCTTGTTGAGTTAAGCACTTGATTTTTTTTTTTTTTTTCTTTTAATGTAAACTTTAAACAACAAGAAGTAAATAAGCTGAAAAAGGTAAGACTGAATTAAAACAAAGCAATAATAAAAGAGAAGCAATAAGTTGAAACAGATTAAGTAATAAGCAGTAAATAAGGTAAATAAATTGCAAGACAAGGAATTAAGAAAACTAAAATTTCATTAAACAAAAATTCATTACAAAAAATAATAATAGCATAACATTAAGTAAAAATGGCACACACTAACTATGAAATGGAGGGGGTATATATAGGAGAGGTGAGAGCTGCTAGGTTATGTCCAGGTCATCAATCCGCGTCACTTTGTGTTTCTTTGGGTCCCTTGATAGCCATTGATCACGCTCTAGATGCTTCCAATCATTTTGGACCCTTGATTGATTGATTGATGTGATGTCCATCCTCCGTGTGTTTTCTTATTGGCCCACGTGTCATTCTCTGCCATCCCTGACGTAGCTGTCAGCTTCTAGAACACCCAATGATTGGGTAATTAATAGTTACGATGGGTAATTTTGGGGGTGTGAGACTTAGGGTTCTTGACACAGTAAGATTTCTGGGTTTGGGGTGAAAATTGGGGGGCGGGGTTTTTTTGGTTTTGTTTTGGGGATTTATATTAAAAGTGTGGGTTGACTTGGGTATTGACCGAGGTTAAGGGTGGACAGGGTACAAGTGGTGTGGTGGATTGGGCTTTGGTTTCTTATGGGCCAGTAAGGGTAGAAGGTGTTGGGTTGTTGGATTAGTTAGTTTTAAGGGTCCGGTTGTTTAAGGTTTAGGACTTAGTAATTTCAAAAGGACCAAAAATGCACAATCTTAAAATTAAGGGACCACTTATGTACATTTCCAACTTCGTATACCAAGGGCTAATATTGTCATTCTTTGAATCATGAAGGACCATATTTGACTTTTCTTCGAATAATTCTTCAAAGGACCACTTTTGTAATTATCTGAAACTTGAGGGACTAAATTCACCAATTTCTCAAACTTTGACCAGGGACTAAACTTGGAACATGATGAATCCTTGAGGTTGAATTTGACTTTTTAAGCTTGGACTTTGACCATTTGACTTCCCCGGCTCCGGCTTTTGACACTTTCCATTCTCGTGCATTTTTCTCATATCCGTACCTGCACATACACAAATACAAAAACATGCATTCTCTTGGCATTTTTGGTTAGTATTTGGTGTTTTTGGTCTGAAATAAGGCTTAAAAAGGATGAGTGATTAAGCACTCATCATTAAGTCTATAATTTTGGACTTGGAAGACATTATATGAGGATAATTGGGGATGATTGAGAAATTAGGGTTTTGAGATGATTTGGGGTTAATTGATATCTGAGAAGTGTAATTTTGGGTTATTAAATAAGCAAAGTTTAGGCGTTATGATAATTAATGCGATTTGGGTGGCATAGTAAAAATCAAGATATTCACCGAAGATATTTTTACTCTTGCTTGGTTTTTGCTGATTGACCATCCATCAGCAGATTTGACTTTCAATTCTGCTGAAGGGTAATTTTGAATTTGGAGGATTTCATATTCACCGATAATTTTGACCTCGATTGGGGAACTTCCAATTATAACCTACTCCGCATATCTCTTCCTAAACAAAATTATTCGCTTATCACTCCATTTAAACCCATCATTCTTTGAGTAATTCATAACCGTCTCACGCAAATACATTCAAATGGCACAACTTGAATTGAAGAGAGATCATAACAAGTATGTTATTTTGAACGAGGCTAAGGGACATGAAGAGTTTGATTTAATAGTGGAGTTTCTACAGCAATAAAAGATTCATTATGCTTTGACACATTGTCCTAATCTGATATATGAATCAACGGTGAAGCAATTTTGGGCATCTGCTGCGAAGAGATCTAACACAGAGATTGTTGCTGAAATGGAAGGTGTAGAGTATGTGGTGACAGAAGGTTTGATCAGGACAAAGCTTCAGTTGGATGATGAGAATGGTGTTTACCACTCCAATACTTCATAGATACTTACTGGGCTAAGGGAAGCTGGATATCAAAACACTAAAACTACTAAGTGGCAGAAGAATCAGTTTTGTCCCAAGTAGAGGTATTTGGTGCATTTGCTGCTCCAATGTATAAGCAACAAGTGTGGTGGATGGGATCAATTCTCTCTACAATTGGGTTGTGGTATTGTCTGTCTCTCTAAGGGTCTAACTTATAATTTCTCAAAGTTTATTTTTGAAAATATGCTAGAAAATATTGATAAACAACAGCATAAGTTATTTGCCTCAATGAAATTGAAGGTGTAGAGTATGTGGTGTCAGAAGGACTCATGTGGTATTGTACCCTAGGTTTTTACAAATTATCTTAGATATAACAACTGAAGATAGGACTCATGTGCCTATTAAGAGTCTTGGTTCTAAGTTGTTTGCCTCAATGAAAAAAAACTATACTGGGGAACATCGCCCTCTGTTAGATGCTATGTTGCCACATGGCAATGATAATGTAGTTGAGGGTGATGAAGCTGGCAATTTGCCTACTCAAAATGCTGCTGATGATGGTAATCCATCATCTTCTGGTGTTGCTGCTGATGGTAATCCTTCAGTGGTAATTGAGGAAGAGCTAGCTACAACTGCTAAACCATTACCTGTTTCTTTTGACCTACCACCAGCTTCCCTTGCCCATATGTCACCTAGTCATGTTAATTCACCTTCCCAGGTTGCTCCAGTTGAGCAAACTTATGAGATTGAAGATACAATTCAGTCTCTTGAGGCTGAGATCATTAGACTACCTACACCTAGTCTAGTGAGAGAGCCAGTTGATGAAGGCTCTCCCAATGTTGTACATATGTCTATTTCTCCTGCTAGGTCCAATGAAGCTCCGTTTACCACCGAGCAATCTGTTGGTGGAGCAGAGGACCCAGTTACCCTCACTTCTGTATATGATTCACTCTGCAGGTATATGAGAAAGACTGATGATCTCCAAAAGGAGCTTGCCGACACCAAGTCTACTCTTGGTAATGAGATTGAGATGCTGAAAAGAAAAGTTCGGGATTTGGAGGCACAATTGACTCAGCAGAAAAAAAGCAAGGTGATAATGGATACTTCTAAAGTGCCTCAGGAGGAAAATTTGGACTCTCTTGAAATTTTGGCTAAAGTTGCTAGATAGTCACATGTTTTTTCTCCCAAAGCTGCTGTAGTATCTCAATCTAAGCCAACAATTCACTTCAACAGAAGAAGTAGAAGACAATATTTGGCAAAGAATGCTGCTGAATCTTCTAAGGTGTCAAGTGGTGAAGACATTCTTATGGCAGAAGCTGCTGATACTCTTCAGGAGAAACAACCATCTAGTATCATTGCTGCTGACAAGACTACTGATGGGGTTCATGCATCAGTAGATACATTCTTTGTAGCAGGAAAAGAGTATATGGATTCCCCTGCTCATGATCCATCTGTTATTAAGCAAGTTTCTTTTTATGACATCACTAAAACCCTCAAGCCTCAAGGATCTGCTGATAATCTACTTGATTCAGAAGTTCAAGAGTTAAATGCTGATTCTATGGAAGATTTGGATATTCCTCATGATGATTTTGCTGAAGGGGTTGAAGTGGGTGAGGATGAGATTATTACAGATGAAGAGACAGTTGAACAAGAAAGACTCTTGAAAGAATGGGAAGACTATAAGAGGAGTTCAGAGTTGGCTCAGGCAGAGCAAGCCAAGTTTGATTCAGAATATCAGTCTGCTATACAAAGATACATTTCTACCTTGCCTATTGAAAGACAGAGAGAATTGGATTCTGCTGTTCAAAATTTTGATGAGTCAGACTGGCAGCATATTGGAGAACAAGTGATTGCTGCTCCTGGCTTAGCTGCAGACATTCTTGGAAATGAGGTAGATAAAAAGGACTGGGTTTCTGAAATTGTGAAAAAGATGAAGTTGAGGAAGAAAGAAGCTGATGAGAAAAGAGCCAAAGCCAAAAGAGATAAGCCAATGACTCAAGCACAGCAAAGGGACTATATGAGAACATATGTGAAAAGTCAAAGCAGTGCTTTATATAACAATGCTTGGACTAGGAAACAAGTGTGGGCACTTTCAGATGATAAATTGGTTCAGATGTATAATAGAATCAAATCTAGGTGTGACAAAGATGGAATGGGTGCTCCTAAGATTGTTCCTAACATTCTTGTTGATGCTGGTTCTTCTGATCATATAGATATTCCTGTGGTTGCTAAGGTATCTTTACCTGCCACTTCTGCTAATGTATCACCTATTGCTGCTACATCTAGTATTGATAAAGGTAAAGCTAAAGTGATAGCAGAAGGTCCTCCATCTAGAAAGAGAACCAGGAAACAAATGGAGGAGGAAAGGTTGGAAGAAGAGGCTGCTAAGAGGTTAGATGTTGAACAACAAGCTGACCTGGCAAGATTTCATAAGCTTAAGGAAAGAGAAGTAGAGCTTCAAGCTGCAAGGACTAAACAGATGAGGAAGGCTATGGATGAACAATATGCCTCTGCTGCACTTGATTCTTCTTGGGATTCTACTGATGAACAATTGCGTAATCCATTAGTGGAAATTGATGCTGCAGAAGGTGTATCTACTGAAACTGAATTTCCAGGTGAATCTTCTTTACCTCATGATGCAATTTATGTTCCTGGAAGAAGAGCTAAGAGAATGGCTAAAGTCAGAACTTCACATTCAGCACAAAGCCTAATAGATGTGAATGCTTCTGATGCTTCATTTATCAAAGAAGGATCTCCTGATGATTGGCCTGAGGCAGTTAGAGATGTTTTGGTTCACTGGTAGTTGTCTAAAAATGGACAGATCAATACCATTTATAGACTTGATGAAACTTCTCTATCATTTACATTTCTACAAGAAATACTACATCTTGTGGATCATCAGGATTTGCTCACTCTCAATGATTTGGTTCATAAATTTTATGCAAATCATACTCCTACAGGGTCTGGATTGTATTTATTGGGTGATCTCAGAGTGTTGTTTGATTCTTCTACTCCCACTGGTGCTGGTTATGACATATGGAAAAACAATCAGAGATGGAATGTTCAGAGTTGGAAGTTTTATCCTATGCCATATGTTCATGTGTTGGAAACTACATCTGGACTCAGACTTATTATGGATCTTGGCAAAAGGTATCCTCTGACAGTGTCTCTGACGGAGAAAATGCTTCAACAAAAGTTGGAGATTCCTCCTGATCCAGTTGGGAATGCTAGGTTGTTTGCTGAATCTCTGGTTAAAGTGTTTAAACTCAGAATTAGGACTTCCAGAGTAGCTTCTATTTGATGGTATATTGTTGTATAATTATTTCTTTTTATTAATAATATTAATAATAATAATAATAATAATAATAATAATAATAATAATAATAAAAAAACTAACAATGTTGTATAGTATTGTGTATGTTTTTTGCAGGTTTGGTGTTGATCACACATTCTTTGGTTATCAACTTACCTGATGTTGACTATTCCATCAAAAAGTTGGCTAGTCCAAAGGGTACAGCTTTGGTAAAGACACATCAAATCTGTTGATAACTGTAATGGTTTGCTCAAAACCATAGGGTAATCAACTCACCCATGCTTCATTGCTGAGAGTTGAAATGGTTGTCAATTGACCATGGATTTTTTCATTATGGATTCCCAATAATTGGCTAGCCCACATGTATATGGCTTATGGTAAAGGCAGTGGAAAACCATATTCGGTATTTTGTTGACCAAGATGATTTTTCATCAAAATAATTGACTAGTCCTGAGCAAACGGCTACAGGTAAAGACATCTCAAATCCGTTTACAGCTGATGATTTGCTAAAAATCATTTGGTCATCAGTGTACCATAGTTTTAGAACATAAAACATTTGGCTACTCAAGTAGTGATGGCTATTGGTAAAGAGACATCAAATCCATTATTTTCAATGATTCACCTCTCACAGGAGTTAACACACCTGGATGTGATGAGAATAGTATGAAACTCATTTGTTTTGATGTACATTTGGTCATTTGTTGCTGCAAAGAATGGAGTTTTCAAGTATGTGCTGATCATAGAGATCCTGATGATGATGATTCTTTGCTGATGATGTTAGATTTCAATCCTCTTGGTATGTAACTTCCAAGATCTATCAAGAATCTTGAACTTAACCATGTCAAATTCAAGATTAGGGGAGGATTGTTGGGAATTCTGCTAAGAGAGAATTCTGCTGAAGAATCTGCTGATGGTTTCTTCTGAAGACACAGATTCTGCTTATAGATTATTTCTGCTGAAGTTTAGTTTCAGCATTATTAGTTTCTGCGGATATAGTTTTTCCGTGTTTTATGTAATATAGTTAGGATATGCATGAGTTTATTTAGGAAGTGATAATGCATATCTTTTAGAAGTTTTTAGAATATACGTTTCTTGTGAAACGGTTTAGGGTTCCTTGTGTATAAAAGGAACACACGATTATGTATTGAGTTGCGTTTTTAGAAAACATTTTTATATTATTGAAAAGATCCATAGAGGATCGATTGTTCTTAGTATTAAAACTTGTGTTTGTTTCCGCTTTAAAATACAAGTTATAGAGATTGTCTATTAGTGTGTTGGTGATTACATTAACATAACTAACGATTCTAGAGTGCTCAGAAGATCTATCAAGGTCTAAGATTCAACACCTTGGTTATTTGGATGTTATGGACCCTTTGGTACTCGAGAAGGTAGGGTATGTTAGGCCCGTAAAGATCTTAACGTACGTGGAACCCGAACAATACAAAATGGTCGATAAACCTAAACAACTAATGGACTACGCGAATGATATATCCAATCATATTTACTTATATATATGGTAATATTGTTTAAAAATGAAGAGTCGTTGACTCGGGAAAATGTTGTATAAACGGGTAGGTCATGCCGAAATTTTGTAAAAATCTTTTATAAACTTTTAATGTTAAAGGATTGCATTATATTTTGAAAACCTTTTTAACTATATTGTTTTCAACGTTTCGTTTTGGGAAAATGGGTAAAGGAGCCGAAACTAGTTTCTTTTAGCATAATAATTGTTTATACGTATAAGTATTTATGTTCATTTTGATTTCTTTTCTTCGAGTTACTCTTTCGTTTACTTTTGACTTTCTCGAATTAACGTACGCTCTCGACGACATATTCTCTCTATCTTTCTTTCTCGTCACCCACACGAGACTTTTAAAATCCATTTTCTTTCAAATGCCATTGTATTTTACAAAATCTTTTATTCAAGCATTGTTTATTGAGATGTTCGAGTATAGTTCTGAGTTATGCCATTTATATTGATTAGGTTGTGCTGACGTCCATTTTGCTGTGACGCATTTTTGATTGGTTGCAATATCTCGTTTCCTGCTGCTATTGTTAAGGTGTGATTCATAGCCCCGCTTTTATATTTTAATTGTTTATAAACCTATGGGGTGAGACACATGCTTTAAATGTTTTCTGAGCACAAGTATTTTTGGTATGCTTTTCCTGATTGATATACTTTCCTGACGATGTGCTAAGTAGCTTATCTTGCCAAACAAGACCCTCCGATCATGCGCCATTAGTCACCTGCGGGTGAGCGCGAACTTAGTTTATAGGCCTGTAGGACTGACCATCCCACTCGTAGTTGTCAAGGGCTTGACATGCGGGTGTACTATTTTGTCGTTTTGACGGGTATTGGCAAGCGCCCAGCCTTGGGGGCACTTTATATTATGAAATTCCGCGGTTATTGTTTATGTAAGTACAGCGTTACTGTCAATTGGTTGGTTAACGTTTTGCGTGTCATGAGCTTAGCATCATCAACCGTATGTATGCACTGGGATGCCTCTACATATTGGGTGTTACACTGATTTACTCGGTATTTGCATTTGTTGCTTATATCATATGATTAAAACCCTTGTGCTCAACTTTATTATTTTAAACCTATGGATTACACTCAACCTTTGTGTTGACTTTTAAGCATGTGTTTCTCAGGTACTACTACAAATTAAGTTTTGTAGCATTATGATCTTGGGCGTGGTGGAGTGGCTGGACGAAGGAAGTTTTCTGTCAAGGCAGCTTTATCACTTTTACTATCTTTATTTTTCATGTCATTCGTAAAACCTTGGTGTGTCTTTAATATTTTCCGCTGCTAAACTTACTTACTTTCCGCTGCTAAACTTTGTATTTCTACTACTAAACTTGGTTTTTCCGCTGCTAAATTTATCATTTTCCACTGCAAATATTTATTTATATTCCGCTGCTATTTGTTAATTAGCCTATGTGCTCCAAAATGGTTTGTAAAACGAGTGATGTGTTTTGAGGTACTTTTAAACGTCCCGTGTTGTGGTCGTTAGCTATAAAGGTGCCTGGTTTCGGTTCGCGTAGCGCCTGCAGCATGTCAGCTGCCGTATTTTGAGTTGGGGGTGCTACAGAATGGTATCAGAGCCATCGTTTATAGAGAACGAGCTCGCACTCGGCTACAAACTTTTTCCTGGAGTCAAAATGTTTTGAGACAGAAAGTCGACAGCCTTCCATGCCACTTCGCGCCCTGATATTTCTTTTAAACTTTACATATATATATATATATATATATGTTTTATATTGAGATTGGTTTGGACTTTTCCCACTATCATGCTTTGGCTTATAAAATTGTTTTCTGTGAAAATTTGGCTAGTATTTTTATGTTTCCTTATACTCTTGTAGAGTATCATGTCTGTCCCAGTTCCCCATGATCAGGTTCCAGTCCCACCCGTTGTTGACCCATTGCCTTTAGGAGATGATGTTGAGTTGGATGTTGATGTTGGTTTAGATGATGAGGTAGGTTTAGAGGACAATGTCGATATTGAGGATGATGGAGATGAGGAGATGGATGACGATGATGATGACAAGGAGGATAGTGATGTGGAGTTTATGGAGGAGGATCATGATGTTCCCCCGCCGCCTTCACTTGTTGTGTCGGATGTGACGTATGAGTCGGATACGTCTGAGGCATTAGGATACGCGCTTGAGGCTGAGGTTACTTCTACGCATGAGATTGGCGAGTCATCGGCAGCAGCCCGTGTTACTCCGTCAGAGCTTAAAGCTGCTATGAGTCATTTGAGGCAGGATGTAGAGTGGTGTAGGAATAGTCATAAGAGTATCACTAGGCGTATGAGTGATAGGCAGTCTGCGGTTGCAAGATTGAGGAGAGAGGTTCAAGATGATAGGAAAGCTGCAGGAGAGATGTATATGGGGCTTCAGAGGTAGGTGGAGTGGTTGAGTTGGTTGGAGTGGATGAGTGTTGCATTTCAGGAGCGTATGGATTCGCTAGATAGGAAGATCGTCAAGTTGGAGAAGATGGTTGATAAGCTGACCATAAAGGTGGTGTTCTTGGACATTGATAGTCGACACTATCATACTAGTATCAGTAAGTTATGGAGTGAGTTGCATGAGATGCAGAGACAGGCCTATGCAGAGAGGATGACCCGCCTTAGGTCTTACGACAGCATTGATGTGATGACTATGTATGGAGATCGTTCAGGAGATCAGTGATTGGATCATTTATAGTAGTTGGTATCTTAATGGTAGTTTACTTAGTATATGCTAAACTGAATTCTTTAGTTGGTAGATTTTATTCGAAACTTGTATTTGTTTTGCATATCTTGTAAGACCAATGTCAAGTATGAAATCTATGATGTATTATGGTGATGTACTATTATTGATGTTGAATTATGCTATATTATGATTTTATTCATGTGATGATGCTTTATCCTGTGCTATAATTCTAACACGTTAATCCAATACTTACAAGTGTTGTGCTTTGTATTGATTGATAGAATTATGCCTCCTAGGAAGATGACCCCTGCTGCTATTCAGCAGATGATTGATGAGTGTGTTGCAGCAGCGCTTGCCAGGCAAGCGGGTGTTCCTCAGAATGTTGGACTGGCTATAGCTCAAGCTGTTCCCAACAACCATTTCTGCACTTTTAAGGAGTTCATGGATTGTAAGCCCATTACCTTCAAGGGAACTGAAGGAGCTGTTGGATTGACTCAATGGTTTGAGAAAGTGGAATCGGTGTTTCATAGGAGTAATTGTACTGAGAACAATAGGGTGAAGTATGTGACAGGCACATTGTTGGAGCATGCCTTGTCTTGGTGGAATGCTTATGTTCAGGAAAATGGAATGGAGGAAGCTTATAGTACTTCATGGGAAGATTTCTAGAAAGCTATGGTTAAGAAGTATTGTTCTCCTAGTGATTTGAGGAAGTTGGAAACTAAGTTCTATTACTTGGCTGTGAAGGGTTCTGATCTTGCTACTTATGTGCGACGTTTCCAAGAGTTGAAGGTGTTTTGTGCTCACATGGTGCCCGATAATGAGAAGTTACTAGAGAAGTTTATTGGTGGATTGCCTGCGAGTATTCAAGGGAATGTGACATCGTACAATGCTAAGACTTTAGATGATACTATTAGCATGGCTGAACGCCTTATGGATCAGGTGACTAAGCATGGTGCTGTTTAGAGGAGTAATCACTTTGACAACAAGAGAAAATGGGAGGATAACCGAAGGGACAACAACTATAAAAACCCCAACAACCGCTACAGCAACAATCAGTATCGTAACAACAATCACCATCACTAGCAGAATAAGAGACAGGAGATTGTTAAGGCATTTGTGGCCGCACCAACACAAGGAGGAGTCAATGCTGGACAGCAAGCTCCTTGTGGGAAGTGTCACCAACATCATACTGGACCATGTACTGTGAGATGTATGAAGTGTCAGAAGGTTGGTCATGTTGCGAGGTTTTGTAAGAGCAGGGTTGTGGCGACAGGAGCAGGTGCCCAGCCTGTGGTTACGTGTTACGGATGTGGAGAGCGTGGACACTCTAGGCATCATTGCCCGAAGAATGTTGGACAAGGAAATGTAGGTGCTCGAGGAAGAGTGTATGTGATGGGAAATGGAGAGCCACAGCAAGATCCGAATGTTGTCACTGGTATGTTTCTTCTCAACAACCTTCGTGTTAAAGTTTTGTTTGATTCGGGTGCCGATATGAGTTTTGTGTCTTCTAAGATTGCGTCGTTACTTCGACTTACCCCTACTCTATTAGACGTTAGCTATAGTGTTGAGTTAGCTGATGGTAACCTAGTAGATACCTGCACCGTGATCCGTGGTTGTACCCTTAATCTTTTAGATCACCCGTTTAGTATTGATTTGATGCCAATCGAGCTCGAAAGCTTCAATGTGATAGTTGGAATGGATTGGTTATCCAAGAATCGAGCAAGCATTGTTTGTGGAGAACGAGTTGTTCATATCCCTCTCAATGATGAGATTTTGATTGTTCGAGGTGATAGGAGTGGAACTCGCCTGAATATCATATCATGTATCAAGACCATGAAATATCTTGAGAAAGGATGTCACACATTCCTAGCACACGTGGCTAAGAAGGAGTCGGGAGAGAAGCGACTCGAGGATGTTCCTGTATTGCATGAATTTCTTGAAGTATTTCCTGAAGATTTGCCAGGACTTCCGCCAGCCCGACAAGTGGAGTTTCACATCGACTTAGTTCTAGGAGCTGCACCTGTTGCGCGTGCACCATATCGTTTAGCGCCTTCGGAAATGGGGGAGTTATCTAAGCAATTTCAAGAGCTGTTGGATAAAGGATTTATTCGACCGAGTTCTTCACCCTGGGGAGCTCCAGTTCTATTTGTGAAGAAGAAGGATGGATCGTTTAGGATGTGCATCGACTACCGGCGATTGAATAAGTTAACCGTGAAGAATCGCTACCCGTTACCGAGGATTGATGATTTGTTTGATCAGTTGCAAGGATCGAGTTACTATTCTAAGATTGACTTGAGGTCTGGTTATCACCAACTTAGGGTTCAGGAAGAGGATATTCCCAAGACGGCATTTAGGACCTGTTATGGTCATTATGAGTTTCAAGTTATGCCATTTGGTGTGAATTTTGGATTCGGAAGGTTCAATTTTTGGGTCATGTAATTGATAGTGAAGGATTACATGTGGATCCCACTAAGATTGAGGCGATTGAGAAATGGTCAACACCGGTTAACGCCAAAGAAATTTGTCAATTTCTAGGATTGGCTGGGTATTATAGGAGATTCATCGAGGGATTCTCCAAGATATCAAAACCGTTAACCGCATTGACTTATAAGGATAAGAAGTATGAATGGGGAGAAGAAGAAGAGAAGGCATTTCAGACCTTGAATCAGAAGCTTTGTAGTGCACTGATATTGGCTTTGCCAGATGGAGTAAAAGATTTTCTGGTTTATTGTGATGCCTCGTATCAAGGATTAGGAGCAGTTTTGATGCAACGAGGGAAGGTTATGGCATATGCTTCCCGGCAGCTTAAGAATCATGAAATGAAGTATACTACTCATGATTTGGAGTTAGGAGCCGTGGTTTTTGCCCTCAAGTTGTGGAGACATTACCTTTATGGTACTAAGTGTGTTGTCTTTACCGACCACAAGAGTTTACAGTATATATTGGATCAGAAGGAGTTGAATATGCGACAACGACGATGGTTGGAGACGTTGAGCGATTATGATTGCGAGATACGATACCACCCTGGAAAAGCTAATGTTGTAGCTGATGCTTTGAGTCACAAGGAACGTTTGAAACCGTTATGCGTTCGAACTTTAGTTTTGACGATTAACTTGAATTTACCCGCTCAGATTCTGCAAGCATAAGAAGAAGTCGTGAAACGAGGAGAGCTTAAGAAGGAGAAAGTTGATGGGATGATTAGAAAGGAGAAACTCAAGAAACGTTCAGATGGAACTCTGTGTTACAAAGGAAGAAGTTGGGTGCCCTTGTTTGGAGGACTGAAGTTATATTGCTCGAGTCTCATAAGTTAAAGTATTCTATTCACCCAGTATCTGACAAGATGTATCGGGATGTGAAGAAGTTATATTGGTGGCCCAATATGAAAGCTGAGATTGCAGATTATGTCCGTAAGTGTCTTACGTGCGCCAATTTTAAGGCTGAAGATCAGAAACCGTCCGGTTTACTAGAACAGCCTGAGATCCCAGAATGGAAATGGGAAGGAATAACAATGGATTTTGTCACCAAGCTACCAAGGACTTCGACAGGATTCGATGCTATTTGGGTAATAGTCGATCGATTGACTAAATCCGCACACTTTTTGCCAATCAAAGAGAACTACGGCATGGATAAGTTGACCAGACTCTACGTAAAGGAGATAATATCTCGACATGGAGCGTCAGTGTCTATTATCTCAGATCGAGACGGCAGGTTTACTTTGAACTTTTGGAAGTCACTTCGAGACTAGTTTGGTACGAACCTTGACATGAGTACCGCTTATGATGCGTGGGAATCGCACCTTGCTTTACCTCTCGAGGGATCTCGAGAAGCTTACAACCCCCACCAGGCAGTGTACCTGATCGTTGTAGTATAGTATAGTGACAAGTACCGGGGGATTGATCGTTCAGCTTAGGAATAGTGTCGCTAGGATTAGAAAACCTAATTAATAGTTCTAGAGGTGAAAGATGATTATTTTTGTATTTTTATATTTTTATGAAAGCAAGTAAAATCTCGGGTTTTGGAAGAGTGGGCGGAATTAGTTGCTAATCAACTAACCCAAAGCTATTATATAATTAAAATAAAATAATGAACATGAAATTAAACTAAATTATACTAAGGTTGTGAGCAGTAATTGGAGAAATTGTGTTTACTTAGACTTCACTACTCCCTAGATATCTTTAACATGTTAATTACTTGTTACACTTGTATGAATGACGGATTGTATTCCTTAATACCATTCGTGGGGTGGCATACATAACTCCCCAACTCTATGAGCTCTTATCTCCTCCTACACCATGACCCAGCACAACTATAGGGATTGTAAACAGTGGCTCATGCATTAAATACAATCAATAAAGACCTAGTACGCCTCGGTTCATGTTTCTTAAGACGTTCAAGCATGTTACCATTTGGAGATCTGCCAGTTTTCTTAAGCCTAACATATAAATCATTCATTCAAAACAAGAATAGACAAGTAATCAACACATAATCAACATCTAGGTTTCATTAGATCTAAGCAAACACAAAAGAGATCTAGCCTAGCATAATGGAATTGAGACAAGAACAAGATATAAACAACCAACACATAGATATATTGATTGAATTGAAAGTACACTTATCTCAATTACAATGCAAGGTCTCAAGGGTTTGGAACCCTTGAAAAACCTGTAAAAGAGGCACCAAAATCGTCTTTAGGGTTTCACCAAAACTTCTCTCTTTTTTTAATGAAAAAACTAGAAAACTATATATAGGGAAAACAGGCTGACGGCGTCAAGAGTTACTTGTGACGCCGTCACCTCGCCGCCATATACTTCCTCGGACGGCCTTGATCCACTTATGACAGCCTATGTGACGCCGTCACCACCCACGGTATTTTATTCTTGCCACTTTGACGCCGTCATGAATCCTTCTGACGCCGTCACCACCTACGGTGTTTAATTCCTCATGTCTGACGCCGTCAAGATTGTGGTCTTGACGCCGTCACCTTGTATCTTCAGCATGGAAATTTGGTACTTTGCCGTTTTCTTCACTTTTATGCTCCAAAAACGTCCAAAATGGCTTCTTTTCCAGAATTCACTCTCCAAACACCTAAAATCACAAAAGGAACGATTTAGGGCAATATTTGATCAAATAAATTCGGATTCGGGCTTAAATGACCCCCTAAAAACGGATCATTTTTCGCCTCATCATATACCCTTACACTTGAGATTTGCTTGTCCTCAAGCAAATGAGCTTTTATTCTACTCAAAAGACAAGTTAGGGGTCATTTATCACTAATATAAAAGTAATTACAACAAATAATCATTCCACTAAAGACCAATAGACAAGCACGGAGGTCATACACAAGCACCTCACAAATAGTGTTTAGATACTCACATCTCTCGGGTGTAATAAAGTAATATAACATTATGGAAATGGAAGATATCTCTCACTACCTGTCAAAGCAAAATAGATTACCATAGGCTTGGGAAAGGATCAAACCTCCACCACATGGCGTAAGCACCTAGGATAAACTATCAAAGAGGTCTTTTAAAGGGTTATAACGTTAGGTGTAGGGATATGAATTACACGGTTTTGTTGGATAAAGGAAGTTTTACTGGTGGCGAGTTAACAATCTCGGTTAATTACATGTACAATATGGCGTTGCTAAGCCAAGACTAGACTCGACTTAAGCTAATAAATGAAAAATAACAAAAACATAAAATGAACATAGAATGAAAACGGGATGGTAGTCCGTATGTTTTTTTTCTCTTTTTTTTCTTTTCTATTTTTTTTTTCTTTTTCTTGATTTTTTCGATTTTTTTTTTTTTTTTTTTTTTTTTTTTTTTTTTTTTTTTTTTTTTTTTTTGCATACACTCTTACCCCTACCATCCAAAATAATACATCATAGGGGATGAGAATTCCCCTTACACTTGAATCTTTACATACTTTACATTAAACTAATCTAATGACTCGAATTAAGAAAATTAAAACACTTGGAGCATTTTTAAGATTAACGTACATATGGGGGTAATAAGTGATGTTCTTCCCCATTACTCCATAAAATAAGTACTTGCCCATGAGTCCCAATCGTCCCAAAACAATATGTACAAGGATATGACTCGACTTAGCAACCATGTAATCAATTAGAAAGTTAACTTAGGGTTTAACAAATAACAATAATGCACTAAAAATGAGCGCATACACAGAAGGCTAAGGCGATTTGGGTGTACATTTAAGTGGGGTGTAACAAATTCTTCCTTTAAGTAAGATGCTTAAAGTTAGAAACGAAAAGATAGGCTCGGAGGGGTGTACTAGGGGTTTCGTGTACTAAAAATGAGTACAACGCTAAGGGTGTGGGAAAAATTAGTTGACTTAACTAGCCAAGTAATATGACTTAAAGGGTCAAGTAATTATAATACGGGTTTAACACAAGGGTGATCCTAATGCCTCTTATCATGTAGTAAATCCTACCACACGAATGTAGTCTCACTAGCGGTCTCGGGATGCATCACTAACGCAAGTTCTAGAATCTAAATGCTACCGGTACACTCATAAGCACCAATAATGAATGCTTTTCCTATCAAATCTAAAGGCGAACCTCACATTTTTGGGTGGAAAATTTTTCTGAATATACGGTTATGTGCTAGTCATACAACCTCCTATCCATGAGACGCTTGCTATGGCTAAAGTTTCACTCCTAAATGTTGTAAAAAATTTTAAATTTGGCGCTAAAATTACACTAACAAGTATTTCTCATAGTTTTATTACTCATCTACTATCAAACAAAACAAACTCAAGCGAAAGTGCATATGTAAGGTATCATCTTTTTACCCTCCCCTTACACTTAAGATGAACATTGTCCCCAATGTTCAAGTAAAGAATGTAAAAGTTAAAAAAGTAAAGAGAATGAAATCAAATACTCCCCTGATTCGCTCGGTATGGATTATAGGTTGGCCAGGTTAAATCTTCCTCCAAGAAAATGAACAATCAAAGCTTCCCTTCCAGAATATAAATCATCCTCTTGTCATAAATAACCTGTAAATCCTGACAAAAGTAGACAAGGCAACCTCGCGTAAAACCGGCGGCATCCTATATAAGTTACTAAATCCTAGAAAGCAAAGTAAGATATAATGCTTGTGGAATGAAGTTTGCAGATTTCCTGGAGATTATAAAACTTAATAATTCACAAAAACCATAAGACTCTGTTAGAAAAACAAAACCGGTAAAATTTCCAGATTTTAACTCCTGACGCCGTCAAGAGCAATAACCTAACGCCGTCAGAATGGACCTGCAGAAATTCTTATGTTAAGTTTCCGGAAAATTTCTAGAAAAACTTTGTCCTACTTCCTGGAAAATCCTGCAAAACTTCATTATGACTCAATACAAGCATTTGACTCTAACAAATACGAATATACATGTTCATTAAATATTGTGGAGAATCATGATCGGTTTGTTTCTTAAAAACATATTTGGGGTTTCCCCTTACACTTATCTTTTGCAAAAAATACCTTTAGGTTGAAGTTAAGACTAGGCTAAACAACATAGTAAAGTATTTTCACATTTTAGTAGAGAAACATGATCAACCAACAATAAAAATAAAACATGCATACGGAAGCAAATAACAATCAAACAAATAAAATCACACAAAACATGGGTTGCCTCCCAAGAAGCGCTTTTCTTTATTTACGAGTCTTGTAGCTAGACTCAAAGTCGTGGGTTACTACGTGATCTCATCATTGATTCCACTTTCTAGGTCGTCTTCTAAACCAGTTTTGTATTCCGGACCTAGTTGCAAGCATTCCTTGTAGAAACCAAGCATCCTATTTCTAACATACTCTACTCCTCTACGTCTATCCTCCTCATTCCTATAATAAGCCGCTTGCTTACGTTCCTTTTCGAAATTAGAGAGAAGGCGGTATTGTTCGATCTTGTAGGGCATTTGATAAGCAACCTCATCATTGTCTTTCTTGAACCTAACTATCCCTAAAGTCGGATCATAACTCATCCTAGTGGCTTCAACAAAAGGCTTCCCGAATATAATTTGGCTTAGGCAAGAATCTATCACGGGACGAGTGTCTTCCACTATCATAAAACCAATCTCATAGGTGAGATTCCCTATAATCACATGTACTCCCTTAACCCTTCCTGCAAAATTACTTATCCAATTTTTACCGGGCATCATCCTAAAATTGAGTTGCTTCTTCATCACCCAATTGTAATAGGTCCTAGTCATGATGTTTACGGGGGATCTAAGGTCGATGTAAGCTTTCCATATATGCATGTGCCCGATATTGCATGGGATGTTAATGTTGGAGGGATCTCCCATTTTGATCAGGGGGTCGCCAAAGATATATGTTTTCTCGGGACTATCGAATAAATCCTTATGGTATTCCCGTTCCTCCTCGGTTGGCAACTTATCAAAGTATTTCTCTATAGGTTCTATCTCCTCCAATTTCTCATCCTTTTTAACCTCAACTTCCCTACTCTCATCCTCACTATTGGCTTCTACTCTAACTTCATCCTTGTCACTCTCCTCTATCTCCCTATCTATCGGCTTAATGGTGACAACATTGACAAAGTGGACATGTTTGGATGATGAGGGGTCCTTAATTTGAATTCCACTATTGGTGTCCCTAGTGTCCTTCCTAAGTGTGATCAATGTTTGGTTGTTGAGGGATTTCAACAAGTTGTCGATCTGGTTGGTCATCTCCGTTTGTTGTTGGTTGAATTCGGTTTCAAACCTAGCTATGCGAGCTTCTTGAGATGCCATGAATTTAGACATCAATCCTTTAAGATTGTTGGTACTACCATAGTTGTTAGAAGGATTGTTGTTGAAAGTACGGTTGGATGGTGGACCGTTTAATTGGTAACGATTAGGCGGATTGGAAGAATTTGGTTGATTTTGTTTCCACCTAAGGTTTGGGTGATTTTTCCATGAGGGGTTGTGTGAATCACCGTATGTGTTTGGCTCGGGCTTGAAAGTGTACCACTTATCTCCCGCTTCGTCGGTACGCGTGGATGCGTAGTCCGCAAAAGCTGTTCCGGGGAGTTCCATACAATCACGAGTGTCATGGGGACCACTACATAATTCGCATGAAGAAGTGATTTTGTTCACTTGGCTTGAATGCTTCGGAGCTTCGTAAGATTTCATGAGAAACTTGACTTGGTCCTCAAGTTCCATGATCCTACGGTCGGGAGTGCTTGAATTATTCGAAGGCAAAGATATTGCCTTGACCGTTTTGTTCAAATCACGGGGATCATTCCAACTTTCGTTGTCATAGAGAGCAAGATCTTCTATGAGTTCCCATGATTGTTCCGCACTAAGATCACGTAGCTTACCACCGGCCGATTGGTCAATGGTTCGCCTCGTGGAGATGTCGATATGGTCATAGAAGATTTGGACTTGGAGCCAAAGATCTATGCCATGATGAGGGACTTTTTGGAGTAAGTCCTTGAAACGAGTCCATGCTTCATAAAGAGATTCATTTTGACGTTGTTGGAACATCAAAATGTCATTCCTAAGCTTAGTAGTTCTCCCCGGTGGGAAAAATTGAGCAAGGAAACGAGTGGTGAGATCATCCCATGTGGTGATGGATCCCGCGGGTAAACGCTCAAGCCATTGACTAGCTTGATCCCGTAGAGAGAATTGGAATAGGCGTAAACGGGTAGTCTCTCTAGTTTCAACACCTACTCTTGGTAATGAGATTGAGATGCTGAAAAGAAAAGTTCAGGATTTGGAGGCACAATTGACTCAGCAGAAGAAAAGCAAGGTGATAATGGATACTGCTGAAGTGCCTCAGGAGGAAAATTTGGACTCTCTTGAAATTTTGGCTAAAGTTGCTAGACAGTCACATGTTTCTTCTCCCAAAGCTGCTGCAGTATCTCAATCTAAGCCAACAATTCACTTCAACAGAAGAAGTAGAAGACAATATTTGGCAAAGAATGCTGCTGAATCTTCTAAGGTGTCAAGTGGTGAAGACATTCTTATGGCAGAAGCTGCTGATACTCTTCAGGAAAAATAGCCATCTAGTATCATTGTTGCTGACAAGACTACTGATGGGGTTTATGCATCAGTAGATACATTCTTTGTAGCAGGAAAAGAGTATATGGATTCCCCTGCTCATGATCCATCTGTTATTAAGCAAGTTTCTTCTTATGACATCACTGAAACCCTCATGCCTCAAGGATCTGCTGATAATCTACTTGATTCAGAAGTTCAAGAGTTAAATGCTGATTCTATGAAAGATTTGGATATTCCTCATGATGATTTTGCTAAAGGGGTTGAAGTGGGTGAGGATGAGATTATTACAGATGAAGAGACAGTTGAACAAGAAAGACTCTTGAAAGAATGGGAAGACTATAAGAGGAGTTCAGAGTTGGCTCAGGCAGAGCAAGCCAAGTTTGATTCAGAATATCAGTCTGCTACACAAAGATACATTTCTACCTTGCCTATTGAAAGACAGAGAGAATTGGATGCTGTTGTTCAAAATTTTGATGAGTCAGACTGGCAGCATATTGGAGAACAAGTGATTGCTGCTCCTAGCTTAGCTGCAGGCATTCTTGGAAATGAGGTAGATAAAAAGGACTAGGTTTCTGAAATTGTGAAAAAGATGAAGTTGAGGAAGAAAGAAGCTGAGGAGCAAAGAGCCAAAGCCAAAAGAGATAAGCCAATGACTCAAGCACAGCAAAGGGACTATATGAGAACATATGTGAAAAGTCAAAGCAGTGCTTTATATAACAATGCTTGGACGAGGAAACAAGTGCGGGCACTTTCAGATGAAAAATTGGTTCAGATGTATAATAGAATCAAATCTAGGTGTGACAAAGAGGGAATGGGTGCTCCTAAGATTGTTCCTAACATTCTTGCTGATGCTGGTTCTTCTGATCATATAGATATTCATGTGGTTGCTAAGGTATCTTTACCTGCCACTTCTGCTAATGTATCACCTGTTACTGCTACATCTAGTATTGATTAAGCTAAAGCTAAAGTGATAGCAGAAGATCCTCCATCTAGAAAGAGAACCAGGAAACAAATGGAGGAGGAAAGGTTGGGTGAAGAGGCTGCTATGAGGTTAGATGCTGAACAACAAGCTGACCTGGCAAGATTTCATGAGCTTAAGGAAAGAGAAGTAGAGCTTCAAGCTGCAAGGGCTAAACAGATGAGGAAGGCTATGGATGAACAATATGCCTCTACTGCACTTGATTCTTCTTAGGATTCTACTGATGAATAATTGGATAATCCATCAGTGGAAATTGATGCTGCAGAAGGTGTATCTACTGAAACTGAAGTTCCTGCTGAATCTTCTTTACCTCATGATGCAATTTATGTTCCTGGAATAAGAGCTAAGAGAATGGCTAAAGTCAGAACTTCACATTCAGCACAAAGCCTAATAGATGTGAATGCTTCTGATGCTTCATTTATCAAAGAGGGATCTCCTGATGATTGGCCTGAGGCAGTTAGAGATGTTTTGGTTCACTGGGAGTTGTCTAAAAATGGACAGATCAATACCATTTATAGACTTGATTAAACTTCTCTATCATTTACATTTCTACAAGAAATACTACATCTTGTGGATCATCAGGATTTGCTCACTCTCAATGATTTGGTTCACAAATTTTATGCAAATCATACTCCTACAGGGTCTGGATTGTATTTATTGGGTGATCTCAGAGTGTTGTTTGATTCTTCTACTCCCACTGGTGCTGGTTATGACATATGGAAAAACAATCAGAGATGGAAGGTTCGAAATTGGAAGTTTTATCCTATGCCATATGTTCATGTGTTGGAAACTACATCTGGACAAAGACTTATTATGGATCTTGGCAAAAGGTATCCTCTGACAGTGTCTCTGACGGAGAAAATGCTTCAACAAAAGTTGGAGATTCCTCCAAATCCAGTTGGGAATGCTAGGTTGTTTGCTGAATCTCTGGTTAAAGTGTTTAAACTCATAATTAGGACTTCCAGAGTAGCTTCTATTTGATGGTATATTGTTGTATAATTATTTCTTTTTATTAATAATAAAAAAAATAACAATGTTGTATAGTATTGTGTATGTTTTCTGCAGGTTTGGTGTTGATCACACATTCTTTGGTTATCAACTTACCTGATGTTGACTATTCCATCAAAAAGTTGGCTAGTCCAAAGGGTACAGCTTTGGTAAAGACACATCAAATCTGTTGATAGCTGTAATGGTTTGCTCAAAACCATAGGGTAATCAACTCACCCATGCTTCATTTCTGAGAGTTGAAATGGTTGTCAATTGACCATGGATTTTTTCATTATGGATTCCCAATAATTGGATAGCCCACATGTATATGGCTTGTGGTAAAGGCAGTGGAAAACCATATTTGGTATTCAGTTGACCAAGATGATTTTTCATCAAAATAATTGACTATTCCTGAGCAAACGGCTACAGGTAAAGACATCTCAAATCCGTTTACAGCTGATGATTTCCTAAAAATCATTTGGTCATCAGTGTACCATAGTATTAGAACATAAAACATTTGGCTACCCCAGTAGTGATGGCTATTGGTAAAGAGACATCAAATCCATTATTTTCAATGATTCACCTCTCACAGGAGTTAACACACCTGGATGTGATGAGAATAGTATGAAACTCATTTGTTTTGATGTACATTTGGTCATTTGTTGCTGCAAAGAATGGAGTTTTCAAGTATGTGCTGATCATAGAGATCCTGCTGATGATGATTCTTTGCTGATGATGTTAGATTTCAATCCTCTTGGTATGTAACTTCCAAGATCTATCAAGATTCTTGAACTTAACCATGTCAAATTCAAGATTAGGGGAGGATTGTTGGGAATTCTGCTAAGAGAGAATTCTGCTGAAGAATCTGCTGATGGTTTCTACTGAAGACACAGATTCTGCTTATAGATTGTTTCTGCTGAAGTTTAGTTTCAGCATTATTAGTTTCTGCGGATATAGTTTTTCCGTGTTTTATGTAATATAGTTAGGATATGCATGAGTTTATTTAGGAAGTGATAATGCATATCTTTTAGAAGTTTTTAGAATATATGTTTCTTGTGAAACGGTTTAGGGTTCCTTGTGTATAAAAGGAACACACGATTATGTATTGAGTTACGTTTAGAAAACATTTTTATATTATTGAAAAGATCCATAGAGGATCGATTGTTCTTAGTATTAAAACTTGTGTTTGTTTCCGCTTTAAAATACAAGTTATAGAGATTGTCTATTAGTGTGTTGGTGATTACATTAACATAACTAACGATTCTAGAGTGCTCAGAAGATCTATCAAGGTCTAAGATTCAACACCTTGGTTATTTAGATGTTATGGACCCTTTGGTACTCGGGAAGCTAGGGTATGTTAGGCCCGTAAAGATCTTAACGTACCTGGAACCTGAACAATACAAAATGGTCGATAAACCTAAACAACTAATGGACTACGCGAATGATATATCCAATCATATTTACTTATATATATGGTAATATTGTTTAAAAATGAAGAGTCGTTGACTCGGAAAAATGTTGTATAAACGGGCAGGTCATGCCGAAATTTTGTAAAAATCTTTTATAAACTTTTAATGTTAAAGGATTGCATTATATTTTGAAAACCTTTTTAACTATATTGTTTTCAACGTTTCATTTTGGGAAAATGGGTAAAGGAGCCGAAACTAGTTTCTTTTAGCATATTAATTGTTTATATGTATAAGTATTTATGTTCATTTTGATTTCTTTTCTTCGAGTTACTCTTTCGGTTACTTTTGACTTTCTCGAATTGACGTACGCTCTCGACGACATATTCTCTCTATCTTTCTTTCTCGTCACCCACACGAGACTTTTAAAATCCATTTTCTTTCAAATTCCATTGTATTTTACAACATCTTTTATTCACGCATTGTTTATTGAGATGTTCGAGTATAGTTCTGAGTTATGCCATTTATATTGATTAGGTTGTGCTGAGGTCCATTTTGCTGTGACGCATTTTTGATTGGTTGCTATATCTCGTTTCCTGCTGCTATTGTTAAGGTGTGATTCATAACCCCGCTTTTATATTTTAATTTTTTATAAACCTATGGGGTGAGACACATGCTTTAAATGTTTTCTGAGCACAAGTATTTTTGGTATGCTTTTCCTGATTGATATACTTTCCTGACGATGTGCTAAGTAGCTTATCTTGCCTAACAAGACCCTCCGATCATGAGCCATTAGACACCTGCGGGTGAGCACGAACTTAGTTTATAGGCCTATAGGACTGACCATCCCACTCGTAGTTGTCAAGGGCTTGACATGCGGGTGTACTATTTTGTCGTTTTGCCGGGTATTGGCAAGTGCCTGGCCATGGGGGCACTTTATATTATGAAATTCCGCGGTTATTGTTTATGTCAGTACAGCGTTACTATCAATTGGTTGGTTAACGTTTTGCGTGTCATGAGCTTAGCATCATCAACCGTATGTATGCAGTGGGATGCCTCTACATATTGGGTGTTACATTGATTTACCCGGTATTTGCATTTATTGCTTATATCATATGATTAAAACCCTTGTGGTCAACTTTATTATTTTAAACGTATGGATTACACTCAACCTTTGTGTTGACTTTTAAGCATGTGTTTCTCAGGTACTACTACAAATTAAGTTTTGTAGCATTATGATCTTGGGCGTGGTGGAGTGGCTGGACGAAGGAAGTTTTCTGTCAAGGCAGCTTTATCACTTTTACTATCTTTATTTTTCATGTCATTCGTAAAACCTTGGTGTGTCTTTAATATTTTCCACCGCTAAACTTATTTACTTTCCGCTGCTAAACTTTGTATTTCTACTACTAAACTTGGTTTTTCCGCTGCTAAACTTTGTCATTTTCCGGTGCAAACTTTTATTTATATTCCGCTGCTATTTGTTAATGAGCCTACGTGCTCTAAAATGGTTTGTAAAACGAGTGATGTGTTTTGAGGTACTTTTAAACGTCCCGTGTTGTGGTCGTTAGCTATAAAGGTGCCTAGTTTCGGTTCGCGTAGCGCCCCCAGCATGTCAGCTGCCGTATTTTGAGTTGGGGGTGCTACATCAAGATACTCGCAGAAGTACTTCCGGAGGTGCTCAATTCTTGGGTGAGAAACTTGTCAGCTGGTCATCCAAAAAGCAGATGTGCACTTCGATATCATCCACAGAAGCTGAATATATAGCAATGTCCTCGTGCTGTGCTCAAATTTTGTGGATGAGATCACAACTATCAGATTATGGGTATAACTTCAACAAAATCCCAATGTATTGTGATAACAAAAGTGCCATTACCCTGTCTTGCAATAATTTCCAGCACTCTAGAGCCAAGCATATTGACATTCGTCATCACTTCATCAGAGAACAAGTGGAGAAAGGGATAGTGGAACTCTACTTTGTGAGGACAGAGTTTCAGCTGGCTGATATATTCACTAAGGCTCTTTCTCGAGAAAGATTTCAGTTCATTCTTCCACAACTTGGGATGAAGAGCCTCACTCCAGAAACTATTAAGTCACTCCAGGAAGAGAATGATGATTGAAGGATTGGCATCACATATCCTTTGTACATAGCTTAAAACAAAAAGATAATAGAAAAATATAAAATCTATAAAAACCATAAAAATCTGAAAAATCATTAAAATCCAAAAATATTCTTTTCGCGACGTGTCTCTTGTGTAATCAATATTATGTACGTTTCTGGAAATGTCATTCAATAATGACACGAATTCATACATATGCTTGAGCAAGAGTTTTTCGGTTTCAAATAAAGTTTTTTTCTAAAACATGACGTATCTCAAAAACATTCTTCTAAAATATTTCTTGCAGTCATTTAAAGTTGTAACCCGGACTTAAAAATATGGCTTGCTATTACTTCAGATAGCAACCTGTTTTTCAAAATGGGGAAAACACGTCGCCAAAAGGACGGTTGTTCCTTTTACCGGGTGAAGTTCACCTGGGCATGGATTACTTTATATCCATGTTTCCTCGATCTAATGTACGCTTCAGTGCATTATTTCTTGATAAAGAAGAGAAATCTTCTTTTTATCGCCAAATACTTTCCCTTCTATGATTTTTCCGGAAAGTATTCGTGCAAAACTTGGTGGTACCATGAGATTTTTGTTTGGAAATCTATTTGAACTCAAATTTTGACAAACATTTTCACTCAATCAATGACATCAATTATTTATGTTTTAACATTCTTCATTGATTTAGGGGGAGAGTGATTTCTCAAAATTTTATGTATCATCAAAACTCTCCACACTTTGTACAAAACTCTTGCAATAATAAACTTTGTGATGGTTATGTGTCAGAATGAGAAATTTTCAAAGAGTTTTCGTTAAAACTTCAAATCTTTTGTAAACTCATCAAATCTGACACATAACAACCTCCCTCATAGATTGAGGGAGAGCAGTAAAAGGTTACTTTTATCAGAAAATATTAAAACTGATCCAAAATCTCAAAAGATTTGAAATTTTTGATCGGGGGAGAGAATGTGATTTAAATATGAAATCTGATAATCAAATGTGATCTTTTGGACTCAATAATAAGCAGCCACATATGTGCTAAACTCTTTCGAATATCGATGAACATATTGAGGGGGAGCAAAAGGCGTTTATGGAAGTAATACCAAAGATCGACCATTTATCTTTATGCACGGAGTTATAAGGATGGTTATGGTTAGGTATGAGTTCCCATGATCCACCAGAACCGGAAGGATCTTCCCAGGGACAATCCATAGATAGATTAGAAGTCCTTAAGAATGACAAAAAAAAAGGATAAAAGTGAGAAAGGGAAGAGTGCGGACTGAGATAGAGCTAGGACTGGAACAAACCCAACAAGGTTCTAGTGATGAAGTCTCGGTAAGCACTGAAGGGGTTGAAGAATTAAAAAGAAATGAAATGTTAAAAGGGTGTAAAGAAATAGCCCTCCAAATATTCAACCTTAGGGCAGAAACCGGGTTCAACTTCATATGCTACTAGTGGTTACTAAGGTAACACTGGTATTGAAGACAAGACGTGATGGACCCAGTGACGCACCACACTAAACTTCCCAACCACTCAAGTTCTCTTAAAAGAGCTTGTTTCATTCTCACGGGGAACCCTGTGCAATGTATCGACCGCTCATTGCGAGCTACGTTGATACCTAAATAGGAGACGCCTCCCCAGTCTCCAGGAGCAGATCAAAATGCACTATTGAGTCTAGAGCCATGAGATCATCCATAAATCTCAATATGACACACTTCCAAATATGCTTATTGTTTCACACATTGTGGAAAGTAAGATAAAATATTCAGAGTCCTACGCATTATCCTTGTGGTATTGCCAAAACATCCGAGTGATATGAAAATATTCACAATGAAGATGGAAATCCATCTAGAGCGGACATCTTTCAAGCTCTTAGTAGGTGACATGTGAGATCCATCTTGGATCAATGATCAAGTGACAACTGGAAAGCAACAATGGTGCGATTCAACATTGAATCAAACTTGTTCCAGGATATGGATTGACGGATACTTTTGTAAAAACCTTTCAATGTGCTCAGAAACTTACTTTCGAGCACGTTGATTGTGTATAATCTCTCAAACAAAAGTATTTTTGATGGAAATGTGATTCTAAGTATAAAACTCTCGTCGTGTCTCAAAAATGTTTATTATTTGACACGCGAGTGATTTCTATAAATCAATTTCTCATCAATCAGTGAATGTCAATTCACCGATTCACTCTACCGTGCTGTCTGCTTTGAAACGTTCCAGTATGAGAACATGCTAAGTATGAAGATTCTGAAGTGGATTCTTTGGAAAATTCATTACCACAAGCTGGAAATTCCTGTCAAGGAGAGTCTTCTTTAAAAGAGACTCTACCTGATCACAGGTCGGTTTTAACAAAACCGGAGGGTAGTTTGTCCTCGCAAAACGAATGATAAAGCCATATTCGTTCTCTATCTTTATTGCTAACTGTTTTATTTCAGGGACACATATAAAGATGGCGTTGATGGCTCCTATCTTCAGCTGAATTGGGTCAATCCATACCTCATACTCACACATCCTCCTCACTATCAATGATGATGAGAGACTTACTACAACGAATGTTGAGAGACTACCAACAACGTTTCCGTAACTCTGATGAAAAGTCTCCTGATCCACAACTCTGATGTAAAGTCTCCTGATCCAGAAGGGTGTGAGCATGACGGTCCTAAAGTCACTACATCACATGAAGGCGATACTACTGTGGATGAGCTTGGAGATTCACTATGGCTGATGATCTCAAAGAAGCTCAAAGAGCACACATCACAAAGGAATCCAAATCAAAAGTTCATTGCTTGAAGTACAAAGTGTGCTGAAAAGTGAAAAATCAGAACCTACGAGCTACAATGACTAAGGAATGCTTGAAGATCAAAGAGCTTAATTTCCAAGGTGACCTCGCTTAGGGGGAGATTGTTAGGAATACAAATATTTCTATAAAAGACTCGGTCACCTAAATATTGTAATAGCATTAAGTTATCTCGTAGTTAGTTAGTTAATTAGATATTAGTTTAGTTTAAGTAACACCACGGAAGAAGGACGGGTCTTTACCCACTGTATGCCTGATCCACAGCCCGGGTGTGGGCGTTTTTATTCTTTGTATAAATACCCCTCTCCCACCATGGGAGAGGGTTAGACCTTCTCATTATATCTAATCTAACATATCATTTTCTCTCTCAAGGTTCCAAGTTTTCTTCCTTTTTCTTTTTCTCTCTAACCATACGCCACCCAAATCTTAGGTGTCATCATGTTTGTGACTTAGATACTATCCTACAAATCTAGTGTCTTCATGTTTTAATGATGACAAACACGTAACTTGTAACACATAACGTAAAATGCACAAGTCACTCGTTCACACATCAACGTCTCTCAACATCACTTCAGGTATGAACAAACACTTTACCAACTTTGTTAACTGATCAAAGAAAATCCTTTTTGTCCTTAAACCTTATATTTTATAAATGTGACAAAACATTTTTACAAAAATAAACTAGACAAATTATTTTTGTATTTATAAAGAAATGTTTTAATAAGAAAAATACATTTGAATTTGAATTTCAAAATGTCAAAACGGTCTCATTTCCCGCCCACATCAGATAAAATTTCACCAGGAAACATTTCATCACTAAAGGACAAAAACTATCGCGGAGGTCCTTTATCTATGTGACGGTCCCTTATTGATAAAGGACCGTCCAAGGTTTAAGGGACCGTCTGACGCTCCTCGTGCAGGCTATAAAAACTGGCCCATTTTCATTAGAAAAACTTATCCTCTTTGCACAAAAATTTCCTGGATCTTTAATCACTATAACTCTTTCGTATGTGTTTATATCTGATCCCGTCATCCACTACATCATGTGCAAGAGAAGAACACTCGAAGTCATCGAAAAATGAAGTGTTGTTGAGTCCACACATCAACGTAACTAGTGTCATGATTTTCTTTTTCCTCTACATCATGGGAAGAGAAGAACTCTCAACTTAGATGAAGAATTGAGATGTTACAAGAATCCACACACAAATGTAACAAGTGTTATGATTCTAATCTTCATAAGGTGTTGTAACTAGAATAGGTCTTGTAATATTTCCGACTTGTGTGTGAGTCAAGGATGGGGTTATTTGTGTGAAATTGGATGGTGATGTAGTTCCAAGAAGTCTTGTAATTAGATTAGATCATGTAATTGTTGTATGATGTGTGGTGTCCTAGTGTGTAGGTTAGGAGTTAGTTAAGTTGGTATGTGAAGGCTTGGATCGGGTGATGATCCAAGTGTGTCTTGTGTGAAGGCTTGAGTCGGGTGAAGATTCAAGTGAACAGGAGTGCTCGTTCGTGAGAAGGCTTGGATCGTGTGTCGATCTAAGTGTGACAAGAGTGCTTGTTCATGTGGCCACGTGGTCCGTTGTGTAGATTGGTTTTAGTTAGGATTAGGACTCGACATTCCGCTAAGTGTCGTTAAACTTGGTGTAAGCTTGTGTATGGTTTGTTCCGCCTAAAGGGAGCGTGTTGATTAGTGAAGTAACTCTCGAGTGTGGTACTCGGGGAGTGGAGTAGAACGAAGAGGTGCTTCGTGCCGAACCACTATAAATCATCATGTCCGGTTTGCGTTTTCTCTTCCTATCTCTGTACTTTCTATGCTTGCATTACATTGATGTTTTTGTGGCTTGTTGTGTGTATGCTTATGATATTAACTAGTTAACTTAGAAATGCAAAACAAAAGAAAACTTAATCACACGTAATAAAATGCCCACTGGTGGCGATCCCTTATACAGGGACGGTCCCCAAACATTCAAGGGACCGTCCATACATTTTAAGGACCGTCCCCAGTGTAATCTGAATTGGTTAAAAATGTTCAAACCTCATTTTATGTTTATGTTTATGTAATTGCTTGGATACTTTTTATTAAGTGACATATATGTTTGTTATGAGTGACATAACTACTATTCATATTTAGTTACACCTAATCGGGAATTTGATACAAGATATTTTAAGTTTTAAAGAGGAACGTATTCACCCCCTCTACGTTTCTACAATTGGTATCAGATCCACGTCGCTCTAGTTTTCAAAACAAATGGTTTTTAAAATTGAGTACGGTCTACGTATCAAATTTCTCATTAAGAGTGATTAAATATGAAAAGTGTTTAGTTGCTGAACGTGTGCTTTGTTGTTTAATTCGTACTAGTTTTGTTGGTTGAATGCACTTCGTATACTAGCTTGAAGATAATCAATTTTTACTTGAAAAAAGTGTTTTTGCTTACTTGGGGCGGTCCCTTATCTCTGGACGGTCCTTTATCACTAAGGGACCGTCGGGTAATTAAGGGACCTCCACCAGAATAGTGTCAAACTTTGAAAATTCATATAAAATCAACCGTAAGTCTGTAGGAGTCGTGCCACCCGCCATTTTAAAGGTAATTGAAAGTACTTGAATTTAAAAATACTTGCAAGGATTAATTCCAAACTTATTTAAGTTGTAAATGCAAGATAATACATAGTGGTCAAAACCTTTCATTACGTTTTAATGTAACACTTGCATTCTACTCTTACTTTCGAGTCGGACACTTCTAGTTAATGAATCTTTGAAAAATTGTGTCTTCATCTTTTCAAAATATCAATCTTAACTAATCTTTTAAAAAGGGAGGAAACTATTTCGGTAATCAAGCTATGTATACATTGTCGTATCCAACATACAAAATGATTACGAATATCTTTGTGTGTGCTATGCAAAATGATTATGTGTTTTTGATGTTAGCTTATGTTATAATGTTTTAGTAAATCACTTAGATATTTAGACTAAGTTGAGTAATCATGTATGTCGAAAACAATTGTCTTACACAATTATCTTTCCAAAGATGCAAGTGCTAAAATAAGTCATCCTAAAATATGGAACACTTCTTCAACATGATTTCTAAAACATTGCATGCACTTATCTTGGTTGGCCATGGATTGTTTAATCAAGATAAAGGTTTATAATAATACATTAGTATTTAATTAAAAGAAAATGTATTCTTGAATCTTGCATATATTTAAACACACACTAATTGTTTCAAACATGTAGTCATAAGCTATTTTTTCATAAGTTGTGTATTGTATAAAACTGGTTAGGATAATTACTTTTATACTTTTGAAATATCAAAAACTACGCATATTATATGTAATAATAAATAGTTTTCGCACACGAAAATAAATGACAATCTTGAATCATTAAGTTAACATGTCATTGTTATTAACCTCACACATTCAACAAGTATTAAATTTGATGGAGCACATTCCTTAAATCTTTACTTATTTTTCTTTATTAAAAAGAGTGTTTGTGAGGGTCAAGAAAGATTTCGAGCTTATATCGATTCATTATTCAAAATATGATTGGTATTATTATCAAATCTAATTGACAAGTTTTTGAGTGTGGACATCAAATTGGAGCCATTATTTGTTTAGCTTCAAGATATAACATAACATATCATCTTGAACCTACATACGTAACTCACACTTGTGTTGATGATGTCATATTGAGTCTTCTTGTCCAAAGGTTGTGTTCCAATCATTAAGACTAATATATCTAAAAGATGATTAAAATACACAACGAAGTAGGATTGACGACTTGGATGTTTCATCCGAAATATTCAAGCAATTTACATTGCAATGCAATTTGTAAATGTGTCATTTCTGAAAAACCAAACACGAGCAAACATACAACATATGTAGCATTTGCTCATGAATGAGTCAAGACTCAAAATCACATGTAAAGTAAGAATATCACATATAGTACATCATCAATCTTCAAGAAGATAACATATATCTCAAAAGGATAATTCATACAACGTGTGTCACTACATAAACAAGTAAAACTTGTAAATCACATTATAACTAAAATACTTGTTCTCATTAGTAAGTCATAAGAGTGAAAATGTCATTATCTTAAATAAGCATGTTTGTCAAATGATACAATATGTTTTCTCCCAATATAACAAAGTAAAAGATTACAAGATCAATTAAGGTAAGTAATCTTTATTTGACTTTCTTTCTCAAGATTTACTATTGAGTATTCTTGAAGCCAAAACATGTTAAAACAAGAACTCAACAAATAAAGATGTGATTATGTAATGCACCATATAAACCAAACAAACTATAAATCTTAAACACGTGATTTAAATACCGCATCTGCCTTTGTTAGGATGTTGTGTAAGACATGTTTTCATTAACCGACTTTTAAAATATTGATAGTTGAGTTATGTTAGGATGTGTTCTAGCGGAATTGACCAATATCGTCTTTGGAAAACCTCAATGGGAAAGTATAGGAATTCCAATTTTTCTAATATGAGAATGGCTACTGGAGAACCTATTGCACTAGAAATTCAATTTGACCTAATGGTTAAATTGCTTCCAAGAGAGAAGTTGGGTTTGTGGTAAACCCGTAAAAATGGTCGTGTTTAGCCTTAATTGAGCACCGCTAGTAATAGTCTCATATCCATTCTTTAACATGAAAAATTTCTATTCCTACATTTGACTAAAGACATTTAGCATCGATGATCTTTGTCTCCCGTTAAGATTGGACTTTAAACAAGTAGTAATTAGGAATTTCCTTGGCAAACCTAGATTACTTGCATACATGTGATTAATAGTTGTAATCAACAACTTGCTCTTATGTGCTAAATGTCAACATGATTTAATTTATACTTGCATAGTAATCGTGTTTTTAATGCATCTCTTTACGTGACTTACATGTTATTTGCGCACCTAAACTTTGTTGGACTAAGTATGCCTTTCATGATACCTCTTAGATGTCATATAGGCTTACATTCTTAAATATTTGATTACTATGCAACTAGGGTTATTTCTCCTCACACTAGATCATAATCTTCCTTTAGGGTGTCTAGTGTCATAATCCCGCCTTATTAACTAAACCATTCCTTAATCATTTGATTACTCCTATCCATTAATCTGAGAAAAACAGAAAACTGGAGAGACTCTGTACCTTACTGACGGTTGTCCCTTATTGCATTGGCGGTGCCATATCTTTAAAAGGATCGTCCAACGATTTAAAGGACCATCCCCAGCAAAGGTGTCACAAACTGGTTCACTGTTTTTCCTCTTCTGTAATACTTTGAATCATCCTACATCATGCCTTGTCAAAAACACACAAAGAATCATCTTCCTCATAACCTTCCATCACTAAAACCTCAAACCACCAATGTGAAATGAAAAACCGAGTTATCATTTGTTCTACCAATATCGAGTCATCCATCATTTCTATGCCCTCAAAGAAACCAAGAATCATCCACCAATTACTCCACCTAGTCATCTTCACAAGAAGATTCCACCATGTAAACAAACAAGTGTGTCATCACCACTACAACCTACCCCATTGAGGTCAAACCACCTTTCACGATACATAAACCTATGTTCACCCTAGTGTCGCTCGTTGAAACAAAGGGCAATCATCATATCCATACACTCATTAACATATTTGGCTATGTCGTCAAAAGTCAAGTGAATTTCATTATGAAATGGGTCTTTTCCACTTTCTAGCAAGTGAAGAACACAAAGAAGATATCCAAACTTCAAGTGTTGTCGAGTCATCACCACCTCATTTAACATATCCACCTTCGGTCGTCAACCAATAAAACACCTTAAAATTCCATGATTCCCAATCATCCATTATCCGAACCTCAATCCTCTAGAACACTCATTGTCACCAACATATCCACCTCCAATGACGAATCCAATTGATGCGTGTGGGTTGCAAAGAAAAAGTTTTACTTCTCAAGGGATCTTGAGAAGCTTACAATCCCTACCAGGCAAGTGTACATGACCGATGCAGTATAGTGTAGTGGTAAGTACCGGGGGATTGATCGTTCTCCACAGGGAATAGTGTTCGTTAGAATTGAAAAATGATCTAAACTAGGTCTAGGGGTGAGGGATGATTCTTTTTTGTATTTTTATATTTTATGGAAAGCAAGTAAAATTCTCGGGCTTTCGAAGAGTGGGCGGAATTAGTTGCTAGTTAACTAACCCAAATACTAGAAATGCAAATTGTAACCTCTCGTAAAAATTCCCTTACGATTAGTAAATGCATACGAATAAATAAAACGATGTTACGATAAATTAACACCATTTTACGGGTAACAATTTTTTTTTTTTTTTTTTATGATATGGCTTGATATTGAACCACTACGATAACCGTGATTGACCGTTTACCCAGGAACGATGCTTACACACGACCTAGATAACCTATGATTATTGCGAACGATAAATATATATAACACGTTTATATTTATAACAATACATTTTGTCTAAATACCGTATACTATTTTTATATTCCCCGAACCTACGAAACTTCTCGAGAATGCTCACTAATATTTTTGAACTTCGACACGATACTCGATACACGCCATGTGGGCCCCCAATACTCATTGGGCCACGGATACATAAATACAAACCAAACGGACTCTTTTCTTTCTTTCTTTTTCAGTTGGGCCGACGCAAATCATAAGCCCACCAGGCCATAGGCCCAAACGCACCCTTATTATTTTTGTTTTCTTTTCTTTCTTCCTGCCGCGACACACACCCAAATCACCCCTATGTTTTTACGATCTCTACACATAACCTACAAATATTTTTACTTGTTTCGTATCACCTAGGGCCAAGGAAACAGAAATGATATTTGTTACTCCCTGTCTCGCTCGTTTACTACCTTGGATACACCCTAAGTAAACCACCAAACTCACCTTTGAAAAGATAAGTCTAAACGTGGCATGATATTCCCTAGCACCTCCCATGCTTCCCAATGGCAACAAAACGAACCCTAAACACCATGGATTGTCAGGAATGAACAGGAAGAGATCTTACAAGATCTTGGCTTTGTAAACCATCGATTGGGCATGGTTGTGGCGTTACTATTCGCCCTCACATGCACCCTCCCCTCTTGTGAGCCTATCTTGTCCATACACCCTTCAAAAACTACCTATATAAACCTCCCATGAAATCGCAAATCATTACATGCACTAAAACGTACCATTATACTAAAAATAATAACGAGAAGGAGCGGTTGGAGGACAAATGAATCACCAAGAGTACCATGTATCAAAGTGAACCTAGGAAGCCAAGATTGGAGCCTCTTGAACCTTGGTGGAACGAGAAGTGAGTCACGAAGCTATTGTACCATTACACGATCCCCATACTTGTTTTTACGCCACCTTTTATAGGTGAGGTGAGACCATGAACTTTTATTTCTATATATATACATACGTATATTCATGTTTATGCACAATCACTTGAGGTCTATAATTCGTAAAACGTAAAAACAACATATACATTTTATGTATCATACTATTACTTGGATAAGTCATAAACGAGAACCTATAAAAGATTCGAACTTATATTAACGAATGCTTAATAAAAATCACACGTTTCTAAGTTAAGTGGACCTATACGATTTTTAGTAAAAGACTTAGATTATTTTTCAACTTTCACAAGTTATACGCGTTGAGTTTGTGGCTACACTTTGACCTCGCCATTTCAAAATTCGACACACGACCCCCTAATATTTTTATACGAACTATTTGTTTACTTGGTATACTAACGAGAATGGTAATTAATTCGACTTAACAACTTGGTTTGATCACTTGAACGAGACTAAAGCTAAATGAGTTTTCATAAGAATTTTCAGAAATTAAAAATCTTATGTAGGCCGTTAAGCCCAACAAGCTAGTTTTAGCTTATTCTAATAAGCTGGGTGAAAAAGCACTTTTGAAATGTAATTAGGACTTAAAATGATAGATTTTGATAAACCCAAAGTTCCCCCAAACCCCTTGGATCAAAAATTGTTAATGGGCCCTTAAATGGACTCGTTAAAGCCCATTTAGTGAAAAATAGTGAAAATAAGCTAATAACCTGTTGAGATAAGCTATGCTACATATTCTGAGCTTACTGAAATAATAAAAATGTTAAGTTTTGAATTTGGAAATTTTTGGACTAAATTTGCAAATTTTCGAGGACTAGGGACTAAAAGTGTCAAATTTGTAAACTTTGGGTAAAAAGTGTTAAAACTGTTTTCTAAGGGTATAAACAGTAAATATTGAAACTTAGGATTGAAAAATGTAAATATTAATATACTTGGACTTAAAACGTAAATATATATAATTTTGGACTAACGACGTAAATGTTTTCCGTTAAGGGTAAAATGTGTAAATTGGAGAAACTTAAAGGATTTATTAGTAATATTGACTTTTTTTTAAATAAATTTTATATATAATTATATATATATATATATATATATATATATATATATATATATATATATATATATATATATATATATATATATATATATATATACGTATAAAATTTATATAACAATAATTAAATTTAGACGATAAAACAATACGTAACCATTATCTATTTTATATACGACGTAACACATCGCTTATGCATTTTATGGATTATTCATAATTAATAATAAACGGTCGCAATAAAACGAGACTTAAAAACTGAAACTTGTCATATCTTATAGGTTGTGTGTGAAGCCGTTGCCTTGCATCGTTGAGATTACATTTGTTCTACTGTACTACTAAGGTGAGTTCATAGCCCACATTTAACTTATTTTTGTGGGGGGGATACATGCTCAAAAACCGAACACAAGTCTTTTCCTGATATCATTATTGCTTAAGTAGCTATTGCCAAAAGTCCCTCGATCATGAACCTTAATCACTTGAATGATGAACGTAAATAATTGTGAATAGATCTATTAGGGATTAACAATCCCCATTTGGTTGCTAGAGGAAAGTTACCAAATGCACTTTATTTAAATATCATAGGTTACTGGCAAATACCTATCTTGGGGGCTATATATATTTTACATCATTATTACGGATAATTTTGATGTCTGTTGAATCGTTGAGTGTCATGAGCTTAAGACAATAATGAATGCGATTTTCTAACTTGTTTATTTGTATTTATATACAATAAGCACCTATCTCTTGTGTTCAAACTCTTAATTATAAACCTATGAATTTCACTCAACTTTTTGTTGACTTTTAGCATGTTTATCTCAGGTAACTAAATGGAATGGATGGCAAAGGCACGAAGTGGGCAAATCAAGAAACGTTTATTTCTCTTTGAATAACAACTTGTTGTTGAATAATGAAACCTCTTGGAATTATGAATATTTGATATTTTAAATAAAACTTACAACGATCACTTGAGTCGTTTTCTATAATTGTGACAAAGATCCATGATATAATACCCCAAAAGTCTTCCGCTGTCATTATAAGTCTTCCGCTGTATTGATCGATTTTGGGGGTGTTATAGATTGGTATCAGAGCTACGGTTATAGTGAACCAAGTGTTTTTGGAACATTAGACTATAACTACACTTTAAACGGGACAAAATTTTTATAAAATACCATCCTACGCCCTTCGTGCCTGAGCATTCCAATAATTGGTAAAAAGTATTATTTACTTTATAGCATTTTAAATTGATTATGATTATGCTTACATTTACTAATCGGGAAATTTATTACAGCGTCATGTCTTCGAACACCCACCCTATCAGCTTGTCATCAAACTCAGAAATTGAAGATGTTACTTCAGCCTATGCTACCTCACCTATGCCTATGTCTCCTGCTACCGACAGATACATGCAAAGCCAACAATTTCTGCTAGCATCTGACACAGAGGCTTCTCCTATGGCATCATCTGGTCCGATTCGCCAATCTAGGAAAATTAGACAACTTCAGCCGTATGAAACAAGTACTGCTGTACCAGCACCAGCTCTTGTCATACCACCTGAATCAGTTGTGCCACCACCACCTGCACCACCAGTGATACCACCACGACCAACTATCTTCTACAGCCAAACTACTACTGTGCCACTAACACCATCACCCATAGCATCTCCTCCACTAGCATCACTACCTGCACCCTACCGAAGTGTCCCAATATCACATCACCAAAGGACTTACCCAATCCGCCCAACCACCTCAGAATCTTATGTTCAACGCAGACGCCGAAGGACCTACAAGCGAGTGGATGCTCGTAGATAGTCTTTATTGTTGCCCATCATGCGATATTGGAGATCTCAAGAAGGAACACCAACAACAAGGGATCTTGGGGAAAGTTCTTACTCTACCTCCTGAATTCTGCCAGTCACTAGGGAACCCATACATCACACCATACCGTTATTAGCTGCAAGAATGGTTCGCCACGAAGATCGACTTGATTCCATCGCTAGTATACTCAACAAGATTCCACATGAGCTTCTAGAAACCTTTGAAGATGATATGAACAGTCTCATAATTGGTCATCTTGCAATAGAAGATAAGGTTGAAAAGTTGGATTCTCTATTTTGGGAATCAATAGAATTCATAGGAGCACTATGTGGGGCTAACACTTCAACAGAAATAACATTGGGAACTTTAGACCGAGAACTTGAAAGGATCAACACCGAGAACCTACGCCTTAGGCAAGCCCTGCTAGAATCTCGAGAAAGGGAAAGGACTTGAGATCAAACCATGGAAACCATCTCCACTGCCATTCAAGAACTCCAAAACCGCCTAGACAAAGCCTTAGGAAAACCATGAGACGATCGCCTTGTTAGTGAAATCAATGCCCTACAAATAAGAGTATCTTGTCGTGTTTTGTAAACATTTGCACAAGTATCAATAAGTGTTGTAACATCTTGACATTGATTTATGGAAGTTTATTTTATCTTTATTTACGTTACAAACTTTATACATTATATCGTAATATATTAGTTCATGCAGGTCAAACTTATTCGTAATTCCTATGTGTGTCATTCCAACATATGATAATTACGATTTAAACCTTTTCAATGATCGAATCATTGTAACTACGACATATATTTAACTATTTATTACTCGATATGTATTTTCGACGTGATAGGATTATTATAAATGTTCTAATGATATGCCTTCTTTTATAATAGCAACATGGCTAGAACTAGGAGAACAACCGCGACCGCCGCACCAGCAAACCCTGAAGCTATGACCCCGACAACGATCCAGCAAGCAATTGCTGATGGTGTCAATGTCGTTTTAGCTGGACAAGCCCATAATAGAGATGGAAATGCACCTGCACCCCGCTACTGCACTTATAAGGACTTTATAGCATGCCAACCAACGTATTTCAAAGGAACTGAAGGAGTGTCGGAATTAGCTCAATGGTTTGAAAGAAGTGAAACTGTTTTCCAAAGAAGTGGATGCTCGGAAAACAACAAGGTAAGCTTCGCAACGGGAACACTGATGCAAGACGCTCTATCCTGGTGGAACTCTACCGTTCAAACACTAGGAGCAGAGGCAGCACATCAACTTACTTGGATTGAATTCAAGGCTAAAATACTAAAGAAGTATTGTCCCCGTTCCGAACTATGAAAACTTGAGGATGAGTTCAATGCCTTAATAGTGAAAGGCGTTGATTTGAGAAGTTACAACTGGAGATTCCAAGAACTCAAAGTACTATGCCCTACCATGGTACCCGATCATGAGAAGACATTAGAGAAATATGTCGAAGGACTCCCTAGGAGTATCAAAGGAAACGTCACCTCAGCAAACCCGCCAACCTTGGAAGCAGCAATGAAACTTGCTCAGAAACTTCTAGACCGAGAAGTGAAATACAATGAGCTTAAAAGGAAATTGGACGATAAGAGAACCACCCACCATCACAACAACAACCAACAAAACAACAACAGTCATCACCGCAACAATAATCGGAACCACCAATAATATCACAACAACCGAAGCACTCAACAGCAGAATCAAAGACAAGAAAAACCCCGAGTCTACGCCGCCATGGAAGGTGTAGGGTACAACGGTCAGAAGCCTCAATGTCAACGATGCAAACTTCATCACGAGGGTCGTTGTACCGTCCGATGTGACAAATGTCGTAAGATCGGTCATCAAACCAGAAACTGTAGGATTCCGGCTACCAGAAGCAACACACATGGTATATCACCCACTTGTTACGGATGTGGAGAAGTAGGACACATCCGGAGGAACTGCCCAAAAGGAAATGAACCAGTCAACGCCCAAGCTAGGGTATACCTTCTCGGAGATGGAAACGGACCCGATGTAGTCACCGGTACGTTTCTACTAAACCATCAAAATGCTAGAGTATTGTTTGATTCGGGCGCCGATAAGAGTTTTATATCAGATACGTTTGCCCCTTTACTTAATGTTACCCCCTCTAAGCTAAACACCACCTACGAAGTCGAAATGGCTGACGGGAATTTAATAGATACCAATACTATCATGAAAGATTGCACCCTAACCTTATCCGAAAAACCTTTTGAGGTTGATCTTATGCCGGTTCAACTTGGTAGTTTTGATGCTATCGTCGGCATGGACTGGCTATCCCACCATCGTGATAGGATTCACTGTGACGAAAAGGCCGTCCATATACCACTCAAGGATGAAACACTCGTTGTCCAGGGCGACAAAAGCAAACCTCGATATGGAATTATCTCATGTATGCGAGTGATAAAATACATGAAGGAAGGATGTCAAGTATTCATGGCTCAAGTTACGAAAAATAAGTGACTCCTCCTAAACTAACCAGTCAACCGGGTGCGGTCAATAGGTCAACCAAGGAGAAAGTGCAAGATAACCGGTGAAGAATAGGGGTTCCCCAGGTCGTTATGTCCCGACGGGGTGTGGATGGTTATCAAACGGGTTTGTGATCGGGTGAATTTGGACGGAAAAGGGTTTGTGAGTGATTAAGCTAAGGAATCCACAAAGAAATAGCTTAAAAAAGCTATAAATATTATTACGTGAAAGTTAGATACCTAAAAACGTTTAATAACTAAAAACGCGTACGTTCAATTTAAATTTATGCGAACGTACGAAATAAAAAGTGAAAACTAAAATCTGAAAACCCCAAGGGGGTGAAAATGACTTTCTTACAAACTTAAGGATGAAAGAAAATTTTTAGAAAAAGAAAATGTATTTTTACACTAATTAATTATTTAATATTAATTAAATACTAATTAATACTTATTATTAAAATTTAAATTACTTAAATACAATATAATATTAATTTAACACTAAAAAAATGAAAATAAAATTGCTAAAATTATAAAATAGCTAAAAACAAATTTTAAAATTAAAAATAAGTATTATTGTCTTTTTGTGGTTTTTATATTAATTAATGACTATTTTAATATTAATTACCTAATTAAACTATTTTAAATTATAAAAAATAGCAAATGAACAGTAAAAATTCTAGAAAAATTCCTAAAATTATATTATATTATATAAAAGCTATAAAAAATATAAAAACTAGGTCTTACTTAATAAAAACTAATTACGCTATTTAAAACTTAATTATTAATTAATTATTAATAAAACTAAAATTAAATCTAATAAATACCAAATTATAAAATAAAAATCTGAGAAATTTACTAAAATTACTTTAAAATAAAAGGTAATTAATAAAAATATAAAAATGCTAAGTGCTTAACAAAAATTTAAAATTGAAAATTAAAATTTAAATTATATTAAATAGAAACTATCACTTAAAATTAAATTGGTTTTTCTTGATTTTTCTTTTACAAATCTATTTTAGACCTAAAAACAAACACTATTTGTGAAAACAATTTTTTTACAACTTAAAAATAAGCACTGTGGAAGCTTATTAGCTCCACATTTGACTTTTGTTGACCAAATGGGGAAATAAGCTAAAATGGGCTTAAATGGGACCCACTATGATTGAATCTGGTTTAACTGAGTATGTTGGACATGTTTAAGCTAAAATATGCCAAATAAGCTCAGAAGATAAGCTAATAAGCAAGATTAAGCAATTTCAAAAACCAAATGCAACATAGAATTGGGACAAACAAAAGGGGCTAATTCAGGTGGGCCCCACAGGGTTTGAAGTCAAACCTTTGGTCAACTCATGAAGAGGGATAGGAGGGGGGTTGAAAGAAGCAAAGATGGGGTAGTGGGGCCCACTGTGGTGGTCCGAAACCACCACCAAAGGTGGCTGTGTGGTTGTGTATCTACTGATGCAGGGGATCTCCTCCCTCTGCAGGCTACTTTGGAGGTGTGGTGGGGTCCACACAAAAATATAAAAAATCTAGGATTCAATAGATGAGATGAGGGACTTTGCACCCAACAAGTTTCACATCCTAATACTTACCACAAAATTCTATAAAATTCTTACAATATTTGGTTTTTTCTAAGAAATGGGAAATTGACTTTTTATAAGAAACTTGAACTTTGACTTTAGGGAGATATGATTGTTCCTAAATGACTAAATATGACATACTAAGCTGCAATGAATCTATTTTAAGCTAAATTAACAACTTCTAAGCCTACATTGAAGATTAAGCAGTTTTAAATTCCAACAGTGGTTGCACAATTTAAATTTACATAAGATTTTGACTAATTAACCTAGGTGACCTGTTCTTTATGACTTATATGTTTTATATGAACCTTATTTGACAGAGAACAATCAACATTTACCAAAGAAATACATAACAACTTAACCAAACAAGCAATTCCAAACACTCCCTTATGATTGATCTGTCATGATGATTCAAGGCATATGCTTAATTTAGACCTAAACATTGATGCACACAATAAAGTAAGGATGCAATGGACCTATTAAATCACAAATATGCTATGCTAGAACCTAATTGAACACAATCATATGAAATGCCAAGGAATGGAAGTTAAGTAAACAAATGAGCAAAATGAAATTTATTTGAACAACCACTGGCTTAAAACAAGGTTATAACCACAGAACAACATCAAGTAAGCACCAATAATTAAAATTGAGAACCAACAACCATAGCTACAGTAACAAATATGAAGTAGAAATAGGAGCTTACAAGTGATATAATGAGATTTAAACCAAGAACTGGGTACCCCTCTTTGCTAACACCTCCCTTGAGGTACTAACACCCTGCAAATCCACAATCCACCATGTTCTTGCTTCAAACTTCCATAAACACTGAATTTTTTATTTTTCTCTATTTATTTTTGATTTTTTTGTATTTTTGAAATTTTGAACAACACTTGTTAAAATTGCTTAGGAATCTTATAAAAACCCTTAAACAACCCATATAAGTTTATATGAGTAATAAACAACAACTATCCACAGCACAAGAGTAAAATGAGAATTTTAACTTAAAATAGGAAAAACTGAATTTACACAGAACTTGGACCATTGATTAAATTAACTTTGAATTACATTAATATAACTGAGAATACACTTGGAAATCTAAAAATCAATACTTGAAAAGCTAGTTTACAATAATTTAGATAATACTAAATTACACTAATACTAGTCTAAAACTAACTACTCTAACTGCTTCATTCTTCTTTTTTTTCTTGATATAAATAGAACCTGGAGACTTTCTTTTGACTTTCCCACCTTATTCTAGCAATTGGATTGGCTTCAAATGATCCTCACCTTTGAATTGTATTTTTGGCGCCAAAGTCCTCATGTGGCAGTTGGGGTTTCTTGGAGCGATTCATGGGTAATTAATGTTGTTTGCATGGTATTGGAGGCTAAGGGGACAAGGACAAGTGTTGGTGAGGAGGGGGGATGTGGAGTTGGTATTTGCAGTGAACAAGTGGGAAGGGTGGAGGTGGTCAAAGGGTCGTTTGACCCTGAGAGGTATTATTTGAAACGGGGGAGTATATAAAAGAGGTGGGCTGGGGTGTTGGTGTTGGGCTTTTGGAGTAATAAGGGTGGGAGTTGGGCTATGGTTGTGTTGTTGGATTTGTTTTGGGTTTAAATAAAACAAAAGGTCCGTTTGGTGTGGTATTTCTAAGCAACAAGGACCAATTTTGTAAAATTATGAAAATGAGGGGCTGAAGTGTATCATTCCCAAGGTATCACCAAGGACCACATTTGCCAAGGTTTTTCAATCCAAGGACCAAATTTTAGTTTTTTATTTTCCAAAATTCCCAGGGACTATATTTGACAGATTACAAACTTGAGGGACCAAAACTGACATTTCTCCAAACTTCACACCCAAGGACCAAAATTTATATTTGTGATTTCCCACGGATCAAAATTGATTTTTTATCCAAAAATTCCCACCAGAGACCAAATCTGTCAATATTTGAAACTTCAGGGACTAAATTGCAAATTTCTAAAACTTTTGAGATTTTTCACCAAAGGACTGAATATGACAACTTATGATTTCAAAAGGACCTTTGGTGATAATTTTCCATATTTTGAATATCCAGGGACTAGTTTTGACAATTTTTGAAAGTTGAGGGACTGAAACTGCCAATTTTGCAAACTTTGTACGTTTTTAATCTGTTTTTACTCATTTTGCATCTAAAACATATAAAACACAATTTTGAAATATTTTCAGTATTTTGATGCATTTCTGAGTGTTTTTGTATGTTTTGCAGTTCAGATTTGACAAAAAATGATGAGTGTTTGAGCACTCATCAATCCCCCACACTAAACTATTGCTAGTCCCTAGCAATAAAATGTTTTGAAAATTTAATGGATTTGAAACTCTTTACCAAAAGCCATCACTTCTGGATTAGCCAGATGTATCGATTCAAGTAAGTACTATGGTCCACCTGATAACCATGTGATTTTGAGCAAACCACCAGCTGTCAACGGATTTGATTAGTCTTTACCAAAAGCCATTTGCTTCTGGACTAGCCAACTCTTGATGGACAAAGTCAACATCTTGGTGAGCTGATTACCAATTATGGGTTTTCCACTACCTTTACCACAAGCCATAATCTTGCGGGCTAGCCAACTCATTCGCTTTTTAGGATATGGCGAGTTGAGGTACCATACAATTTTGGGCAAATTGCAAGCCATAAACGGATTTGATGTATCTTTACCAAGAGCCGTTTGCTCCTGGATTAGCCAATCCCTTTTGTCGTTTAGACATGGCGGACTGATAACCACAAAAATTTTGAAGCACAAGTGAAAACTTTTTAAAATTTTGGCTAAAAACGGGGGTACTAGATAGTAAAATGTGATCAAATTCGCTAGAATACCCCCCACACTTAGCATGAATATTGTCCTCAATATTCAAAGTCCCGGCTATTATGCCGACTCTTTAAACGTAAAAGGGCAACATTACAAGCTAAGCATGGAAAACACCATTTTGTATTTTCACTTCATAAGTAACCACAGTATGGGTAACTCCCCCACACTTAGGGTGAAAACCCTATAAGCATGCTACTGTTTTTGTTTACCGAGTCGCTAGCTTGACTCGACCCCGAATTCATTTGTCCTTGGGGAAGCATGATGTGGAAGAAACAATCTCAATCGGACTTTCATTCAAAATGTTTGGACAAACATATGAAGGACGTGAAAGTTCCACACCGATGAGATATAAGCCCGGCTCAAGATAATGGTAAATGAAAATTCCGGGGTCAAAGATAGTGTCTTCATTCCCGAAGGAGTGAAGAAGAGAGGAAGTCACCTCGAGAGCAGGCTCATTAGCCTGAGTTTGGATTTTAAAGGTTGAGCTTAAAAACATCCCGAGAGGGTGGGTGGGAATTTGCAAATCCTCATGATTGAGTGTATCTCCCCCGGGCTATCATACTCCGGAGGAGTCATGATAATGTGATCAATGACGGGCTCAGATGGTATTTCAAAAACATCACTGATGTCACCATAAGATAAAGAATTTTCATTAGTGGGTGAATCACTAAGCCCGATATTGAGATAGGAATTGAGTGATGGATCATCATCATTCAATAAGCTTTCACGGAAAAGAATATCCCCCTCAGAATCAAGATAGTTATCATCAACTTCATACGAAGTTGAACTATCTATGGCAAGGAATGCTTCGACTTCTTCCATATCATCTTTGAAATCAAAGAGATCATCATCACATCCCGATGGAAGTGGATTGGTGTGAGTGAGTTCATCGGCGAACTCCTCGAGAAGAAAGTCAACATTAGAGTGGGGAATAGATGCATCAACATACTCAATGTCTCCATAAGATAAACAATCATCACTGGAATCAGAGACACTCTCAATTTGATCATTTGGATTATTAGGGGATGAAGGAATATCACACACTTAATCAAAAGTCCCCTGTGACTCTCTCGGGATTGGGACAAGGATCTCAACACTAGACTTTATTAATTCGTCTGATTCCTTATTAGGAACAGTGCTAAGATGCTCATCCCCTATGTTTAGAGAGTGAGTGTGAACTTCGGGTGTGATAACAACAGACTGAGGGAGATGAGAGGAGCTAGCATTCATGGATTGTACAAGTTCCATTTGATCTTCTGCTAGTAATTTCCCCGTCTCATTATTTTCTCCCTGATTTTCCGTGGGAGGAATCACAAATGATGAATCTGATGAACCCTTATAAAATTGAAGGATATCAAGGGTTTCTTCATTATCACTATCATCATCACAGTCTAGAAGAGCAGCTTGACGAAATTTAGCACGTGTTATAGCTGCTTGTTCTAAGACAAGTAATTCCTCCATACTCAATTCGTTTCTAGCCTCTCGTTCTTCAGCAAGTAATTCTGCCATAGATTTCTCATGAGAGTCTCGAAACGATGTAGTAACCAACTCCTCCTTAAGTTCTTTCAATATATCAAGAGCCTTTAGTAAAAGGTCTTGCTCAGTATCATGAGGAGTTGTGTGAATCATATGGTACTGTGGAGGTGGGTCTGAAAACGAATAGTCGTAATTGTTACAAGGAAATGGATTCCTTGTTTGAAAATCCGAGCTAGAGTGTAGACCTCCACAGTAATCACAACAGTGAAACTGATGTGGCTGTGGGTTGTATGTGCTTGAGTTATAATTGTTATCAGGAAACTGCTCATAGACAAGCGTGTTTCCCGATTGACAATCAGAACTGTAATGTGAACCACCACAGTACTCACAACAGTAAAACTGCTGAGTCTCATGGTGTGGTAACTGATGGAATGAATCAGTCGTGTCATGGTAAGAATAGGGAACCTGGTTATAGACAGACCCGTTTCCTGACTCTACCATGCCACAGCTGGGGCAATTGCCACCATTATAAGGATTACCACACCAATGGCAAATAAGAAGGTGTGGGTGAGACATAGAAAGAATCAAAATGTTTGGGAGGGTGAGGAATGGAGAATCAAAAGGGTAGGATGGTGAAGAAGGATATTTTTGGTGTTTTTGGAAAACATTTTATACAAATGATAAAGAAAATGTTTTTGTGTTTTTGTGTTCGTTGAAAACTGATTTTAAAATGTTTTCGGGAACGGTTTTGTTTTTATAAGAAAATAATAAGGAAATATGAACAAGGATGGGTAAATATACAATGGATGTATATCCCAATTCACCAATACGCAAAACCGTTTAGAAAAGCGCGCACATCCCAATTCTGTGTTGCATTTGGTTTTTGAAATTGCTTAATCTTGCTTATTAGCTTATCTTGTGAGCTTATTTGGCATATTTTAGCTTAAACATGTCCAACATACTCAGTTAAACCAGATTCAATCATAGTGGGTCCCACTTAAGCCCATTTTAGCTTATTTCCCCATTTGGTCAACAAAAGTCAACTGTAGAGCTAATAAGCTTCCACAGTGCTTATTTTTAAGTTCTAAAAAATTGTTTTCACAAAAAGTGTTTGTTTTTAGGTCTAAAATAGATTTATAAAAGAAAAATCAAGAAAAACCAATTTAATTTTAAGTGATAGTTTCTATTTAATGTAATTTAAATTTTAATTTTCAATTTTAAATTTTTGTTAAGCACTTAGCATTTTTATATTTTTATTAATTACGTTTTATATTAAAGTAATTTTGGTAAATTTCTAAGATTTTTATTTTAGCATTTGGTATTTATTAGATTTAATTTCAGTTTTATTAATAATTAATTAATAATTAAGTTTTAAATAGCATAATTAGTTTTTATTAAGTAAGACCTAGTTTTTATATTTTTCCTAGCTCTTATATAATATAATATAATTTTAGGAATTTTTATAGAATTTTTATTGTTCATTTGCTATTTTTTATAATTTAAAATAGTTTAACTAGGTAATTAATATTAAAATAGTAATTAATTAATATAAAAACCACAAAAAGACAAAAATACTTATTTTTAATTTTAAAATTTGTTTTTAGTTATTTTATAATTTTAGAAATTTTATTTTCATTTTTCTAGTGTTAAATTAATATTATATTGTATTTAAGTAATTTAAATTTTAATAATAAGTATTAATTAGTATTTAATTAATATTAAATAATTAATTAGTGTAAAAATACATTTTCTTTTTCTAAAAATTTTCTTTCATCCTTAAGTTTGTAAAAAAGTCAATTTCACCCCCTGGGGGTTTTTAAATTTCAGTTTTCACTTTTTATTTCGTACGTTCGCGTAAATTTAAATTGAACGTACGCGTTTTTAGTTATTAAACGTTTTTAGGTATCTAACTTTCACGTAATCATCTTTATAGCTTGTTTAGGAACAATCATATCTCACTGATGCAGGGGATCTCCTCCCCCTGCAGGCTACTTTGGAGGTGTGGTGGGGTCCACACAAAATTCACAAAAATATAAAAAAGCTAGGATTCAATAGATGAGGTGAGGGACTTTGCACGCAACAAGTTTCACATCCTAATACTTACCACAAAATTCTATAAAATTCCTACAATATTTGGTTTTTTCTGAGAAATGGGAAATTGACTTTTTACAAGAAACTTGAACTTTGACTTTAGTGAGATATGATTGTTCCTAAATGACAAAATATGACATACTAAGCTGCAATGAATCTATTTTAAGCTAAATTAACAACTTCTAAGCCTACAATGAAGATTAAGCAGTTCTAAATTCCAACAGTGGTTGCACAATTTAAATTTACTTAAGATTTTGACTAATTAACCTAGGTGACCTGTTCTTTATGACTTATATGTTTTATATGAACCTTATTTGACATAGAACAATCAACATTTACCAAAGAAATACATAACAACTTAACCAAACAAGCAATTCCAAACACTCCCTTATGATTGGTGTGTCATGATGATTCAAGGCATATGCTTAATTTAAACCTAAACATTGATGCACACAGTAAAGTAAGGATGCAATGGACCTATTAAATCACAAATATACTATGCTAGAACATAATTGAACATTATCATTTGAAATGCTAAGGAATGGCAGTTAAGTAAACAAATGAGCAAAATGAAATTTATTTGAACAACCACTGGCTTAAAACAGGGTTATAACCACAGAACAACATCAAGTAAGCACCAATAATTAAAATTGAGAACCAACAACCATAGCTACAGTAACAAATATGAAGTAGAAATAGGAGCTTACAAGTGATATAATGAGATTTAAACCAAGAACTGGGTTCCCCTCTTTCCTAACACCTCCCTTGAGGTACTAACACCCTGCAAATCCACAATTCACCATGTTTCTTGCTTTAAACTTCCATAAACACTGAATTTTTTATTTTTCTCTATTTATTTTTGATTTTTTTGTATTTTTGAAATTTTGAACAACACTTGTTAAAATTGCTTAGGAATCTTATAAAAACCCTTAAACAACCCATATAAGTTTATATGAGTAATAAACAACAACTATCCACAGCACAAGAGTAAAATGAGAATTTTAACTTAAAATAGGAAAAACTGAATTTACACAGAACTTGGACCATTGATTAAATTAACTTTGAATTACATTAATATAACTGAGAATACACTTGGAAATCTAAAAATCAATACTTGAAAAGCTAGTTTACAATAATTTAGATAATACTAAATTACACTAATACTAGTCTAAAACTAACTACTCTAACTGCTTCATTCTTCTTTTTTTTTCTTGATATAAATAGAACCTGGAGACTTTCTTTTGACTTTCCCACCTTATTCTAGCAATTGGATTGGCTTCAAATGATCCTCACCTTTGAATTGTATTTTTGGCGCCAAAGTCCTCATGTGGCAGTTGGGGTTTCTTGGAGCGATTCAAGGGTAATTAATGTTGTTTGGATGGTATTGGAGGCTAAGGGGACAAGGACAAGTGTTGGTGAGGAGGGGGGATGTGGAGTTGGTATTTGCAGTGAACAAGTGGGAAGGGTGGAGGTGGTCAAATGGTCGTTTGACCCTGGGAGGTATTATTTGAAATGGGGGAGTATATAAAAGAGGTGGGCTGGGGTGTTGGTGTTGGGCTTTTGGAGTAATAAGGGTGGGAGTTGGGCTATGGTTGTGTTGTTGGATTTGTTTTGGGTTTAATTAAAACAAAAGGTCCGTTTGGTGTGGTATTTCTAAGCAACAAGGACCAATTTTGTAAAATTATGAAAATGAGGGGCTGAAGTGTATCATTCCCAAGGTATCACCAAGGACCACATTTGCCAAGGTTTCTCAATCCAAGGACCAAATTTCATTTTCTTATTTTCCAAAATTCCCAGGGACTATATTTGATAGATTACAAACTTAAGGGACCAAAACTGACATTTCTCCAAACTTCACACCCTAGGACTAAAATTTATATTTGTGATTTCCCAAGGACCAAAATTGATTTTTTATCCAAAAATTCCCACCAGGGACCAAATCTGTCAGTATTTGAAACTCTAGGGACTAAATTGCAAACTTCCAAAACTTTTGAGATTTTTCACCAAAGGACTAAATATGACAACTTATGATTTCAAAAGGACCTTTGGTGATAATTTTCCATATTTTGAATATCCAGGGACTAGTTTTGACAATTTTTGAAAGTAGAGGGACTGAAACTACCAATTTTGCAAACTTTGTACGTTTTTCATCTGTTTTTACTCATTTTGCATCTAAAACATATAAAACACAATTTTGAAATATTTTCAGTATTTTGATGCATTTCTGAGTGTTTTTGTATGTTTTGCAGTTCAGATTTGACAAAAAATGATGAGTGTTTGAGCACTCATCAATAAGTCATCCGAGAAGCAGCTTGATGACGTTCTTATCATTAGGGATTTTCCTGAAGTATTCCCTGAAGAATTACCTGGTATTCCACGTATACGTCAAGTAGAATTTCAGATTGAAATAGTGCCTGGAGCGGCACCAACGGCTAAAGCACCTTATAGGCTAGCGCCATCTGAAATGGAAGAATTGTCAGAACAACTAAAGGAATTGTCGGAAAAAGGATTTATTCGACCAAGCTCATCACCTTGGGGAGCTCCAATTTTATTTGTTAAGAAGAAGGATGGATCCTTTTGAATGTGCATCGATTACCGGGAGTTGAATAAACTTACGGTAAAGAATCAATACCCATTGCCTAGAATTGATGATCTGTTTGATCAATTGCAAGGATCGAGTGTGCACTCAAAAATTGATCTGAAATCAGGATATCATCAGCTAAGAGTTCGAGAAGAGGATATTCCAAAAACTGCATTTAGAACGCGCTACAGTCACTACGAATTTCAAGTAATGCCGTTCGGTCTGACCAATGCACCAGCAGTTTTCATGGATTTGACGAATCGAGTGTGCAAACCTTACTTGGATAAGTTTGTAATAGTATTCATCGACGATATTTTGATCTACTCTAGCAACGAAGAGGAACACGCGGAACATTTACAAATCATTCTAGAACTGCTCAAGAAAGAAGAACTGTACGCTAAGTTCTCCAAATGCGACTTTTGGATTCGCACCGTACAATTTTTAGGACACATCATCGATAGTCAAGGCATTCACGTAGACCCTGCAAAGATTGAGGTTGTAAAAGGTTGGTCGTCTCCTACAAACCCCACGGAGATACGTGAAAGAGGTCGTTTTCCCCTTCAAAAATAATTTATAAAATGGAAAGACTATACAAACCTTAATACTGAAGTATCTTGGCAAGTATTGATCTCCCGAGTATCGTTTCGAAGGAGTGATGAATTGAAATACGGTCGTTAAGTCCAATTTGATGCTTAGTTGTTACAAAGGATTTTGGTTTTTAAAAATAAAAATGATAAACTAAACGACAAATAATAATAATGAAAATGCTTGCTTAGACCTGGTAACTTATAACGTTGTAAATTTAGTCGTTATTTAAATTTAGTAGTTTGACTTGTAGACAATTTTGACTTCTAAATCAGAACGAGCCGGTATACGGTTGCGTAACTCAAACTCGCCCATCAAGAAAACAAAACGATATAAACAAATACTATTAGGTGAGTGTCCTCTTTTAGTTGTAGTTAAAAGCATTTTAATTTAGAAAAATTATTTCGAAACTAATTCCGTCTAGACCAAACCCAAGTTAAATTACTAACTAAAAAAAATAACGACCAATCCCTTACAACATTTAGAACTACCACAATCTAAGCAAGTATCACAATCTACTCCATATTTAAAATAAAACTAAACTACCCCTAAAACTAACAAACATGGCAATAACAATAAACATACTAAAATTAAAGAGATAAAAGGGATAGAGATAACCAAATGAGAATAATGACGTAAAGACGGTGGTGAGATGAGACCCACTTCATAAGCTTCAACCCAACATCCATAACCTCCAACGTTAACCCAAATATTCACCACTAATCACCTCTCTTTTATAATACGAGAATAAAAATTGCTTAAGACTAATTTTAAATAAAAACTATTTAGAAAGCTTAGCTCTTAAGATTTAACGAAATTAATAGAAATGAATTGATGAGAAAGAAAACATGCCATCTAAATCTTTACTATTTTAATAAAAGTGCAATAAAGTGAAAGATTGAAGTTTTACAAACTGAGCTTCGACAAGATTGAAATAAAACTCATGATTAAACTATTATTCTTAAAACTAAATTGTTACTAGAAATTAATGCTTAACAAAGATGACTACATTGAATGTATTAAAAATGCAGGTACAAATAAAAATTGCGGCTGATAATTTTTATGGGTAGGTGAAGTCACCGACCCCCAGGATGGGGTGCGGCTTCAAGGTGATGATCTAAAATGTTGGCTACCTTTTCTTCTTTCATCTCCTGTAGGTTATAATCAAATTAAAATGGGCCAGGCTTCTTGCTTGTAGCTGGGCCGAATGGGGTAACAAAAAGATAAAAATGGTGCCAATAAAATTGGACAACTAATAAGCATATTAATTTTGTTTGGCATAAGCCTACAATGGGTTTGAGCTGAGTCTATTTCCTCGGGCTTTCTTCAAACTTTTTCTTCTTCGGCCTTTTATCGGGCTTCGATAATCTTCAATAAATGCTCAATATCTCGTACTTTAGCTCCAATATTCTCGTTTCGTACCTACAATAATAAATAACTCATTTAAACAATATATGTACTTAAAATACACATTTTTGTTATTTATTTAGCCGTAAATGAGGGTATATTAGCACTAAAAATATGAATAATTACACATTTATCATCCCCCTACACTTAGGCTGTTGCGTGCCCTCACGCAACGATTATTAAACACGTTAAGTCAAAAATGATTTTCATCCCCTAAACAAATAACATATCACAACAAACAAGAACAGATAAATAATCATTTAGGGATGCAAATAAAAACCATTAAAGTCGATAACGCCCCATTTTGACCCATATTCATATATATATATATATATATATATATATATATATATATATATATATATATATATATATATATATATATATATATATAGCTAAAAATATCTTTTTATTGTGACCCGCCATGCTTGACTTTATTTTCACGATATATATAAAAGCTTAAGAACGGGAAACACGCAAACTGAGTGCCTCCAGGAGATAATAATCATCATCCTCTTTTTACTACCCCCAAACTAAGTTCAAAAACCCTTGCGCAAATGTTTTTGTAAAATGCTAACACTACTTATATTAGTAATCTGTGTAAGACAAGTCTTAACTTTTTACTCCCACAATTTATCAAGTTTAGGTGTATGTGCTTATTTTCAAAAGTTTGACCACCAAAAATCGGGGCTCATTATGGTTGTCATTTATTTAAGCCCAATTCTAACTTACCGGGAACCTCAGAAATTTAAGAATCAAAAAGAGCCTTTTCCATGTAGCGGCTTTCTTCTCGGCACATCCTAAACCAGTTGGTTTTAGGTGACCAGGCTTTTGACACCTCACTGGGAATAGTACCAGAATTGGCGGGATTTCGATTCAAAGATTTTTAATATCCCCGACACATTAAAATCAAAACTTAAATAGATAACAACAAATGATTATCTATAGATTAAAGACGCAAAGATGAGATCACTCCATGTGACGATTTTCTTCTCAGCTTATCCTTTTAGCAAAAGCTTTGGAGGCTAGGTTTTTACACCCTTGAGAATAGTATCGGAGCTTTCGGGGTCTTTCGAAATCAACAATCTATAAATTCCCGTTTACTCTTTACACAAAATCAACGAATACTAACTCAACTTTCTATTTAAATTTGAGAACAAGCAACTTAATTTATTTATTCTAATTTATTCAACACATCTTTTTCATTTCAATTTTCTCATTTTTTTTCTTTTCTTTTCATTTTTTTTTCATCATTTTTTCTTTTTCATCATTTTTTTTTCTCTTCACTTTTTCTTTTCATAATAAACTCTAAATTTTGCATCACTTAGCAATTTTACATTATTTCATTTAGCAATATTATTCAATTTTTAGGGAAGTTGCTTGTTCCAAAATTTAAATAAAAATTTGAACTAGTACTCTATATTAACCTTGCATAAAAACTTGTTTACATAACGAAAACTTTTAATGGTCAAAAGTTGGAAAACAGCACGTATTTAGATCCAATTAGGAGCTACTGGGAGAAAAAGCCACATATTACTTATATAAGCTCTAAAGAGAACCAACTACTCTATGCTTAGCATTTTCATTTGCACAATTTGTTAAGAATTTAGTCTAAAAAGTTAAGGAAGCAGCCAGATCAACACTCTGGCAGAGTCAGGATCTCCTTTGTTCTAGCTTAAGGGACTAGTCAATCAAGCAAGGTCAATTTTTTTTTTTTTTTTTTTTTTTTTTTAAGAACAAAAGACAATAATAATGCAATGACGATAAATAAATAAATAAATAATTGGTCAAAATGGGGTTGCATGAGGACAAACAAGTAGGCATAAGTATGATCATTTTGATATAAATCCCCCTACACTTAGAACCGAACATTGGCCTCAATGTTCAAAAGTGTTCGGGTGTAACCCCTACACTTAGAACGTAAAAGACCAATGCTAAAATTCCAAGTGTAAAAAGGGTATCTAATGCAATTCCTAAGCCATATATTAATCATAAAAAATGCATGCTTTAAGGAAACATCAGATATAAATGATCAGAACTGAGGACTTCCCTGATATAAACGTGAAGATCGATCGGAGACTGAATGAGTGATGATGAAAAGCAACAGCAACAATCATGAAAGTCTTCTCGATCAAAAATGTATCCTGCAAGCAAAAATAATAGCTACGAAGCAACAACGAAAACAAGACAGCCCAAAACTTATTCAATACTAACACTAATAACATAACTTACTCAAAATAAACCTACGTGTAGATAAACTACTTATTCCATATTAAGATAACACGGGTTGCCTCCCGAGAAGTGCTTGTTTTTGTTCGAGTCTCTAGCTTGACTCTAGGGTCACTTACTTCTAAGGTCATGGTCACATCCATCACTTAGTGTTAAGTTTGGATGGTAAAAGCGATACAACACCTCCTTAGGTGAGTATGCTACCTGACGAGGTAATGGTGTATGGGTAAATCTATCAAAAGGTTTATCCATTACCCACGTCACATCACTCGACTGTGTTAGGGAGAAAAAAGGATCAAATCTTTCCACTTCCCTTAAGAAAATTTGCTTAGAATCAGGAAGTGGTGTGACTAGTATAGTGGACTCATCAATTAATGGTTTTGACTTAGAGTGGTCCAAGCTACTCAAATCCTCAAACTCATCATCAAAAAATTTGTTATAAAATCTTAAGGTGAAGCTATCATCAAAGTCAAACAGAGGGTTTGATATAGTCACATCAAAAGACCTAGAGATCAAATCAAAATTACCTAAAGGTTCATCATACATCCTTGGGATTGGGACAGGATCATTGGCATGTAAACTTTCTATATCACTAGGATTAAAGTCAATTTCCCTATCCCCTATTGAAAGGGTATCTAAATGCTCTCCAAAAGGTAAGTCGATATCTAAATTTTGGTCTCCCAAAACATCAAGTCTAGGTAAGGATGGTGTGTATGCTAGTGGCGGAGATAGGACATGTGCGGTACTTTGTGGGCTAGAATTATGCACCTCGTCCATTGTAGTCTCCGTATCATCCTCGTCACTTTCTTCATGATAAAACAAGTTAAGAGGAGGATTTTGTTTTTTAAGAATCATCTCCTTAAGACAGTCTATTTCAATTTGAAAGTTCATGTTGACTTGATTTTGAGCAATAATCATTTTAGTAATCAATTCAGCTCTAGTTAACTCGCTCTGAAGAAGTGGTTGAGGGGTTGTGTATTGTGAAGGTTGGTCAAAACCGGATGTGTCATGATTATCATAAGGAGTATGCTCATAGATAAGCGGGTTCCTAGTTTGGCAATCAGAGCTATAGTGAGGACCTCCACATAATTTACAACAATAAAACTGCTGCGACTGACTAGGTAAATCATATGGATGTTGGTCATAACCAAAATTTTGATTGTTACATGGAACCTGCTCATAGACAAGCGTGTTCCCTGTTTGACAATCAAAGCCTTGGTGAGGACCACCTCCATAAGACTCACACGAGTATGTCTCCATCTCGTGTTGTGGGGGCTGGTGGAAAAAGTCGGTTGTTTCATGGTAAGAATAGGGAGTTTGGTCATAGATAAACCCGTTTCCCGATTCTACCATGCTACACCCTGGACAATTTTCACCATTATGAGGACCCCCACACCACTCACAACCATATAGATAAGAAGACATAGCGAAGAATTAAACAATATAAGAGGGTAAAAAAACAGAATTAACAATTAAGAGGAAAAAGAATATATATATATATATATATATATATATATATATTTTAATAAAAAACTAAGGCACTAACTCAACCTAACTAACGCAAATCCTTACACCAACTTGTCACACCCCCAAAATCGGGTCCAGCGGAAGCATACGTGTAACTGGGGTGTAACTCAATTGGTATTACAACACAAGTTCAAAAATGGTTTTCACTTGAATCATTTAGAATAAAATAATTTAATCAAAAATGTTAAATTTACATTGTTAAAAGTCGTGCGGAAGTAGGCCCTTAAAATAGTTAAGAACGGTCCCCATATAAATAATCAGAGTCTTCTATGACCATGCCATGCCCTGCCAAAACCTCCTGTAGCGTGCCATAGGTTAAAACCTGAAAATACATGCTAAAGTGTCAACACGAGGTTGGTGAGTTCATAGAGTTTGTTTAACAAATAATGCCTATAGAGAAAAGATCGCCCAGCAAAGGCATCGTAAATCCACTCAGTTGCAAGTCCCGCCATAAGAGACTTGTAACCTGTGTGTTTACAACCCACTGCCAAATGTATTAAAGTCTACGTGAACAAAAGTAATACTGATATCCAAATTCCCAGATAAATATAGCAAAACGGCTATAAAAAAATAATTCAGTCAATGAGGCCATATGATAAATCAGTCAAGCGGGAAAACCCGTAATAAGGTTGATGCAAAGGCATCTCAATTCAGTCAAGTAAGGAAACAGCAATATTACGTTTGACATCACAGCCAAGTGGGGAATACCACAATACGTTTGACATCACAGCCAAGTGGGGAATACCACAATATTACGTTTGACATCACAGCCAAGTGGGGAATACCACAATACGTTTGACATCACAGCCAAGTGGGGAATACCACAATATTACGTTTGACATCACAGCCAAGTGGGGAATACCACAGTATTACAATGGACATATAAGAACAATTGGGGACTATGAGGTCATATAAACAAGGATAATCAATCCCATGAAATACAGGAAATCAAACATACAAATGAATGCAGGTGATTAAATATACCAAAGAAATACCGGTAGTCAAGCATACCAATGAAGTGCAGGTGATCAAATATATTTTTAGATAAAGCTGGGAATATTTGAGAAATCAACCAGGTAAAACAAGTAATGCGTTTTAAGTAAAACGAGCATGTATTCTCCCCCAAAGAGTTTACCAAAACAATTGAAAAAGTAGGGGCTATGACTCACCTGGTGCGATAGCTACGACGACAAAAGTGGATACACTGAAATGAGGCACGATCTCTAACCGCAACCTAATATGAGTAATAACGATCTTCCTTAGATCATGACATGATGAAATGAATGCACGTGCACATGATGCCTATACCACTCGTAACTTGGAAATACTAGTTATTGTCAAAGTAAAAATAGTTTCCATACTTAGGAAAAATAAGTCCAATAGGAGTTATAAAAACTTGTCGTAACATATATCGTATAAAAATGTTAGCGTTATATTTCCTCGTCTAGAAAACCTTAAAATAATGTCTAGTAGTAGCGTAATAAACCTTGAGTCGTACGTACTTCGTTAGTTAAAAATAAACTCCTTGAATAAGAAATCTAGAAAATATCTCATTTAGTACGTAGTTATATTATTTTCTATTAGTGACTATATATATATATATATATAGTTTTGACGATTTTAAAACGTGTATAACTTGGTCGTTTTAAGTTCATTTTACTCATTCTTTATATCCACGAATTCGTTTTAGTATATACTAATATATTTTCGATAGCTCGGCTCCTCTAAGTTACGTTTAACGCCTCTATTTGCCCGTCGAAAACTGTCAAACAGCATGCAGTTTTCAGAAAATAGTTTTCGTCGTTAAATTCGGAAAATCATATCTCCTTCGTTATTAACTCGTTTTTATCCCCGTTTTCGGCTATAGTTTCGTATCGGAGAGTATTTTCTAAATCTTTGGTCAAAAGTTATACCCTTGCCCCTGATCTTTCCACGTTTGCCAAAAAGGGACAGCAACATTTTGAAAGTGTCAAAAATAGATTTTCCTAGTTTCTAACTTGTTCCAACTTCCACCAAACCACTTTCAATCACCACAAAACTAGTCTAATCCTACCATACACCTTCTTAGGGTGTCATGGGTTCCTAAACATCACAAACCAAGTGGATCTAACAAGGATCTAACTATATTCACTTCTAGGGCTTGTATGATCAAAAGTTTACAAAAATAAAGTGGTATAAGTTAATATATGCATGAGTTCTTGTAAGAAAAATATATAACCATAGTAATAACTTGTAAAAATTATGAAATGTGTTTGACATACTTACTTGAAAGATTAGAGGGTTTTTGATGAAAGATACTTAATTATTATTGAGGTTTTTATTTCAAAACCCTAACAAGGATTACCAAATGAGCTTGAATATATTTGATCTTGAAAACTTTATGGTTTCTTGATGGTGTTCTTCCTTGGCCGGTTCAAGAGGAAAAGAAAAAGAGAGAACAAAACTTTTCTAGCTAGTTTTGTATTATGAGAAAAAAAAATGTACAAGTAAATGTTTATGGAAATAAGGCAAGGAACAAGATCCACAAATCAAGGAAGAAAAGAAGGGGGGGGGGGGGGGGGGGGGGGGCGGCATTTTGGTGAGAAAAAGGGAAGAAAAATGAATTGTATAATATTTTGTAAGACTTTTGTGTTTATTAGGTAGATATTATTAGTTTTAGGAGATACCGGGGTACCGAGTTAACTAAAAATAAATGTTAAAGAGGTGAAATAAAATACGACGAAGTTGTAAAAGTTGTAAAATATTATTCCTGGTGAGAATCGGGTGTCAAAATAATTATCGGGTTGAAATATCGCAAACCGACGGAGTTATAGGCTTCGACCGGAAAACGTAGCAATTGATTTGAAAACACCGGGTAAATTAATATTATAATTTTTATATTATTAAAATGAATATAAAAATATATTTGGATCATAGTCGGGAGTGTCGGACGTGTTAGTCACATTATTGTTCGTTTGCTAACGTTTATTTAGAAATAATTATACGTAAAAGTTAATTATACCAAAAGTACTAATTTAAATATCCTACGAGTGGAATAGTATGCAAGTGACATAATGATAATACGCAGACTATTTCTAGTCTGCATGAGATGTCCCAAATGATAATGCATGAATTCGCACCCGAATCAATACGGTTACGCGAATTTTGAATACCCGTAAACTAAGTTTACGATGACATGAGTAATGCACGTGAATAGTGGTTTTCTCTCGGAAATGAATAGTGTCAAGTGAATAGTAAAATTTCTGAATGTTTCTCGAAATGTCAAATTGACCTCAAAAACGATGAATAGTGATCGATGAATAGTAAATGGTGAATAGTAACTTGTGAATAGTAAATTGTCGAGGTTTGGAAAATGACTGGAAATTACGAGTTGTGACAGTCTTCCCTTCTAACAGGAACTTCGTCCCGAAGTTCAGTTTTGGTTGGTCTCTGAAGTATATTTGGTAAAAAGATGATAATAATCGAGAATTCCAGCTAACTTCCACGATAGGAATTCGACTCCGCTTCAACCGTTTGACCTAACAATCCATGATTTCTATTGGTTATTACCAAGTCTACGTTTGTTCTTGGGTTGGGTTCCTTTCCAAATGGGATCACGAGTGACTAATCTGAAAGTCATTTCCTGAGATTTGAATAGGTGAAACATGGTTGTGTAATCCGGTTGTTCTCTAACAGGGCTCAAGTCTAACGGCCACTAAACCCACTCTGTCTGAAATATTAAGTGGTCCAGTGTATATCGGGTTTATCTTTCCAACTTTTCCGAATAATATCATGCCTTTCCTAGGTAGAACTTCAAACATGATCTGGCTACCAACTTGAAGTTTTAAGGGTTTACAACTTATAGAATTTGTAATTGATTCTTGACTTGTAGGAAATTTCTGGTTATTTCATGAATGCCTACTGGACTAGTGAGTTTGGCTTTTTCCGAATTTCGATCCGTCCTTGGATGTTGGCACTTCGACCATAGAGTGCTTCAAATGGTGTAGTCTCTAAGCTCGGGTGGTAACTATGGTTATAAAGGAATCTGATTTATGGCAAATGGTTAATCCAACCATTTCTAGAGTCAACCACTCATGCTCTGAGCATATCTCCCTATGTTTGAATCGTTCTCTAATCCTGACCATTGGTCTGTAGATGATAGGTGGTGTAGTTCCAAAGGAAACATAATGTAATCGCTAGGAGTTTGAGGTGAATTAAATTTCTCTATTAAGAATAATTGAAATGGATATCATGAATTTTGTGGAAAACTTACAAGGTTTAGTCCGTCAAAGGGTGTTATTGGAAATAATAGATTATGACAAGGTTGTGATTCCTCCGCAGGAATGTCATGAATTGAGTCTTTCTCCACCTATGATGCTTGGTCTCCATTACTAAAATTTTCCCAGGCTCTATGTCGTCAAATCACAAAATCCTAAATGTATAAGTGAGGTAATATAGTGATTGATTTTTAAAGTTTGTTTTGAGATTGTGTATTTTGTTCATAAACCTCCCCTGAGTAAATAATTTACAATTTTTAAGCAAACGGCTTTCTAAGTAACATTTTCTTAATGTTTCAAAATTTAATAGTTATGCAAGATAGGACTGTTTTCAACATAAGGTGAATAATATGGTTTACCAAAAGATTGATGTTTAAAATTTTCTTAACATTCAATAGTTTTGTAAAAGAGTAACCAAAAGGAATTTACTTGTTAAAATAAGTGCTTCAGAAAAGTATTTCTTACAAGATATATGTTTTGTATAACGGTAGTTTGGAGAAAAATCCATTTAAAAGTGAAAGTATTAAGTGGATAAAATAGCTAGGTATGTATGTATGCACAAATGCATAGGTGTCTAACATGTTTGGATAAAGTCTATTGGTGAGGACATGTTTAATTGAAGGTTCTTTAGTCTTGGTTAGGAGGCTGGATGTATCTCTATGGTGTTGCTTAGCGAGCATTCGCATCGAAACTAATCTTGTAATTCAGTCAAGTCAATACTTTCCAGATGATGGAATTTTTGGTGATCAGGCCAGTGATAGTGGTTCGAATAGTTTTGTGATATCTTGGGATTTCGGTTGAGTTTTGAATGGTATTAATGTACCGAGGGATCCTCCTTACAGAAGGTATGAAAAGTCTTTCCTAGGGAGGTCATTGATAATATCCACTTATCAATATAGGGATTAGTGAGTGATGAGTGACATAGGACTCTATAAGGTGTCACCTAATTCCTATATATATATATATGGGGGTGGAAAAGGAAATGATAGTGATGGTGAGAAGGGAAAAGACTGTGACAAACGCGACAAAACGAGATTGTGATAAAAGAAAATGTAAGTGCATTGTGTATAAATATGAAGATTTATGAGATGAAATGGCCAGTTAACCCGCTTCCAATCGGTGGTTCACGAAGTGATGAAAATATGAATGTTCCGACAATGAGAGTGTATACACACACACACACAAATGAAACATTTCAAAATTGAGTAGAGAATTCAATCCAGACAAAATTTTATTATAACCATTCTCAGTGTTGCAAAATTCATTTCTGAGTCGGATATAGGTAGTCAGCCTATGTCCCACTATCCCGGGTTGAATATAGGTGACTAGTCTATATTCCACCGAGGTTCCATGAATTTTGAAGTACTCAGCTCAGTTATACTAAGACTATGTCCTTCGCAACTACCAAGACGTTCAGAAAGACTAAGGCAGGTGACCAAACTCGAGGTCAAATGATGAAACTATGCAAGGGGATATATAACGCGGTGACATACATGATACGTGAACATGCTTATATGAAAGACAATTATAGTAATCAACTAGAATAAGTGAATATAATATACCAGATAATGAGACACAAATCTCATCACCTAAGTCAGCAACAAACCACAAGTGAGGCATCATCTTGGCAGGCAGGCACGTGACGGTCATAGGGTTAAGTTTTTCGTAAAAGTAGCTATAGTCTAGGTTTTAAAAACACTTAGTTCGCTATAGCCAAAGCTCTGATACCAATCTGTCACACCCCCAAAATCGGGTCCAGCGGAAGCATACGTGTAACTGGGGTGTAACTCAATTGGTATTACAACACAAGTTCAAAAATGGTTTTCACTTGAATCATTTAGAATAAAATAATTTAATCAAAAATGTTAAATTTACATTGTTAAAAGTAGTGCGGAAGTAGGCCCTTAAAATAGTTAAGAACGGTCCCCATATAAATAATCAGAGTCTTCTATGACCATGCCATGCCCTGCCAAAACCTCCTGTAGCGTGCCATAGGTTAAAACCTGAAAATACATGCTAAAGTGTCAACACGAGGTTGGTGAGTTCATAGAGTTTGTTTAACAAATAATGCCTATAGAGAAAAGATCGCCCAGCAAAGGCATCGTAAATCCACTCAGTTGCAAGTCCCGTCATAAGAGACTTGTAACCTGTGTGTTTACAACCCACTGCCAAATGTATTAAAGTCTACGTGAACAAAAGTAATACTGATATCCAAATTCCCAGATAAATATAGCAAAACGGCTATAAAAAAATAATTCAGTCAATGAGGCCATATGATAAATCAGTCAAGCGGGAAAACCCGTAATAAGGTTGATGCAAAGGCATCTCAATTCAGTCAAGTAAGGAAACAGCAATATTACGTTTGACATCACAGCCAAGTGGGGAATACCACAATACGTTTGACATCACAGCCAAGTGGGGAATACCACAATATTATGTTTGACATCACAGCCAAGTGGGGAATACCACAATACGTTTGACATCACAGCCAAGTGGGGAATACCACAATATTACGTTTGACATCACAGCCAAGTGGGGAATACCACAGTATTACAATGGACATATAAGAGCAATTGGGGACTATGAGGTCATATAAACAAGGATAATCAATCCCATGAAATACAGGAAATCAAACATACAAATGAATGCAGGTGATTAAATATACCAAAGAAATACCGGTAGTCAAGCATACCAATGAAGTGCAGGTGATCAAATATATTTTTAGATAAAGCTGGGAATATTTGAGAAATCAACCACGTAAAACAAGTAATGCGTTTTAAGTAAAATGAGCATGTATTCTCCCCCAAAGAGTTTACCAAAACAATTGAAAAAGTAGGGGCTATGACTCACCTGGTGCGATAGCTACGACGACAAAAGTGGATACACTGAAATGAGGCACGATCTCTAACCGCAACCTAATATGAGTAATAACGATCTTCCTTAGATCATGACATGATGAAATGAATGCACGTGCACATGATGCCTATACCACTCGTAACTTGGAAATACTAGTTATTGTCAAAGTAAAAATAATTTCCATACTTAGGAAAAATAAGTCCAATAGGAGTTATAAAAACTTGTCGTAACATATATCGTATAAAAATGTTAGCGTTATATTTCCTCGTCTAGAAAACCTTAAAATAATGTCTAGTAGTAGCGTAATAAACCTTGAGTCGTACGTACTTCGTTAGTTAAAAATAAACTCCTTGAATAAGAAATCTAGAAAATATCTCATTTAGTACGTAGTTATATTATTTTCTATTAGTGACTATATATATATATATATAGTTTTGACGATTTTAAAACGTGTATAACTTGGTCGTTTTAAGTTCATTTTACTCGTTCTTTATATCCACGAATTCGTTTTAGTATATACTAATATATTTTCGATAGCTCGGCTCCTCTAGGTTACGTTTAACGCCTCTATTTGCCCGTCGAAAACTGTCAAACAGCATGCAGTTTTCAGAAAATAGTTTTCGTCGTTAAATTCGGAAAATCATATCTCCTTCGTTATTAACTCGTTTTTATCCCCGTTTTCGGCTATAGTTTCGTATCGGAGAGTATTTTCTAAATCTTTGGTCAAAAGTTACACCCTTGCCCCTGATCTTTCCACGTTTGCCAAAAAGGGACAGCAACATTTTGAAAGTGTCAAAAATAGATTTTCCTAGTTTCTAACTTGTTCCAACTTCCACCAAACCACTTTCAATCACCACAAAACTAGTATAATCCTACCATACACCTTCTTAGGGTGTCATGGGTTCCTAAACATCACAAACCAAGTGGATCTAACAAGGATCTAACTATATTCACTTCTAGGGCTTGTATGATCAAAAGTTTACAAAAATAAAGTGGTATAAGTTAATATATGCATGAGTTCTTGTAAGAAAAATATATAACCATAGTAATAACTTGTAAAAATTATGAAATGAGTTTGACATACTTACTTGAAAGATTAGAGGGTTTTTGATGAAAGATACTTAATTATTCTTGAGGTTTTTATTTCAAAACCCTAACAAGGATTACCAAATGAGCTTGAATATATTTGATCTTGAAAACTTTATGGTTTCTTGATGGTGTTCTTCCTTGGCCGGTTCAAGAGGAAAAGAAAAAGAGAGAACAAAACTTTTCTAGCTAGTTTTGTATTATGAGAAAAAAAAATGTACAAGTAAAGGTTTATGGAAATGAGGCAAGGAACAAGATCCACAAATCAAGGAAGAAAAGAAGGGGGGGGGGGGGGGGGGGGGGGCGGCATTTTGGTGAGAAAAAGGGAAGAAAAATGAATTGTATAATATTTTGTAAGACTTTTGTGTTTATTAGGTAGATATTATTAGTTTTAGGAGATACCGGGTACCGAGTTAACTAAAAATAAATGTTAAAGAGGTGAAATAAAATACGACGAAGTTGTAAAAGTTGTAAAATATTATTCCTGATGAGAATCGGGTGTCAAAATAATTATCGGGTTGAAATATCGCAAATCGACGGAGTTATAGGCTTCGACCGGAAAACGTAGCAATTGATTTGAAAACACCGGGTAAATTAATATTATAATTTTTATATTATTAAAATGAATATAAAAATATATTTGGATCATAGCCGGGAGTGTCGGACGTGTTAGTCACATTATTGTTCGTTTGCTAACGTTTATTTAGAAATAATTATACGTAAAAGTTAATTATACCAAAAGTACTAATTTAAATATCCTACGAGTGGAATAGTATGCAAGTGACATAATGATAATATGCAGACTATTTCTAGTCTGCATGAGATGTCCCAAATGATAATGCATGAATTCGCACCCGAACCAATACGGTTACGCGAATTTTGAATACCCGTAAACTAAGTTTACGATGACATGAGTAATGCACGTGAATAGTGGTTTTCTCTCGGAAATGAATAGTGTCAAGTGAATAGTAAAATTTCTGAATGTTTCTCGAAATGTCAATTTGACCTCAAAAACGATGAATAGTGATCGATGAATAGTAAATGGTGAATAGTAACTTGTGAATAGTAAATTGTCGAGGTTTGGAAAATGACCGGAAATTACGAGTTGTGACACAACTCCCCGGCAGCGGTGCCATTTTGAAAGAGGTCGTTTTCCCCTTCAAAAATAATTTATAAAATGGAAAGACTATACAAACTTTAATACTGAAGTATCTTGGCAAGTATTGATCTCCCGAGTATCGTTTCGAAGGAGTGATGAATTGAAATACGGTAGTTAAGTCCAATTTGATGCTTAGTTGTTACAAAGGATTTTGGTTTTTAAAAATAAAAATGATAAACTAAACGACAAATAATAATAATGAAAATGCTTGCTTAGACCTGGTAGCTTATAACGTTGTAAATTTAGTCGTTATTTATATTTAGTAGTTTGACTTGTAGACAATTTTGAATTCTAAATCAGAACGAGCCGGTATACGGTTGCGTAACTCAAACTCGCCCGTCAAGAAAACAAAACGATATAAATAAATACTATTAGGTGAGTGTCCTCTTTTGGCTGTAGTTAAAAGCATTTTAATTTAGAAAAATTATTTCGAAACTAATTCCGTCTAGACCAAACCCAAGTTAAATTACTAACTAAAAAAAATAACGACCAATCCCTTACAACATTTAAAACTACCACAATCTAAGCAAGTATCACAATCAACTCCATATTTAAAATAAAACTAAACTACCCCTAAAACTAACAAACATGGCAATAACAATAAACATACTAAAATTAAAGAGATAAAAGGGATAGAGATAACCAAATGAGAATAATGACGTAAAGACGATGGTGAGATGAGACCCACTTCATAAGCTTCAACCCAACATCCATAACCTCCATCGTTAACCCAAATATTCACCACTAATCACCTCTCTTTTATAATACGAGAATAAAAATTGCTTAAGACTAATTTTAAATAAAAACTATTTAGAAAGCTTAGCTCTTAAGATTTAACGAAATTAATAAAAATGAATTGATGAGAAAGAAAACATGCCATCTAAATCTTTACTATTTTAATAAAAGTGCAATAAAGTGAAAGATTGAAGTTTTACAAACTGAGCTTCGACAAGATTGAAATAAAACTCATGATTAAACTATTATTATTAAAACTAAATTGTTACTAGAAATTAATGCTTAACAAAGATGACTACATTGAATGTATTAAAAGTGCAGGTACAAATAAAAATTGCGGCTGATAATTTTTATGGGTAGGTGAAGTCACCGACCCCCAGGATGGGGTGCGGCTACAAGGTGATGATATAAAATGTTGGCTACCTTTTCTTCTTTCATCTCCTGTAGGTTATAATCAAATTAAAATGGGCCAGGCTTCTTGCTTGTAGCTGGGCCGAATGGGGTAACAAAAAGATAAAAATGGTGCCAATAAAATTGGACAACTAATAAGCATATTAAGTTGGTTTGGCTTAAGCCTGCAATGGGTTAGAGCTGAGTCTATTTCCTCGGGCTTTCTTCAAACTTTTTCTTCTTCGGCCTTTTATCGGGCTTCGATAATCTTCAATAAATACTCAATATCTCGTACTTTAGCTCCAATATTCTCGTTTCGTACCTACAATAATAAATAACTCATTTAAACAATATATGTACTTAAAATACACATTTTTGTTATTTATTTAGCCGTAAATGAGGGTATATTAGCACTAAAAATATGAATAATTACACATTTATCAGTACGTCAATTTTTAGGTCTCGCAGGTTACTACCGAAGATTTATTGAAGGATTCTCCAAGATTGCAAAACCTTTGACTAAGCTAACCCAAAAGAATGAGAAGTACATCTGGGAAGAAAAGGAAGAAGCAGCCTTCCAGTTCTTAAAACGAAAGCTTTGTGAAGCTCCAATATTAGCCCTCCCAGAAGGAAATGAGGACTTTATAGTATATTGTGACGCATCTTATCATGGACTAGGAGCAGTTTTGATGCAAAGAAGCAAAGTAATAACTTATGCATCCCAACAACTGAAGAAACATGAGGAAAACTACACGACTCATAACTTGGAGTTAGGAGCTGTAATGTTTGCGCTCAAGTTATGGAGGCACTACTTATATGGCACCAAATGTACCGTGTACACAGACCATAAGAGTCTTCAGCATATTTTGGATCAAAAGGATTTGAATATGAGGCAACGTCGCTGGCTAGAGCTGTTCAGCGATTATGATTGTGAGATACGTTACCACCCAGGAAAGGCTAATGTAGTAGCAGATGCGTTAAGCCGAAAAGAACGATTGAAACCCCTTCGAGTTAGATCACTAGGGATGAATATTCACTCACCCCTTCCATCCCAAATCCTTACCGCACAGAACGAAGTACTTAAAGAAGAAAACCGACCCAAGGAAAAGATCTATGGTATGCCCGAGAATAAGAATGGTTTCATGAAGAAATCCGATGGAACACTGTGTTTCAAGGACAGAAGTTGGATCCCTATAGTTGGAGGTATTCGTGAGCTTATCATGTATGAGTCCCACAAGTCAAAATACTCCATTCACCCAGGTTCCGACAAGATGTATCAGGATTTAAAGAAACTATATTGGTGGCCAAACATGAAGGCTGACATCGCAAAATATGTCGGTAAATGTTTGACCTGTTCAAGAGTAAAGGCAGAACATCAGAAACCTTCAGGTCTACTTGTACAACCAGAAATTCCTATGTGGAAATGGGAATGAATCACTATGGACTTCATCACCAAACTCCCAAGAACCTCATCTGGATACGACACAATATGGGTTATTGTGGATCATCTCACAAAATCCACTCATTTTCTACCCATCAAAGAAACCGATGAGATGAATACACTAGCTGAGCTGTATGTGAAGGAAATTGTCACTCGACACGGAGTACCAATTTCCATTATCTCGGATCGAGATAGTCGTTTCACCTCTCACTTTTGGAAATCATTACAGAAAGCCTTAGGAACTAAACTAGATATGAGTACCGCTTACCACCCTCAAACTGATGGTCAAAGTGAAAGAACTATCGAAACCTTGGAAGATATGCTCCGAGCATGCGTTATTGATTTTGTAAAAGGTTGGGATAAGCACTTACCATTAGCAGAGTTTTCATACAACAATAGTTACCACGCCAGCATAAAAGCAACACCATTCGAAGCACTGTACGGTAGAAAGTGCAGATCGCCCGTTTGTTGGGCAGAAGTTGGAGAAAGACAACTTATAGGACCAGACCTTGTTCGGGAAACAACCGAGAAAATCGTTAAGATTAAGCAACGCTTACAAGCAGCCCGAGACCGACAGAAAGGCTACGCTGACATAAAAAGGAAACCCATGGAATTTCAAATAGGAGACAGAGTCTTATTGAAAGTATCTCCTTGGAAGGGAATGGTACGATTTGGAAAACATGGAAAGTTGAACCCCAGATACATCGGTCCATTCAAAATCCTGGAAAGGATAGGACCCGTGGCTTATAAACTAGAACTACCCAAAGAACTTAGTCGGATTCACGACACCTTTCATGTGTCAAACCTTAAGAAGTGTTTATCCGATGAATCTCTCGTGATTCCATTGAAAGAAATTCAACTAGATGATAACCTTGTCTTTATAGAGGAACCCATTGAAATCATGGATAGAGAAGTTAAACAACTCAAGCAAAACCGTATCCCTATTGTCAAAGTTCGTTGGGACTCCAAGCGAGGACTAGAATATACTTGGGAGCGCGAGGATCAGATTCGCTCCAAGTACCCACATCTCTTCACCTAAGACACCCTTGGCAACTATCTTAGACTAGAATTCCGGGACGGAATTCCCTGTAAGAGGTAGGTAATGTAACCTCTCGTAAAAATTCTCTTACGATTAGTAAATGCATACGAATAAATAAAACGATGTTACGATAAATTAACACCATTTTACGGGTAACAATTTTTTTTTTATGATATGGCTTGATATTGAACCACTACGATAACCGTGATTGACCGTTTACCCAGGAACGATGCTTACACACGACCTAGATAACCTATGATTATTGCGAACGATAAATATATATAACACGTTTATATTTATACTAATACGTTTCGTCTAAATACCGTATACTATTTTTATATTCCCCGAACCTACGAAACTTCCCGAGAATGCTCACTAATATTTTTGAACTTCGACATGATACTCGATACACGCCATGTGGGCCCCCAATACTCATTGGGCCACGAATACATAAATACAAACCAAACGGACTCTTTTCTTTCTTTCATTTTCAGTTGGGCCGACGCAAATCATAAGCCCACCAGGCCATAGGCCCAAACGTACCCTTATTATTTTTGTTTTCTTTTATTTCTTCCTGCCGCGACACACACCCAAAACACCCCTATGTTTTTACGATCTCTACACATAACCTACACATATTTTTACTTGTTTCGTATCACCTAGTGCCAAGGAAACAGAAATGATATTTGTTACTCCCTGTCTCACTCGTTTACTACCTTGGATACACCCTAAGTAAACCACCAAACTCACCTTTGAAAAGATAAGTCTAAACGTGGCATGATATTCCCTAGCACCTCCCATGCTTCCCAATGGCAACAAAACGAACCCTAAACACCATGGATTGTCAGGAATGAACAGGAAGAGATCTTACAAGATCTTGGCTTTGTAAACCATCGATTGGACATGGTTGTGGTGTTACTATTCGTCTTGACATGCACCCTCCCCTCTTGTGAGCCTATCTTGTCCATACACCCTTCAAAAACTACCTATATAAACCTCCCATGCAATCACAAATCATTACATGCACTAAAACGTACCATTACACTAAAAATAATAACGAGAAGGAGCGGTTGGAGGACAAACGAATCACCAAGAGTACCACGTATCAAAGTGAACCTAGGAAGCCAAGATTGGAGCATCTTGAACCTTGGTGGAATGAGAAGTAAGTCACGAAGCTATTGTACCATTACACGATCCTCACACTTGTTTTTACGCCACCTTTTATAGGTGAGGTGAGACCATGAACTTTTATTTCTATATATATACATACGTATGTTCATGTTTATGCACAATCACTTGAGGTCTATAATTCGTAAAACATAAAAACAACATATACGTTTTATGTATCATACTATTACTTGGATAAGTCATAAACGAGAACCTATAAAAGATTCAAACTTATATTAACGTATGCATAATAAAAATCACACGTTTCTAAGTTAAGTGGACCTATACGATTTTTACTAAAAGACTTAGATTATTTTTCAACTTTCACAAGTTATACGCGTTGAGTTTGTTCGCCATTTCAAAATTCGACACACGACCCCCTAATAGTTTTATACAAACTATTTGTTTACTTGGTATACTAACGAGAATGGTAATTAATTCGACTTAACAACTTGGTTTGATCACTTGAACGAGACTAAAGCTAAACGAGTTTTCATAAGAATTTTCAGAAATTAAAAACCTTATGTGGGCCATTAAGCCCAACAAGCTATTTTTAGCTTATTCTAATAAGCTGGGTGAAAAAGCACTTTTGAAATGTAATTAGGACATAAAATGATGGATTTTGATAAACCCAAAGTTCCCCCAAACCCCTTGGATCGAAAATTGTTAACGGGCCCTTAAATGGACTCATTAAAGCCCATTTAGTGAAAAATAGTGAAAATAAGCTAATAAGCTGTTGAGATAAGCTATTCTACATATTCTGAGCTTATTGAAATAATAAAAATGTTAAGTTTTGAATTTGGAAATTTTGGACTAAATTTGCAAATTTTCGAGGACTAGGGACTAAAAGTGTCAAATTTGTAAACTTTGGGTAAAAAGTGTTAAAACTGTTTTCTAAGGGTATAAACAGTTAATATTGAAACTTAAGATTGAAAAATGTAAATATTAATATACTTGGACTTAAAACGTAAATATATATAATTTTGGACTAATGACGTAAATGTTTTCCGTTAAGGGTAAAATGTGTAAATTGGAGAAACTTAAAGGATTTAATAGTAATATTGATTTTTTTTAAATAAATTTTATATATAATTATATATATATATATATATATATATATATATTGTAACAATTCACATTTTCAGGTTAATTACTATTCCCGGAAAATTTCACTATTCACTTTTACTATTCATTTTTCCTGAAATTTTTTCCGAAATTTGATTTTTGTTTCTTGGCCTCGAATGATAAATCATTTCCATGGCAAATTAAAAGTTTGACACTCGTCAGATCATTTTCGTGAAAGTTAATAAGGAATTACACGTTTTAGGGTAAAACGTCATTCAAAAATTCTACGCACAATGAAACTCGACCGCGTTAAGTGATCCCGCATCAGAAAAATGTTTGACACACTCATGATTTATTTGAGAATTAATCATGACTGAGAAAAACATGACCAAAATAAGCCTCGGCCGTGAAAAACTGGAATTTTCAGTTTTAAGCGTTTTTACTCAGCCGTAACCTTAGCCTATACCTACACCGCGTTTCTAAGACGATTTGAGTTTTCAACTTATTAGAAAAAGTCAACATATTTTTCCCTCCTCCTTTGACCAAAAATCATTCCTTGATTTTATAAGTAATTCCTTGATTTTTTGGCTTACGGTTTGATGTCTAAAAGACATTTAATCCCAACCGACACTAGACTGAGCCCAGTCTAGACATTATAAGTCATTTTAAATCATTTTTATCCTATTAGAAGAGTAACATTTTACTTTTCTCAATTTTACGCAATATTCGTACGTTTTACGTATTACGCATTTTAGACCTGTGTTTCCAGTTTTTAGCAGGGTTTGAGCACCCCAATGGAACCTACCACTCATTTTATATTTTATTATGGAGTGTCATGACATGTTTAACCATACTTTCAAGTTCCATATTTTTACGACACCCGGTTTTACGTTTTGTGACGTAACAACTTACGGTTGGCATTTCCCGGAGTCAAAACTCATCCAATACTTAGGATAATATCATCCAAGGCACACCTCATCCTCCCTAGACTTTGTGAACCGCCATATAGGGTGGGGATTCACACTTGTGGCTTGATCTTGACCATTGATCCTTAGATCATTACAAGTGTTGAACTTGGTGCCCAAGTTTAGGTAATTTCCTAGTTGTTTCCTAACCTCCTCATTGGCATATAAATACTCCCCTCCTCCTTGCTTTGTACGTCCCACAACACACACACAAACACCATTCCATTTGCTAATTCACTCCAAGTATTATCCAAGAGATCAAGAGCATAACAACACATAAACTCTAGTTTGGTTTTGATTCATCAAACTACTTCCAAACCCTAGAAACTTTGGTGATTTCTCTTGAGTTTGAATCCACTCAAGTCACCTCAACTTTCATCATCTCTCTTTCAAGAATACAAGTGTAGAAAGATTGCTTGAAGTGAAGTAGGGTGAAGCTAAAGTCTATCAAAGTCCTTACCTTACATGTTAACTTACCTTTCTTTGTAGAAAGCCAAAGTTGTAAGCCAACTCTAATACACTTCCTTTCTTAAATATCATATTCATGTTATTTACATATCATTCATGCTATATTTTGTCTTGTGATCATGTCCATGATGTATAAAAATGGGTAAAACAAGTTATTACAAATGATTGTTAACTTATGTTATTTAAACAAGTAAACTAGTGACTTTTATGGAGAACCACGACCAAAATAGTACAACTATGATATTGGACACTTACTTACTGTTATAAAGGACTTCAAAAGGAAAACATAGCAATTTGAACCACTTAAAACGAGTACACGAGTCAAAAGTTATGGCCATAAGAAGTTTGCGAAACCAAAACGGCAAAACTGCCTATACCCTACTGTTTTGCATTCTGACTTTTTGAAAGTGGCACTTCTGATCCGATTCATGAAAAAGTTAAAACACGAAAGTTGTCCGGAACACCGTTTTCGTTCAGGGACAAAGAAGCTCGATCCCTTAAAACGCTTTCCGAGTGATATTTTCTTCAAATTCTTAACTGCCCATTTTTAGACCAAAGTCATTATATAAAGGTTATGGTTTATAAAGACCAAGAGGTCTTATGACCTAGATTCAAGACCACAACCATGGCTAGAGCCAAGGTTGAGTCTCAAGACCATGGAACAATGACCAAAGGTCATTGCAAAGCCATGGCTAAAGACCATATAAACATACCAAGGCGAAAACATGAGTTAAGACCATATATACATACCAAGGCGAAAACATGAGTTAAGACCATATATACATACCAAGGCGAAAACATGAGCTAAAGTATTGGCGATAACTTGAACATACAATTTGGATCTACTTCATCTAAAGAACCATGAAATATTACGAGTATTTGTCATACAAGTTATAAGAAACTTACCCTAATAACAATCTTCATGTAAAGATAAACTTTCCTAAGTTTATTCAAGTACTTGGACATGTAACTTTTCTGATCAAAACTTATATACATATATATTTTATCAACTACTACAATAGTAGGGAGCCTCATGTGAGGAGTTCATTATGTAAGCCATCGAGATGAGTTGTGGATTTACGAATTAAAGTGTCCTGCCTCCTCGAACGTTTACTACATGACTTCTGAATTATGTCGGCCCGAACGGTAGTAAACGATATATGAACTATACATGTTTCATGAATCATTTCTTTTCAAAGACTTACACTATACATTGTACCACATCATGGACTAAGTGCAAGACATATATATTGGCATGTTTATGTTTCCTTAGACATTATTCCAAACCTAAGTTACAACAATTATTCTAGGTTGCTCGTAGAAGTTCTTACGGCATATCCATCATTCTCATTATACATCATCCAACTCAAGGTGAGTTCATAGCCCCACTTTCCATTACTTAATTGTTTTACAAACCCTTGGGGGGAATACATGCTATTTTAACCGAACACAATGCTTTCAAATTGTATGCTTGCCTGATTGTTTTATTATCACTAAGTACCAGCCTTGCTAAACCGAGATCCCTTATTATGAGCCATTTAATCACTAGCAATAGTGAGCGTGAATATTGTGAATAGGCCTATTGGGATTGACGAATCCCATTTGTATTGACTAAGTTCATACAAATGCATTAATATTTGAGACATGGGTATGACAGCAAAGTACCTACCGGGATAAATCTGCCGATCGATATTGGTACACGTTAACGTTTTGGTGCCATAAGCTTAGTAATGATAATAACTGTTTTGTTTTCCAAACATTGGTGTGAGTCTATAGCTCACACTACCAACATATTGTGTTCAAACATTAAACAAACTCTATGAATATCACTCAACCTTTGTGTTGACCTCTCAAGCATGTATTTCAGGTTCATGATGATCAAGGATGGCACGGAAGGGCACGGATATTCAAGAGGGCTATAAATTTTATTATCATTAAAAAAAAAACTCATTTAATGGAAATTGTAAACATGGAATCATCTGGGACCTCTGTTGATCCCAGTTGAGCTTAAACGATCTTATATAGAAGTTAACTTGAATGAATACTTAAGCTAATACGCGGAATATAAAAGCTTAACTTAAGAAGACTTATGATTCCCTTTCAACACTTCAATATTATTAATACGAGCACTCAACAATGCTAGGGTTTTACAACCTTGAAGTGAATAATAACACGTACATAAACTAACCCTAGGATCCTCCTTTTATAGACTAAGGAGTCCTACTAGGTTTACAATACCTTTCTCTACAAGATACATATATTCTAGATAAATATAATATTTACACAATCTATTCTATATTTATCTAAACCGTATACATCCTTATCATATTAGTAGCAGATTCTGTCAGCAGTATTTATCCTCAGCAGCACTTTGACCTTAGCAGCAGAATCATTACCACTAGCAGCAGTTTCACTCAGCAGCAGTTTCACACAGCAGCAGTTTCAGACCCAACAATCCTCCCCTAAACTTATTATTTATTTCTAAATAAGTAAGTTTCTTCTAAGCTCAATTAATCACTTGGAGGATGCTTCCAAACACTTCAACTCTTGAAAATTCAGTTGATCAAATATCGTCTTATACTTTGACAGCAAATTGAATGCTTGATCATCAGAATCATAATCTTTCTGCAGCTTAAGTGATTTGTCACCATTAACCATCTGATTGACAATATTCCAGTATCTTACCACTGGGTAATGTACTTCAGCTAGCATATACAAAGTAATAGGTCCAATTTCTAGCACATGAACTCCAGAATCTTGAAAGAGTCTCCATTTTCTTACTTTGTATTCTACTATCTCTGTCCATTCAGAATCATCCATTGAAGGTTCAAACATAAGTTTAAGAGCTCTCCACAAAACATTATCAGAAGAAGTTAAGATATGATCAATTTGATCTACCTCATACTTTTTACCATCAAATTTCTTAGCTCCAAACTTTGCCTTATATAACTTCCACAAGTCTTCAACATCCTCTCTATCAAAGTAGTGTAACATCTGTTGAAATCTAAGAAACCTGTGAGTCTTACCATCAGATCTCTGGACATCATGAAATGCTCCAATATTAGTATCATACCCTGTAGTTACTTTGACAATAGGATATTTAATTCCTAATGGTTTAGCATCAACTACTTCAGGATCTTCCATCTTGCCAACCACAGTATAACCCTTCAATTGTTCTTTTTGATGCTCAGAAGGAATGTGATCAAGACCATATTTAAACTCATCTCCTTCAGGCATAGAACTGCTTCCTTCTCCAATCTTTCTCTTCTTTTTTGCAACTGACTTATGAATAACACCTTTTCTTTTATCACCCTGCACAGAAGAAGTAGTCTTTGCTGCATCACCCTCAATCTGTTCAACAACATTAGCTTCTTGAACATGCTCTGCTTCAGCTACCTTTTCAGGTACCAACTTCTTGTTCATTTGAGCAATCTGTTCCAAGTCTTCAGCACATCCCATAGGATAGAAAGTATCTGTTCTTCTTTTAGCTTGTTGATACAAGTCAAAAACCTCTTTATCAGAATAAGGTTTCAACTCTATCAATTTCCATCCAGCCATATTCTTTAGATATCTTTCATATTCTTTTCTTTGTTGTTTAACAGTTGGACCTTTAAGTATCTTTATCTTCTTTCTAGCAGCATCATTTTGCTTTCTCTTCTTGATAATGAACTCCTTGTACCAGGATTGCACATCAAAAGTTGAAGTTTCATTACCTTCCTCTTTCATATTCTTTTCTTTGTTGTTTAACAGTTGGACCTTTAAGTATCTTTATCTTCTTTCTAGCAGCATCATTTTGCTTTCTCTTCTTGATAATGAACTCCTTGTACCAGGATTGCACATCAAAAGTTGAAGTTTCATTACCTTCCTCTTTGATCAACTTTTGAAATTCAATATCAGCATCAATTCTGATCTTCTCATTGACCCATTCATCATACTTCCTTAACTCTTCAGCCTGTCTTTTCTCTTCTTCCAAAAGTAACTGTTGATCATCATCATGTAATTTAAGTGCAACAGCAGAATCATGTTCACTTAGAAGTTCCTTAGGCCAAGAATCAAAAGGTATATCTGTGAAATCAATGCCTTTATACATCCACCTCTGAATATCAACTTGCTTGCCTTTGCCCTTATCTGTAGAAGATGATATGATTGTCTTCCTTTGAGTAGCAGCAGGTTCTCTTATTGTTATTCCTTTTTGAGGTTTTCTTGTTGCTGATGTTGTGTTTGTTGTTGTAATAGGTTGTGATAATGATTGAGTTGGTAATTGTGGTGTATGGGAGTCAGCAGTAGTCTTCTTACTTAGCAAAACCATTGCCTCTGCAGCAGCATTGTCCATAGATCTAGCAGCAGAGTCTTGTACTTCAGCAGTATTCACTATTCCACTAGCAGCAGAACCAGAAACATCCTTAGCAGCAGAATTATGAACAGCAGTAGAGTCAGCAATAGCAGCATTTTCAACATGTTTTACCACTGAATCTTCCAAAGTCTTTAACACATTACCCATCAACCCTGTTGCCTTCACTAGTTGCTTAGACTCCAAAGTTTTAAGAGTTTCTACCACCTTGTCTTGTACAGCAACCACCTTTTCCATAACAACTTCATTCCCTGACTTATCAGCAACTACAAAGTCTTCATTATTCTGAGGACTATCCACATCCATTTCTTCAATCACTGGAACCTCCCCTGAAACTATTCCAGCATCCATATCTTGAACATTATCAACTTTTTCAAAATTTACCTCCCCTGAATCCATGATAGTTTCATTCCTCCCCTGTTTGGAAGCATCCTCTTCCAAATGAGTAGATGGTTCAGAAGAACTTACAACTTGATTAGTCCCTACTTTCTCAATCGTTTCAAGGAGGTTAAAGATCTTGATTTCTTAAAGCTCTTAATCTGTTTATGCATTTGGATGATGACCTTGTCTTGACCAGTAACAACATCAGATAGATTAAGAACCTTCTCTTCCAAAGACTTACATGTCAACCCCAAAGTGGTACAAGTAGCCGTCAATTCTTTTATAAGTTGCATTGTAGTCTCATCACTTCGACCTGTATTACCTGGTCCGAGAGGTGAATCACTGACATTGTCATCATGTACAAGTGGATCCGTCAATTCATGAGTCACTGGCCTGTCCTCATCACTTCGACCTGTGTGACCTGGTCCGAGAGGTGAATCTTGGGACAAAAACTCAGTATCAAACCTAGTTTGATCATCTGAGCCCCCTATGTTTTCCATTTGGCTAGGGTTACCATCCTGAGAATCAGACTCATAAGAATCCTTTTCTCTAGATGTTGCCTTGGTTTGGGTCTTAATGATGTTATCACTATCCTGCTCTGCTGCTAAGCTAGAAGCAGTAGTGACAGCCCTTGCCAACATGTCCTCTCCATCACCTAGGACAGCCTCATCTGGTACAGCCATACTAACACTATCCTGAGGTAGATTAGTGTTCTTTTTAGTTGTCCTACGTGTATATTGTTTTGTAGGTTGTGTAACAGATGTAGTAACATTGGGTGTGTGATGGGAATCAGTGGGATTTCCTGATCCTTCACCCTGGTTGTTTTGCACAATTTGTTCCATGAAAGAAGTAAGATTTGTATGTGCACCTGAAAAACCTTTGCCATGCTTAATCAAAAAGGTAAAAGTTCTTGAAGCCAATTTTGGAGCATCATATTCAGCAACATGGGTTCTTGTTTTAGAAATTTGTTTTTCAATAAGGATCTGAAGAAATCTTGGATATAGAAAATAAGAACCATCTTCAACACCTTTAAATAACCCCGCCAATATCATTTTAGAAAAATTAAATGGTTGACCTTTGCACAGACATATCATTGCAGAAGCAATGGTAGTACTGAACTCATGCCACCCAGATGTTTTAGGGCTCAAACAATGAAGGAATAGATGTACCAAAAACTTGTATTGAGGACAGAGGAGAGCTTTTTGAAATTTTAAACTTTTATGTTTCCCCTCATACCCCAAATCTTTTAAACCAGCAAAAATATCAGAATTTTCAAGACAAGTGGTCTCTGTCTCATCATCTAAGAGAAGAGATTCCCTTATAGATGATTCAGTTACACGAACCTTTTGCCCATCTACAAAAGCACTGACATGTTTTTCCCCATTCATAGTTTTGATTTTAGCTGTAAACCAAAACTGTTTGATGTAGGAAACAAATATAGTAGGGTTCACAGTGAGTGCATACCTAAGAGAAGTAGCATTCAAAAACTTGACCATGTCTGTGAAACCTTCAGGAACTAACTCTTCATTCAAAACAACCACACTGTTGTGTTGCTCAGCCCAGATACGTGAAAGCTCCATAAATTAGGTTTTAGAGAATTTGGGGATTTGTGATTATTGGAATGGTTAGGTGTAAGGGTTTGTGATAACTTCAATTGAGAACATATGAAAACCAATTATGAAGATCAATTAGGTTTTAAACTGATGGATGAAAGTTACACATAACACCCTCTTACTTACAACCATAACAGCAGAACCGTGTCATTCACAATTAACAGCAGAGTGATAGAACTAGCAGCAGAGTGAACTGGAGCCAGCAGCAGAGTTTTCTGGCTTTGTAGGAGAGACATCAACAACTACTTTGAGAGGCTCATTACAATCTTTTTCTGCTTCAATTTGTATTTCAATACCTTCTTCAGTTTCCTTAGGTTTATCATGAGAAACAACATCATCTTTAGAGCTTTGTTCCTTCTGAAAGGGTACAAAGGTTGGACCAATCTTCAATTTCTCAATCACAACAAACTCTTCCTGTGGTTTATCAACACTGGAAATTACAGGAACATAGTTCATTGTTTTGGCAAGAATATCAACATCAAATAACCATTCTGGTCCTTTCCCTGCAGAATTAGATGTGTTCTCAGAAAACTTTATATGCAAAGTCTCCTCTACATGTTTGGTTCTCTTATTGTATACCCTGAAGGCTTTACTAATCACAGAATAACCAACCAAATGCCCTTCATCAGCTTTTTCATCAAATTTGCCTAGTTGATCCTTAGTGTTCAAAATTGTAACAGGACATCCAAATGGTTTGAGAAAGTCAATCAGTGGCTTCTTCCCATGAAATAATTCATATGGTGTCTTGTTATGAGGCTTGACCACCTTACTTCTGTTTTGCACAAAGCATGCAGTGTTCACAGCTTCAGCCCAAAAAGGAATAGGTAGTTTTGAATCAGATAACATTGTTCTTGCAGCCTCAATAAGTGTCCTGTTTCTTCTTTCTGCAACACCATTCTGTTGTGGAGTTCCTGCTACACTATACTGTCTTAGAATTCCTTTCCCCACACAGAATTGATTCATCACACTATTCTTGAACTCAGTACCATTGTCACATCTGATAATCTTCACCTTGTGATTGTACAGGTTTTCAACTCTTGTAATAAATGCCTTGAGTATTTCTGGAGTTTCATCTTTGGTGGCTAGAAAGAACACCCAAGTAAACCTGCTAAAGTCATCAGTGACAACAAGACAATATGACTTCTTATTCAAACTTTTTACAAATACAGGCCCAAATAAATCCATATGTAGCAAGTGTAATGGCTCAGTATTTGTGTTTACAGTCTTGGACTTGAAAGAAACTCTGTGTTGTTTACCCTTTTGACATGCAACACAAGTTTCACAATTCTCAAAAGTCTTTGTAGGCATCCCTCTCACAAGATTTCCTTTCACCAATTTGTTCATAGTCTTGTAGTTTAGATGTCCCAATCTTCTATGCCATAATTTGGACTCATCAATAGTGGCCTTTGCAATTAGACAAGTTAAAGCCCTCTTAGGAATAATGTTCTTAATATGGTCACTGTATATATTTTCCTTTCTAGGGACCTTTAGAAGCACAGATTTGTCATCTGGCAATTGAAAATCAGGAGAAAGAATCATACACTCAGTGTCTGTAAAAAGAACAAAATTCTTTTTGTCACACATTTGTAAGACACTAAAAAGGTTAAACTTAAGTCCTTTCACAAGAAACACCTTTTCAAAGTCCAAATTTCCAGTTCTTAGAGTTCCAATACCAACAATCTTTCCACCTTTTGGATCATTCCCAAAAGCTACATAACCACCATCAAAAGCCTCAAAGTCTTCAAGTTGAGACTCATCTCCTGTCATGTGACCAGAACATCCACTGTCAACAATAACCATATCCTTAAGCTCATCCAGTAGATTGACCTGCACATGAAAAATAGAGAAATCAGTTTCTCTTGATGACCCAAGCCATTACTGACTTGGATCTGCCCTGTGCATCAGTATAATCAAATTTCTTCAAATCACTTGATGCACTACTATTCTTGGAAACAGAGTTTTAAACATTTGTTTTTGGTTTCCAAGTCCAGCAAGCTGAGGCCTTAACAACATAAAAGTGATTACCAACAACTGTATTTGGAAGATGTTTTGGCTCAGAAGTAGAAAGTTTTGTACTAGCAGCAGGTTGCTTGCTAGCAGCAGAGTGCATACTGGCAGCAGAATGCTTGCTAGTAGTAGAGCCAGTAGAAGAACTAGTTGTTGATTTGAAAACACCATTTGATTTAGCAGCATAAATAGATCTAGTAGCACCAGATCTCAACAAAACAGCTCTTGGAACCATGTTTCTATTAGGATGTGGGTGAGTTTGTTTAGTTACATATTTGTGATTCACCCTAGTGTATTGATTCCAAACAGGCTTTTGGTGTTCAGGACATCTAACAATCAAGTGGTCAAAGCTACCACACTTATAACAAGCCTTCTTTTGTAATTGAAACTGATCACCTAATCTTTTTGAAACTAGGTTATTGAAGTTTCTTTGGTTACCCCTAGGCTTATTATTGAACCTTTCCATCTGTTCTCTAGGTACCTCATTGTACTCTACCAGTTTTCTAGAGAAGTTATTTCCTAACACAGGTTTAACAAACTTTACCTGTTCTACCTTAGGCTTAACCTGAGTAGGAATTTCTTCCTTTTTAAAACTTTGTTTTGGTTTAACCTGTTCCTCTTCACTATCACTATCACTATACCATTCCTCAATAATTGGAGCTTCAGGAAATTTTCTATCCTCAACCTTAGGTGTTTCAATTTTACTTGTGCTACATTCACCTACAGGTTTTTCAATATTTAGCTCACTAATGAAGGATAGTTCTTTTCCTGGTGGAGCAAAAGCACTTTTGGCTGGAGGAGCCACTTCATTATATCCAATTCCACTGCCTTTTCTCATCAAATTATTCTCAATAGATTTATGAACCATATCAGAAGCAAATTGTTGTTTTTGTACTCTTACTACATGTTTTTCTTTTTCAGCAAGAGCTTCCTCTTTTTCTTTTTCTACTTCTACCAACTTATTTTTAAGAACTTCTACTTCACTGTTTTTCTTAAAAATTTCTATATCTCTTAGATTAAGTTGATCTACATATTCTTTTTCACACTCTTTGAGATATTCTAACCTCCTCTCAACATTTTGAATACCTACTTTGTAACCTAAGTTATCAAGTTTTAGGTGTTCAACTTCTCTATTTAAACTCTCATTCCTAGCCTTAAGTACTTCAATAGTGTCAGAACAAGATTTAAAAGAACAACCAGATGATTCAGAGTCATTAGATACCTCAGAGTCAGATCCTGATGATGAACCATATGCCGTAAGTGCAAAGTTATGCACTTTGGGTTGAACAGCAGCAACCAAAGAGAAATTTGGTTCTTCTTCTGCCATATCACTCCAGTCATAATCTCCCAGCCCATCACAAGCTACCATTGCAGACTTTGATTCTTCAGTCTTCTTTGGAACATCAGCATTCTTCTTTGGAGATCTACACTCTCTAGCAAAATGTCCCTTCCTGTTGCAATTGTAACATTCAATTTTAGACTTGTCAAACCCTGGGCTCTCCTTAGCCTTGTATTTGACTTCTCTTCCAGTCTTTTTCCAGAACTTTCTTGCTCTTAAAGTCAGCATTGCCATTTGCCATTTGAGATCAATTTCTTCAAGATCATCTGGATCAATATGATCCATATCTTGATTTATGACATGTGACCTTATAGTAGTAGTAAGCTCAGCTAAGAATGCACATAAAGCAACATCACTGGTAGAAATCTTGTCATTTGAACCAGCAGCAGATCCGTCAGCAGTAGAGACTCCATAAGCAGTAGAGTGAGATTCTTGAGTCTCTTTGGATTTTGAAGACACAAAAGCACGATTTTGTGCACTAGAAGATGAATTAGAAGAAGTAGACAATTCAGATTCATACACCCTTAAATTGTTGTAGAGGCTCTCTAACTTCATTGTTTCAAAGTCAGGCTTATTCCTCCACACCACTGTGTGCATACTCCATTCAGGTGCAAGACTTCTTAGGAACTTGAGATTCACATCTTCCTGTGGAACAACATAACCAACAAGCTTTAGATGACTAACTAGTTGATTTAGCCTGTTGTATGTGCCAATTATCTTTTCTCCAGATTCAGAAGTAAAGTTTTCAAACTGATGCTTCAACATGTTCTTCCTGGATTTCTTAGTAGCATCATTCCCTCCAAACCTGAATTCCACAGCATCCATCAATGCTTTTCCTGTTTCACAATCATCAAAGTCCATTTGAAATTCATTAGGTATTCCCATTAAGAGAATACTATGAGCCTTGATTTCTAGCTTCCTAGTTGCATTAGCTTCAGCAGACTTGATTGGTATCTCCTTACCATCAGCACTCTTCTCTGGTTCAGAATCACCATTAACAATCACATTCCACATGTTGAAGTCGATCATGCGAATGTATTGTCTGATCCTCCTCTTCCATAGCTCATACTCAGAAGGATTAAGCATAGGTACCCTTGAAGCAGTCACCATATGAGTTTCATCACCCATCTTAAGCAAACGATTTGGAACAGCAAACTTTAAAGAAACAAAATCTTCTTGATTATAACTTCTAGATCACAAGCTCTGATACCACTTGTTGATCCCAGTTGAGCTTAAACGATCTTATATAGAAGTTAACTTGAATGAATACTTAAGCTAATACGCGGAATATAAAAGCTTAACTTAAGAAGACTTATGATTCTCTTTCAACACTTCAATATTATTAATACGAGCACTCAACAATGCTAGGGTTTTACAACCTTGAAGTGAATAATAACACGTACATAAACTAACCCTAGGATCCTCCTTTTATAGACTAAGGAGTCCTACTAGGTTTACAATACCTTTCTCTACAAGATACGTATATTCTAGATAAATATAATATTTACACAATCTATTCTATATTTATCTAAACCGTGTACATCCTTATCATATTAGCAGCAGATTCTGTCAGCAGTATTTATCCTCAGCAGCACTTTGACCTTAGCAGCAGAATCATTACCACTAGCAGCAGTTTCAGACCCAACAACCTCATTTTTGTAATCTCTGATATTTATACTATTTGAATGATAAATCTTTTAAAACGACTCAATTGGAGTTCGTTTTCTATTATTGTGACTATTGTGCCATCGAGTAACACCCAGTTTGAATTCCGCTGCATCCATGAATTGGGGGTGTTATATATATATATATATATATATATATATATATATATATATATATATATATATATATATATATATATATATATAAATTGAAATGATAGAAATAATAAACGTAACTTTATATATATATATATATATATATATATATATATATATATATATATATATATATATATACGTATAAAATTTATATAACAATAATTAAATTTAAACGATAAAACAATACGTAACCATTATCTATTTTATATATGACGTAACACATCGCTTATGCACTTTATGGATTATTCGTAATTAATAATAAACATTCGCAATAAAACGAGACTTAAAAACTGAAACTTGTCATATCTTATAGGTTGTGTGTGAAGCCGTTGCCTTGCATCATTGAGATTACATTTGTTCTACTGTACTACTAAGGTGAGTTCATAGCCCACATTTAACTTATTTTTGTGGGGGGGATACATGCTCAATAACCGAACACAAGTCTTTTCCTGATATCATTATTGATTAAGCAGCTATTGCCAAAAGTCCCTCGATCATGAACCTTAATCACTTGAATGGTGAACGTAAATAATTGTGAATAGATCTATTTGGGATTAACAATCCCCATTTGGTTTCTAGAGGAAAGTTACCAAATGCACTTTATTTAAATATCATAGGTTACTGGCAAATACCTATCTTGGGGGCTATATATATTTTACATCATTATTACGGATAATTTTGATGTCTGTTGAATCGTTGAGTGTCATGAGCTTAAGACAATAATGAATGCGATTTTCTAACTTGTTTATTTGTATTTATATACAATAAGCACCTATCTCTTGTGTTCAAACTCTTAATTATAAACCTATGAATTTCACTCAACTTTTTGTTGACTTTTAGCATGTTTATCTCAGGTAACTAAATGAAATGGATGGCAAAGGCACGAAGTGGGCAAATCAAGAAACGTTTATTTCTCTTTCAATAACAACTTGTTGTTGAATAATGAAACCTCTTGGAATTATGAATATTTGATATTTTAAATAAAACTTAAATCGATCACTTGAGTCGTTTTCTATAATTGTGAAAAAGATCCACGATATAATACCCCAAAAGTCTTTCGCTGTCATTATAAGTCTTCCGCTGTATTGATCGATTTTGGGGGTTTTATACAAATAAAAATAAAATAACTAAAAATAAATGTGAGAGACTTCTAATATGGAGACAAACGTGTTTACTTAGGTTTCACTACTCCCTAGTTATCTTTTACTAATTGATAGGTTTGTTACAATTGTGTAGATGCCGGGTTATATTCCTTAATACCATTCGTGGGGCTGTGTATGATCTTCCCCAACTCTATAAGCTCTTATCTCCTCCTAAGACGATACGTTAAGCGCCCAATCCTAGGGATTATAAACAGTGGCTCATGCATTAAATACAACCAGATAACCGTAGTACACATCCGATTCATGTTTCTTAAGACGTTCAAACATGTTACCATTGGAGTATTGCCAGTTTTCTTAAGCCTAACATCGATAAACATCCACCCACAACACTTAATAACAAACCATTCAATAAATAATCAATAACTAGGTTTCATTGGACCTAAGCAAACACAAACAAACCTAGCCTAGCATGTTAAAATAAAGACAAGCGTAAGATAAAATCAAACAACACATAGACATATTGAATGATTGATAGATTACTTATCTTCAATTAATCATAGAAGAAAAGAGGCTTTGAAACCTCAAAATAGCTGCAAAAGTTGACTAGGATTCGTACCCTAAGTTCTACAAAAAGTCCTCTCCTAATGAATGAAAAATTGAGAAGTATATATAGATTTTACAACTTGACGGCATCACCTATTAGGATGTAACGCCGTCATCCCACCGTGTTAGGGTTTCTTGATCGCCTAGATATACTCTTGACGCCATCAGGTTTGAAAGTGTTATCTTCAATTAATCATAGAAGAAAAGAGGCTTTGAAACCTCAAAATAGCTGCAAAAGTTGACTAGGATTCGTACCCTAAGTTCTACAAAAAGTCCTCTCCTAATGAATGAAAAATAAAGAAGTATATATAGATTTTAAAACTTGACGGCATCACCTATTAGGATGTAACGCCGTCATCCCACCGTGTTATGGGCCGTCTCTCTTTAACTTAAAACGTGACCACCTTGGTGAAATAACACGTGACGCCGTCACGTATGAATGCCTCAAAATCTTTCTGGCCCGTCAAGTGCAAAATAAATATCAACCTCTTTATCAACAAGTGATGGCGTCACCTTGCAACGTTTGACGCCGTCAGGTACAGTTCCAACTTGAATTCTTGACTTTGTCTTTTTTTCACTTTTATGCTCAAAAAACGTCCAAAATGCTATGTTTTCCAGAATTTCTCTCAAAAGTACCTAAAATGACAAAAGGAATGATTTAAGGTAATATTTGATCATATTATCACGACTTAAAGCTTAAATGACCTCTTAAAAGCTTAACACTTTTCGTCTCATCAAATACCCTTACACTTGAGATTTGCTTGTCCTCAAGTAAATGCGCTTTTATTCTAATCAAAATACAAGATAGGGGTCATTTAACATTAATATAAAAGTAGTTACAACAAATGATCGTTCCACCTTAATCAAAATAAGCACGGAAATCATACAATAGCACCTCACAAATAGTGTTTGGATACTCTCATCTCTCGGGTGTTATAAACCTATATATAACTAATGAAAATGGGAAAATATCACTCACTACCTGTCATAGGAAATAGATTACCATAGGCTTGGGAAAGGATCAAAAACCTCCTCGTGTAAGCACCTAAGATAAATTATCAAAGAGGGGTTTTCAAGTGTTATAATGTTAGGTGTAGGGATATGGAAAACATGGTTTGTTGGATAAAGGATATTTTACTAGTGGCAAGTTAATCATCTAGGTCAATTACATGTACATTGCGGTGTTGCTAAGCCAAAACTTGACTCGACTTAAGGTAATCATAAACATAAACATAAACATAAACAAAAGAAACGGGATGGTAGTCCGTATGTTTTTCTCTTTTCTTTTTCTAATAATTTTTTTTCATACACTCTTGCCCTACCATTCAAAATAATACATTATAGGGGCCTTGATTCTCCCCTTACACTTGAACTTTTACATACTTTACATGTAACTATTCTAATTACTCGAATTAAGATAATTGAAACATTTTGAGTACTTTAAAAACATTTTGCACGTATGGGGGTAATAATTGATGTTCTTCCCCATTACTCCATAACATTAGTACTTTACCCATGAGTCGCAATCGTCCCAAAACAATATGTATAAGATATGACTCGACTAAGTAACCATGTAATCAATTAGACAATTAACTAAGGGTTCAAACAAATGTTGTAACAATAATGCACTAAAGATGGGTGTACATTTGGGGGTGGATTGTAAACAAATTCTATCTTTAAGTAAAATGCTTAAAGTTAGAAACAAAAAGATAGTCTCTGAAGGGTGTACTAGGGGTATCGTGTACTAAAAATGAGTACATCACAAAGGTGTAGGAGAATTACTTGACCAATGAAGTCAATGTAATTATATAAACACGGGTGTAAAAACATGGGTTATCCTAATTTCTCTTATCATGTAGTAAATCTAACTACACGAATGTAGTCTCACTTGTGGTCTCGGAATGAATCACTAACACAAGTTCTAGAATCTAAGTACTACCGGTACACTCATAAGCACTAAGGCTTTTCCTAACAAATCTAGGGGCGAACCTCACATATTTGGGGTGGAATTTTTTTTTTTTTTTTTTTGAGTGGTACGGTTTTTGTGCTAGTCATATAACTCCTATCAATGAAACGCTTATTAAGACTAAAGTTTAACTCCTATATGTTGCAAAAAAATTTAAATTTGGTGCTAAAATTACCCTAACAAATATTTCTCTCAGTTTTATTACACATTTACTATTAAACAAACAAAAATCAAGTGCCATTCTCTAAGGTATCTTCATTTACCCCCCCCCCCCCCTACACTTAAGCCGAACATTGTCCCCAGTGTTCAATTAAAAGATGTAAAAGTAAAGAAACTGAAAGAATGAAACAAATACTCCCCTGATTCGTTCGGTGTGGATGATGCAGTAACATGGTTAAACCTTCCTCTAATAGAATGTAACAAATTCAAGATTAAAGCAACGCCAAAAACTTGAAACTTGATGCCCAAAAACTTGACCATCCATGTACATCTTCTTGTCCAATATAACCTGTTAAACTTGAGAAAACAAACAAAAAAACCTAGCGTAAAATCGGCGGTAAAATCTACATAAAATAAAATCCTAAAAAGCAAATAAAGATATAATGCTTGTGGAATGAATGGTTGCAGATTCCTGGAGTTTATAGGTTAAAGATTTAACAAAACTTTGCAATTCCGGCAGAAAAAATAAACTTGCAAAATTTTTCAGAAAATTTGTACCTGACGTCGTCAGGTTTTAATTTCTGACGCCATCAGAATTGATCTGAGAAAAATTTTATGTTTAGTTTCCAGAAAATTTCTAGAAAAACCTATGCCTTAATTCCTGGAATTCCTGCAAAATATCATTATGACTCGATACAAGTATTTGACTCAAACAAGTACTAATATGTATGTTTACATCTCATAGTTATCGTTCATTTTCAATTCGTTCTTTGAAAACAAATTTGGATTTTCCTTACACTTATCTTTTGCAAAATACCTTTATATGTAATTAAGACGAAGTTAAAAACAAAATAAAACATTTTCCCAATTTTACTTGAAACATGATTCATGAACAATAGAAATAAGAACACACATACGGAAGCAAATAAAACAAATAAAAGCTTGGGTTGCCTCCCAAAACGCGCTTTTCTTTATTAACGAGTCTTGTAGCAAGACTCAGAGTCACTCTACGTTTTCATATTTAACTTACGCGCCAACTCAAAACTATTAATCCATCCTTCATCACATTTGTATTCAGGGCCTAAATTCATGCAACGTGAATAATATGTTTGCTTCCTTTCGTAGTAAACATCATTATCAATTCCGTGATCCTTAATCTCATAGGGTCGAATCACATCAATTGGTAAATTCTCAATGTCCTTTAATTCTTCCGTCATGTGAGGCATCATAAAAGTGATCTTTTCTAACCCATCAGTAAACTGAACTATTCCCTTATCATGATCACAACACATCTTAGTGGCCTCAATGAAAGGTTGCCCTAGAATAATTTCACCTAAATAAGGGTCTATAATACCTTTAACATCTTCTAGGATTACAAAGTCGCATTTGTAAGTAAAGTTTCCTATAAAGATGTGTACCCCTTCTACTCACCTCACAAAATTACAAAGTCGATTAGGGTTATAAGGGTCTTTTCTGGGGTTCAACCTTTCATTCATAATCCAATTATAGTAGAGCCTAGACATAATATTCATGGGTGCTTTTAAGTCAATGTATGTATGCTCTCTAAACATATAACCAACCATGCAAGGGATGTTGATGTTCCTATAGTTATGCTTCCTAATCCATGCTTTCTTCCTATATTTCAAGGGACAAGGGTGTTTCAAGAGGAATCTATGGTAACTCAATTCCTCAGGAGTTGGAGAGAAATTTGTAAACTCAATTTTCATTCGGATTGGTTTATTAAGCTCCTTAAATGCGTTAATTTCCCTCTCTCTCTGTTTGTGCGCTAAAAGCCCCTTTCTAATTTCCAAACATTGATTCTCAATATCCATAATGACACACCTTATACGAACAAAGAAACAAAGAAAAAGATAAACTAAAGAAAACCTATAAAAATAAAAATAAAAATCTCACTAGATAGGAATCTAATGAGTAGACCTAATGAAAATAAAATTCAACCTAAACACTAACTATTCTCCGGCATCGGCACTAAAAACTTTGATACGTGTGGGTGGCAACGCGAACAATTCCCACCAGGTAAGTGTACCTGACCGATGTAATATAGTGTAGTGGTAAGTACCGGGGGATTGATCATTCTCCACAGGAAATAATGTTCGTTAGGATTGAAAATGATCTAAACTAGGTCTAGGGGTGAGGGATAATTCTTTTTTGTATTTTTTTATTTTATGGAAAGCAAGTAAAATTCTCGGGTTTTAAAAAAGTGGGCGGAATTAGTTGCTTGTCAACTAACCCAAATACTACAAATGCAAATAGAAATAAAATAACTGAAAATAAATGTGAGAGACTTCTAATATGGAGACAAACGTGTTCACTTAGGTTTCACTACTCCCTAGTTATCTTTTACTGATTGTGTAACACCCCAACCCGACGAGGATAGAAGTGCCACATTATGGTGACATATCAAAGCATATATAATAAACAGCGGAAGTCTTAACCATAACTAATCAAAGGAAATAAGTCAACATGACTTATATCAAGTACATAAGTTCAAGGAAACTATAACCAAAGGAAGTACATAACAAATATCCAAATGCCTAAACAATGGCATAACGAAAATAAACTCCAAATGGCATCTAAGATGACTAGGGTTAAAGCTCCACACATAATCTACTCTCAATCCCAAGCAAAATCCCCAGCTCCTAGCTTAGATACCTGTAACCACCCGTAATTTTTCGGACTATTATTTTAGTGGAATAATTTGTTCTTATCAGAAAATGCGAATTATTTATTTTCTGATGATTATTGATGATTAAAACTCAAAAACGAGAAGCTCTTTCGCATTTTATGAAAAACGACGCCGCACGCGTACCGACACGGCATCAGTATGGCAAAAATCCAATAATTTTTATTTGGAGTCAATAATTTTGTTTTTATATATGATTTATAAAAATGTTCTCAAGAATATATCTCGGGCATTTTTACCAAAACCAAAATACCGCGTTTATACTTTAGCTCAACGAGACATGAAGTACACGCTATTGTAATAAAAACAAAACACATTCAATAAAACCTACACTATACACTGCCCCTATGTATATCTTTTCTATTCTTTCTCCTGGTTATCATCCCCATATACCACACCTCTCCACAAAATATGTACAGTCAAACAAGAAAGATAGAGAAAGAAGCAAAGACGATCCATCACCATCACTGCCTTTTCTTCTTCCCAAGATTTCATCACGAGACCATCTAGAGATTAAAGAATGATAATGATATTTACTCCTTTTGCTCATTCACAAGACCACGCCATGAAAGCTAATTTAACTTTTCCTTGTTTTTCTTCCTTTTATTCCTCCCACCGATTCACAGTGAGCCGCACCTCAAAAATTATTATCAAATCAGAAGGATAAGCTTTTGGTGGGTGCTTGCTTGGAATTTGGATTGGAATTTTTGGATTCAAAGCTCTCTTGTTTTCATCTTGTCAATCGACCATACTATTGTAAGGGTTTTAATCTCTTTTCAATCTATAAATTTTATTGTGTTATTGTTGTTAAGTTTGTGAAAATAATTCATTTTATAAGTTGGGATAAAATTGATTATGTTGTTACACCGATCAGTTTCTTAAAGCTGTAAATGGTTTTTATTTTGGTTGTTATTGTTGTGTGGCATAAATGAATAAGCCTACTAAAACTTAAGTATTGGCTCTATTTGGAATATTTTTGTGTTTGGCCTTTTGCCGAAACCCACGGTTCAAACATCACAGTTGGGTGCGTTTGGTTTTTATTTCATATGGGACACCCATTTACAAATTTCAAAAACCATATTACAGTAATAAACTTATTAATAACTCCTTAATTGCTAGACTTAATTTGGTTGTGGTCGAACACTCAATCAGTGGGAATAATTATATATATATTTTTTTTGTTTGTTGCTATTGTGTTTTCATTATACGATTTTTAAAAGATTAAAAAGATCTAACAAGCTTAAATTGGTGACTTCTTTTTGGTCATTCCCTTTTCACTCAAATACTATCTCAGGTCATACCATAAAGTGATAAACAATTTAACTATCAAAGAACCTTGTTTGTGAATAATGCGTAAACTACAAAACCATCTCTTTTAAAGAAAATGTTTGCTAAAAATAAATAAATAAATAAATAAATAAATAAAATTGATAAAAAAAAAAGTTTTGCAAAGAACATTCGTTCAAGAATGTAACGTGTTAAGCATTTGACATATATATACAAGTGATAGTACTTGCCAATTTTTTTTTTTTTTTTTTTTTTGAGATTGATCTTTGTCAAATTTAACAAACATGAATAACTTCCGTAATATTGACTGTTGATATATATATTTACTAGAAAAACACATTAACTTGTTTTATACAACTTAGTAGGATTCTTATGTTTTGAGTTTAAATTGTTGAAACTTGAAATGTGTTCTAGTTAAGTGGGTTGGTCCAAAATTTGTCACCACTAAACTTGTCATAACTTAATGGTGATTTATTTTCCTTGTATTGGATTGTGCAAGCCAAGCCCAACAGGCCAGCCTTGGGAGTGTTGGCATTGCTTAATTTGTATTCTGCTCATTCCCCGCTTATTTCGACGTACTCGATCTCGACTTAACTTCTCCATATGTTAAAGCCTACGTAACTCGTCATATATATATACGGATTACTAAAACACAACTTGTCTTGAAATTTAATATTTTCTCATTATTAAAACTATAAGTTTGAATTACAAATACCTTCGTTAATTTAAACTTATAAATATACTATTAGTTAAGGACATTTTTATATCTTCCGACCACGTCTGTTATTTATGATACTTTACTTATGATTATTTTCCGTACCTTGTCTATCGGATACTTTTGTAACGATCATTTATACTTTATACTCATATATATACTCAAGCACTTCCAAGAGCCAATACCTGCAACATTTTCAAAAATTATTCAAACTTAAATGCTGTCGCACAAGCAACAACAACACAAACGCTTTAAAACTTTAAGCTTATCTAAACTCCATCGAGTCTTAAACCTGAAACTGGGAACTAAACTTGCCATACTAATCTAGGTCGCGTGTCGGTGCCGCTCACTATCACTACTCGATACTTTTCATTATCAGGCTGCTTTTTGCCGAGGTGAGTTCATACCCCCTACTTTTACTTGTTTTATAACTGTTTTGGGGGAGAATACATGCTCGTTTTTAACTAAACTCGACGCTTGTTTTATTCGAATGCGCAATACTTGATTGATTATTCAAATGCACCTATGTGTATATTGGTTGCATACTTGATTATTTTTTTACATACACAAGTGTTTTATAAACATGCAACACACTTTATTAACTATTGCTTTTATGGAACATATTTTATGAACTATTGCTTTTATGCAACACACTTTATGAACTATTGCTTTTATGCTACACACTTTATGAACTATTGCTTTTATGCAACATACATTATAAATTATCGCTTTTATGCAACACACTTTATGAACTATTGCTTTTATGCTACAAACTTTATGAACTATTGCTTTTATGCAACATACATTATGAATTATCGCTTTTATGCAACACACTTTATGAACTATTGTTTTTATGCTACACACTCTATGAACTATTGCTTATATGCAAAACATTTTACAAATCATTGCTGTTACGCAAACACTTCTACTGAATGACAATTGCTTTTATGCAAACACTTTTATGGACCACACTGAAACTTATGCTTTATTTACACTATTACGCGGAATAGCCTAAGACACTGAATCCCACAATGCCCAAACTCATGAACCGTCAATTCCTGCTAGGAAGCGCGAATGCTATAAATAGATCTATTGGGGATGACACCCCCGTTCGGTTTGACCGGATAGGCAAACGCGAGCGTATAACATGTCGAAACACGAGTGTCACGGGATAGACAATTGCAAGGGCTTTATCTAACGTGCTTCTAGAGCATGCACACTGTCAAGCTTCGGTTGCATGAACTTAGTGCTGACGTAATAGATATCACTTTTGTGTGACATTATATTCGTTGTAATGGTCACATACTCTGCTCATGGTCCACACTTCAAACTTTGCTATAAGATAAACTTTATGACATTGTGAGTGACACAATGGCTGCAAAACTTTCTATTGAACTCACATTACTTTTACTCTACATTGTTATTTATATAAACTCTATGAACTCACCAACCTTTGTGTTGACACTTTTTAGCATGTATTTTCAGGTTTAAGGTGATAGCTAACTGTTGAAGGCTTTTGGCATGGCATGACATGGTCATAGATTACTCTGATGTATATGGGACCGCTTTATTTATTCTATGGACCTATTTCCGCACTATTTTTTTTAAACGATGTAAATTGAATATTTTGATAATGAAAGTTATTCTAAATGGTTGAGATAAAAACCGTTCTTTGTACTTGTGTTATGATACCAATTGAGTAGCACCCCAATGACATGTATGCTTCCGCTGGACCCTTTATTGGGGGTGTTACAATACCTGCCGCAAGAAGAGGAAATGCGGCTGAGCTACGAGAGCTCAGTGAACAGATATAAAGGTAACATAGCAGTAGTAATGAGATAATAAAAGATAAAGAAACAATGCAAAGTATAATAAGAGTTAGGGAATAAGGAAATGAGTATAAGGTAAAGGAAACAGTAATCCACCACGAGCCCAAATCAAATCAAATGAATTGTCAAAGTAACCATGTATCCGGAGGGGTGACCTCGGAATACCAAATATAATGTGAGGGGATGCCTCAAGGGTTGGAGTCGTGTACTCCCAAATATGTGAAAGACGCGTATCGCACACACCATCAGTCACCAAATACAAATATATAATCAATGATCAATCCCTCGAAACAAATAACAAATCTAGGATGCATCCATGCGCCCCAAACGGCCAAATACTTCATCTCCGTAACAAAATCAAATAATGGGACGGGATAGGTCATCACTCTCCTACCCTAAAGTCATGTCACCGGTGCATCAATGACATGGACATGGAACCCCCATTACTAGTATAACAAATTGGCTCGTAGTATCAAACTGGTGGGTCAAAGGTAAGGTCAAATATCAAATGCCCAAATGCCCCAAATTCCAAAAGTCCATATCAATGTCAAATCAAATGTATCATATCAAATGTTCCAATGAATCATAGCAAAGGGTTCAAAGCAAAGGTTCAATTTTAAAAGGGATCATATCAAAGGTTCGCAATTGAAAGGGAGCATAGCAAAGGTTTAATTATCGAAGTGATAAGATAGACAAGAGTGCATGAGAAACCTGTAAAGAGGTCAGAATATCTGTACCTTATTCAAATGCAAATGATAAGGAAAGAAAGTCACAAGATGATCACTCCCGCTTCACGCGACCTATACGAATTAATAATCAATTATTATTTTAGGTTTAATAGAATTAGGTTATCCATTTTATTATGCTTTCCATTTTTGCAAGTTTCCGAAATAGTATTTGAGTACCTTAAGGTTTCAGTTGATGATTAATAATATTTAAGGGTCAAAATGATAATTATATTAGTTTAGGGTTAATTATGTCAATTTGGTAAAGTTTAAGGCTAAAATGTGAATTGTCAAAATTAAATATTAAAATGTCAAATAAAATCATTTTAGGGCTTATAATATAATTTATATTAAGATATAAATTTTAGACTCCGTCGTTCATAATTATTTTAAGGTACTCTCGTCATTAAATTAGACAGCAACGACCCTAAGATGCAATTTAAACACTCACACGCATACGCACACGGCATATATTTATACACGACACAGAAATGACTACGTAAGTGGTGTATACTTTATAACAAAAATGACAACTACGTATTATGATGCTCGATCTGGATTTACTTTGCACTGTCATTATAATACATCATATATTGTCTCACACTACTGTTACCCTATCCTACATATATTATTACATAATATTGATCTAGTTTCTAATGAACTATTTTGAGATTGTTTGACACATGATAGCAAATGATATTTTAAAATATATATATGAGAAGTTTTCATAACTATTAGCCATGCATAATATTATAGAATCTTTTCATGACAAAAATCAATATGATCAGCCCCACATGCGTACACAAACAGATACAACATGCACCTAAACGCATGACACGAAACCCTTTTAGTAAAATTCTATAAGTTGCATAATTATATATATATTCTAAAAGGCATTGGGGGTTTTGAGTGTGCTGGCACTCTTCATGCTACAGTGCAGAACAGTGCAGCACAGTGCAACACTTTTTTTTTTCGTTTGCTACAGTGCAAAACAGTAATTTTTTTTTTTTTTTTTTTTTTTAAGTATCAACTTGGCATTGGGGGGTTGTGAGTGTGCTGGCACTGTTCATGCTACAGTGCAGCACAGTGCACCACTTTTTTTTCGTTTGCTACAGTGCAAAACAGTAATTTTTTTTTTTTTTTTTTTTTTTAAATATAAAAGAGATGCACCGCCCTCTAATTAAATTTTCGTTTTAGACCATGAGGTTATGGATCTATTGCAAAGTTAGTCCGGCCGTTAATATTGTACAGAAGAAGGCCCTCATATTAACTTTTAATTTCAAAGTTAGTCCCTAAATACTAACTTTGCAACATACCGACAATCTCAGGCCGTAAAAAAAATACTATTTTCAGAAACACTTTACGAAAATAGTACTTACGGTTATCAACCTTTTGCATATTTAGTCCTTAATAACAATTTTTTTTTTTATACAACCGTTTAATTTCGAGTTTAGATTAAACAAAACATTCCCGCAGCAACGCGCGGGTAAACCCACTCGTTTGCTTCAACTCAAAAGAGGAAAAAAAAAAGGTCAAATGTGTCAGTCCTTATGTCGACACCAAGTTACCCATTCAACAGAATTTGACATGTCCAAAACTACATAAATTCACGCATGGTCAAGACCCAAATTCACGTATATAAAAACATGCAAGCCTCATGTAATTGTTTAGGTTTTATTGGCAGATTTTAGACGTATGCTAGGGGTCGAAACGAGCGCCAAAGGCCAGGAAAGAGACGTACATAATAAGTAGATTCGAAGGGTCCAAAACAGATTGTAATTAGATCGATTAGGTTCGTTTATTATCGATATTTCATGTGAGGTTTAATTCGTTCATGCATGCAATCTAGTAGCCAATTCATATTAATTATCAAACAGGTTTATAGGTTATATATCATTAGATTAGATCATCATATATCATGCGTTAAAATACAATACATTGGTCAATTATCTCGGGTTCCAGATCGTGATTTTATGTGATGAATTTCATGACTTTATGTGAGTTTCATGCAAGGTTCATTAGCCAATTTTAAACATGCAACTCCCTGATCAAAAGATCATGAATACGACAGAAAAAAAATGACATGAAGGAAGTATTGAACAAGGTCGGAGTGTTACTCTTGAAGCGTATAACAAGGAGGAAACCAGGAACAAGATCGAGTACCAAAACACCATTATCCAACCAGTAGCAACACCCTCGAACAGAATAGAATTATAACCCACACCTGCTCCTTGTCGAATCAGCAAGGCACAACACGCTCAACCCAACAGGAGCTCCTTTGCACCTTTTCTTTATCGAACCGGGTTGGAAGGAAAAACAAAAGAATGGCAGCCGAATATTGGAGTTCAGGTTTTTTTTGTAGTTTTTGAGAGTTCTGTAAATCTTTTATGCCGTGTATATGAATGAAAAAAAATAAGATATGGGAATCAGTGTATAACAAACCGAGTAGGAGGGTAGAAACATGTGAGATTGAGATAAATAAGGAGGAAACGTGTTTTCTAATTAGGGAGTGTATATTCGGTTTTATTAAGATCAAATCAAAAGATATCTTGTATGATCCTTATGTTAATAAGTTGTGCTTATCCTCCATTTACTATGTGAGTCGAGTTATTCTACAAACCAAACATTCCTCACATACCATGGGACTCATCCCCACCATCCATCTAAAAAGGAAATCAATGGTTAAGATTAAAAGCATTTTATTATTTCACCCATTTTTTATAATTTAAATATCTCTTAAACCGTTTACTCCCCTTTACCCAAAATATCTCTTAAACCGTTAATCGTTAAGTAAAAATAATTACACCATCACGACGGGAATTTAATTATCTTTCTATAGACAGACACTTTGATATACTTTCGAAAAAAAAATCATTTTTTTCACGTTTTTTTTCGTGGCCGGAAAAAAAATCATATATGATATTACATATCATATATGATATTACATATAAAATCATATATGATATTGCATATCATATATGATATGCAATATCATATATGATTTTACATATAATATCATATATGATATTACATATCATATATGATTTTTTCGGTCACGAAAAATAAACGTGAAAAAAACGAAAAAAAAATTTGTCGAAAATATATCAATTAGCCTATTTATAGAAAGATAATTAAATGCCCGTCGTAACGGTATATTTTTTTTCACTTAACGATTAACAGTTTGAAAGATATTAATATTTGAAAAAAAATGATGAAAGTGAGTTTTTTAAATTGTTGGGATTAATCTCATCCATTAGATCAAATAAAGATGAAGGAAAAATGGAGGGTGGAGATTAGTCCCTTGATATGTAAAAAAAGTTTGGTCCTCAAATGATGTTTACTCTTATTATGTTGACCAAATTTCATATATTGTACACCATACTATTCGGTTTTGTATTAGGAAATCTTAATTTTGTAAAGCTAATAGTTTAGGATATTAGTTATTACTACCTCCGTCCCATTTAAAGTGTCCACTTTCATAATGCACAAAGTTTAAGGAGATTCCACTAACTAAACTCTCCACCAATCAAATATTACTTTTACCCACTAAACTCTCATCTTATTGGTTGGAAGGTACAAGTGGACACTTTAAATGGGACATGCAAAGATTCCATTGTGAACACTTTAAATGGGACGGAGGGAGTATAAGTTTTATTTAAATATATATAATTTGGTTTCGTTTAAAATGATATTCATTGCATGCTCTCATATACTTTTAAAATTTTCAAATTAGAGGGGTATTTTGGTCCTTTTAGATTATAGAATTTTAGGGTTTTACAATTCTTCCCCTCTAAAAAGAAAATTTCGTCCGCGAAATTGAAATGAGAACGGAATGAAGACATACCAGACTACGAAAAGAAATGAGGATAACTAGTTCGCATAGATTCCTCGGTCTCCCAGGTAGCTTCACGCTCTGGGTGATTCTTCCAAAGAATTTTAACAAATGGAATAACTTTGTTTCTCATGAAACGCTCTTGCCGATCTAAGATAGCTTCGGGTTCTTCCGAAAGAGACATATCAGGTTGAATCTGATCAAACGGATAACAAGCTACATGCAAAGGATGATAGGTGTATCCCCTCAAAAGGGATACATGGAAGACATTATGAACATGCGATAACTGCGGAGGTAGAGCCAAACGATAAGAAACATCTCCAATACGTTCCAGAATTTCAAACGGTCCAATTTACCGAGGACTAAGCTTGCCCTTGATGCCAAAACGCTTCACACCTTGGAAAGGCGAAACCTTCAAAAACATACGATCACCAACCTGAAACTCTAACTCGCGACGATGCTTATCAGCATAACTCTTCTGTCGAGTACGAGCCTCTTTCAGTTTCTCTTTAGCAATCGCCACCTTTTCATTCGTAATCTCAATAAGTTCAGGACCCTCAATCAAAAGCTCACCCACTTCGTTCCAACAAATGGGTGCCCTACATTTCCGACCATATAGAAGCTCATATGGTGCCGCCTTGATGCTAGCATGCCAACTGTTGTTGTAGGCAAACTCCACCAAGCACAAATAATCATCCCAACTAGCCGTCCACTCCAAAGCACAAGCTCTCAACATGTCCTCCAATGTCTGAATGGTCCTCTCTAACTGACCATCCGTCTGAGGGTGAAAAGTAGTACTAAACTTAAGACGTGAACCCCAAGCTTTATGCAAACCCTTCCAAAAACGAGAAGTGAAACGAGGATCCCTATCGGAAACAATCGCAGACGGAGTACCATAAAGTCTAACAATCTCCTAAACAAATATCTCAGACCATCTACTAACACTATAGTTCATACGAATAGGTAAGAAATGAGCTGACTTGGTTAGCCGATCGATGACCACCCAAATCGCATTATGTCTTCTTCGAGTGAGAGGCAAACCCGTAACAAAATCCATAGAAATCTCATCCCATTTCCATGTAGGAATCTCCAACGGCTGTAACAAACCACTAGCCCTTTGATGTTCAATCTTGACTTGCTGACAAGTCATACATTTAGAAACAAACAACGCCACATCTTGTTTCATGCCATTCCACCAAAAGTGCTGCTTAAGGTCCCTATACATCTTGGTGGAACCAGGATGAATAGTGAATGGAGAACTATGAGCCTCGGTCATTACAGCCTCATGCAACTCAGGATCATTAGGCACACAAAGTCGATCCACATACCATACTACACCTGAGTCATCTACTCTGAACTCTGTCTGTTTACCCTCTTCAACATTCTGAATTATAGCCCAAAGTTCACCATCATCCTTTTGAGATTCCTTAATCCGTAGTATAAGATCGGACTCTATCTTCAAGCTAGCCCAATATCCGTCAAAACCTCGTATGCAAAGTTCAACCTCCAAAATTTCCAGGTCATTAAGAATTCGAGGTTCAATCTCGACACTTGCGATCATACCAGATTTCCGACTCAATGCATAAGCAACAACATTAGCCTTGCACGGATGGTATTGGATGTTCGTGTCATAATCCTTGAGAAGTTCTAACCACTGTCTCTGTCTCATATTGAGTTCCTTCTGGTTGAAGATATATTTGAGACTTTTATGGTCAGTAAAGATATCACACGATTCGTCATACAAATAATGTCTCCAAATTTTCAATGCAAAACAACAGCAACCAACTCTAAATCATGGGTAGGGTAATTCTTTTCATAAGGTTTTAACTGCCTCGAAGCATAAGCAATCACCTTGCCATGTTGCATAAGAACACAGCCTAAACCCTTCTTCGATGCGTCACTATAAATCTGAAAATCCCCAGAACCAGATGGAAGAGTCAAAATAGGAGCAGATACCAACCTTTGTTTCAATTCTTCAAAACTCTTCTCCCGTTCCTCCGTCCAAAAAAACTTTTCCCCCTTCCTCATCAGCTGCGTCAGTGGTAACGCCAACCGTGAGAAACCCTCAACAAACCTTCGGTAATATCCAGCAAGTCCAAGAAAACTCCGAACCTCAGTCACAGTGGTAGGTCTTGGCCACTTGGTGATAGCCTCAACCTTAGACGAATCCATGGTGATACCATCCGCCGATACAACATGACCAAGGAAGGCAACTCGGTCCAACCAAAATTCACACTTGGAGAACTTGGCATACAACTTCTGCTGCCTAAGAGTTTCCAAAACAATACGTAGGTGTAGCTCATGTTCTTCCTTACTATTGGAATACACAAGGATATCATCGATGAAAACGATCACAAACTTGTCGAGATACTCGTGAAACACCCGATTCATTAAATCCATAAACACTGTTGGAGCATTTGTCAAACCGAAAGGCATAACCAAAAACTCATAGTGTCCATATCGAGTACGGAAAGCGGTCTTAGGAATGTCCTGGTCCTTTACCCGCAATTGGTGATAACCCGAACGCAAATCAATCTTAGAGAAACATTTTGCCCCCTGTAACTGATCAAACAAATCATCTATACGCGGAAGAGGGTAACGATTACGAATAGTGATACGATTGAGTTCACGATAGTCAATACAAAGTCGCATGCTGTCATCCTTCTTCTTAACAAATAAAACCGGAGCACCCTAAGGTGAAACACTGGATCGAATGAAACCATTCTCCAAAAGCTCCTGTAATTGCTCCTTTAACTCCTTTAATTCTACGGGTGCCATACGGTAAGGAGCCTTAGAGATAGGTTCGGCACCAGGAATTAGATCAATACTAAACTCGACTTCCCTAGCAGGAGGAATACCAGGGAGTTCATCGGGAAAAACGTCGGGATATTCACGAATAACTGGAAGACTATTAATATCGGGACTTTCCAAAGATGTATCTTTGATGGAAGCCAGAAAACCTTGGCAGCCATGTGAGATCAAACTTCTCGCCTTCATAGCGGAGATAATCTTAACAGATTTGAGAGGTTTAGCACCATGATAGGCAAATTCGGGCTGATGCAAATTACCAAAGATCGCAGTCCTGGCATGGCAATCAATGGTAGCTCTATGAAAATCCAACCAATCCATACCCAAAATTACATCAAAATCAACTATGTCAAGAGGAAGCAAATTCGTCGGGCGAATACGATCATCAAAGCGCAAAGGACAATTTACAAATTCGTGTCCAATGAGTACTTGGTTCTTCATTGGGGTAGAAATTGTTAATACAAATATCGCCTAAAAACGTTATTTATATTTTACGATCTTCGCTAAGTTTTGTTAACGACAAAATGTAAACTTTAGTTTTTAAGCAAAACATAATCTTAGTTTTTAAGACTTGCATAAACTAGACTTTTGCTACATTTTACATTTCATAAAACACAACACAAGTTTATTTCTTAAATTAGAAATAGTCACATCACATTTATGGCAAGTTTTGTCATTATGCATTTATGGAAAGAAATGTGTTTGACTAACTTTGTTGTTGCTTGCAAGCTTTGTATTTGACTTGTTTTTAAGTGATGTGACATTGTTTGGTTGCTAGGAGTTATGAGACAAGACCTTGTTTGGTTTGAAGAGTTATTGCAAAAACCTACTGCAGACCCGGCGGTACCCTGGGGGTACACGTGCGGAACCCATCTGAGGGTTCCGCCTGATCCGCCGAGCATGCAGAATGATGTGCTATAAATACCAAGCCATAACTTGATTTTTGGCTAACCTCTTGAGATCATATTTTACACACACACTCATCTTTTCTTCTAACCTCTTAACATTGTAAATGTGAAGTTTCCTTTTGTAGCAAAGAAGCTCACAAGGTCATCAAAAGTTACAAGTTTCCAACACAACGTTGCAAGACTTGTTAGCTTAGTATTGTGTAAACTCTTATTGTTTACACGTCTTTTGTTTGTGTATATTCTGAAGTGAGTAGTTAGTATTTTAGTCCTCAAAATACAAAGAGTGTTGGGAGTTGTTGTACCCTAGTAAAAGAACTAACGGGAGTGGTTGTGCCCTTGTAAAAGAACTCGACATTTAGCTTTGTGTCGGTAAAAGTATAAGCGACGTGTAAGCTTTTCTCCGCCGGTGAAAGGAGCTTGTTGACTAGTGAAAGAAAATCTCGAGTTGGATACTCGGGGCGTGGACGTAGGGCAAGGAAAAAGAGTCCTTGTAGCCGAACCACGATAAATACTCGTGTTGTGGTTTGATCGTTTCTTTCATTTACTTGCATGTTATATATTGTGTTTGTACATATATTTTTGATCAAACGAAAAGTTTCAAAGCTAACTTAACAAGTTAAAAAGATTTTAATTGGTAAACTATTCAACCCCCCTTCTAGTTTTCCACAATTGGCATCTAGAGCTACGTTACTCAAGCTTTTAAAATATATTGTGTTTTAAAACTTGAAACGATCCATGGATTTTGAAAATTACAAAGAAGGGCAATCTATGCAAAGACCACCACTCTTTGAAGCAAATGGTTTTATATATTGGAAAAACCGTTTTGAAACTTACGTGAAATCTAAAGATATAGATTTGTGGTATATAATTATTGATGGTGATAACGTAGTTACTAACATCAAAGATGATGATCAAAAGAAATTAATAGGTAAAAATAATGAAGCTAAAATGATGCTTTATAATGCTTTGCCTAAGAAAGAATATGAAAGAGTCTTTTTGTGTAAAACCACCAAAGATATTTGGCAATCTTTAATTGTCACTCATCAAGGAAACTCACAAGTTAAAGATAACAAAATTGATCTTCTTGTTCAACAATATGAACAATTTGTTATCTCCAAAGATGAGATTATTGATAATGCCTTTGCTAGGTTTAACGCTATTATTACTTCACTTAAAGCACTTGATGAATCTTTTTGTAGTAAGAACTTTGTCAGGAAATTTCTTAGAGCACTCCATCCGAAGTGGAGAGCAAAAGTCACGGCAATTGAAGAATCCAAAGATCTTTCAAGCATGTCACTTGATGAGCTTATTGGAAACCTCAAAGTTCATGAAATGGTAATGGAAAAAGATTCGGAACTAGTTAGAGGCAAGAAAGAAAAAGTTAAGTCCATTGCCTTGAAAGCTAGAGTCCAATCAAGTGATGACGAAGAATCTACTTCGGATAGTGATGATGAGGAATATGCTATGGCCGTGAGAGACTTCAAGAAGTTCTTTCGTAGGCGAGGAAAGTTTGTAAGGCAACCTAAAGATGACAAGAAAACCTTCCGGAAAGATCGTGATGATCGAAAAGGAAAAGTTGAAAGAAAATGTTATAGGTGTGGAGACACAAGTCATCCTGTAGGAGAATGTCCAAAACCACCCAAGAGCAAACCTCAACAAGCTTTTGTGGGTGGTGCTTGGAGTGACTATGAAGGAGATGATGATGAGCCAAAGAATGATGATATTGCTCTCATGGCTCACAACTCAAATGAGGTACTCTCCGACTCATCTTACTCCTCTATAGATGATGATACTTTACAAAATAAATATAACAAACTTTGTGAGTTAAGCTTAAAAATCATAAACTTTGTGAGTTAAGCTTAAAAATCATAAACAAAAATAAATTTTTGAAAACTAAAAAGGAGTTTTTAGAAAATGAAGTCTATGAGTTAAAAGAAAAAGCAAAGAGATTAGAAAAGGGTAAAGATATTGACACCTCATGCAAATCATGTGAAGAACTTAAACTTGAAGTTGAGAAACTTAAAATTACTCAAAATGATCTAATCAAACAAACCACAAAGTTCAAAAAGTTCGATAAGAGCATTTCATGTGCGGATGAAATTATGAAACTTCAAAAGTCACCTTTTGATAAAACAGGTCTAGGTTTCAGGAAAGTAGAAATCATTAAGGGTCAAACGAAACAAGAAAAGAACGCACATGAAACAAACAAAATTGCTACAGCAGCCCGCGGACCAGACGGAACCCAAATTAGGGTTCCGCCCGTTGGCCCCGAGGGTTCCGCCAGGTCTGCTGCAGCAGTAACTCCATCCACATCGGATCGTTCAAAATTTGTTAAAATTACACATAAAAATGGAACAAAACCTGCCTTTAGAACTGGAGTAGGACTTAGTAAAAATGAATTTAGAGCTAAGACTACTCAACCAAGACCTAAGACTCCAATTCCCAAACGCCCCTTTCCAAAGAGCAACTTCAACGCTCGACCAAACTACCAACAAGTTTGGAATCAAAACACTCCTGGACATTACCAAAATTCAAACTACATGCCATGGAACCCTTATGCTCTATTTTCTTATTTGGAACAAATTAATGGTATGCTTAACCAAAATGGACCCATGAGAAATTGGGGACCAAATGTTTGAGTGTTTTTCATAAAATAGGTGTGCCTCAAAGTTTGTTTGGATCCGGATGAATGGATTAAAGATAGCGGTTGTTCAAGGCACATGACGGGTAATAAAAGCCTCTTCTCAACATATCACAAATGTGATGGAGGTAATGTTACGTTTGGTAGTAATGCTAAGAGCAAAATCATCGGAAAAGGTACAATCTCTCATGACTCCCTTTCTATAGATGATGTTGCTCATGTTGATAACTTAGGATTTAATCTTCTTAGTATTAGTAAACTTTGTCGTAATAAGTATAATGTCCTTTTTAGTGAAAACGGTAGTTAAATACTTAAAGATGGTATAACCGTAGCCAAAGGTGTCCTTAAGAACAACGTATACGTCATGAAGTTGGATTCAACATCTAGATACAAACTTTGTCTTTCCTCATTAGATGAATCTTCAACTTTATGGCATAGACGTTTAGGACACGCTAACATGAGACTAATCCAAAACCTCTCCTCCAAAGACTTAGTTCGAAACCTACCCAAGTTGAAATATGACCAACACTTTTGTGATGCTTGCAAAGTCGGTAAACAAGTCCATAGTAGCCATAAGGCTAAAAACATGGTGTCTACATCTAGGTGTCTACAACTTTTGCATATGGATTTATTTGGTCCATCCGCTATACAAAGTTATGGAGGTAACTTCTATACTTTGGTCATAGTAGATGATTACTCACGTTATACTTGGACAAAGTTTTTGAAAAGTAAAAATGAAGCTTTTGATAAATTTGAGATTCTAAGTAAGAAAATTCAAAATCAAGTAGGGTCTAATATAGTGTCTATTAGAACGGATCACGGTCGTGAATTTGATAATGAATTTCAATTTGGAAACTTTTGTGATAAAAATGGAATTACTCATAACTTTTCGGCTCCACGTACTCCTCAATCTAATGGTGTAGTAGAACGTAAAAACCGGACATTACAAGAGATGAGTAGAACAATGCTTAATGAACAAACTATTCCACAAAAGTTTTGGTGTAATGCCGTTGACACATCAATGTACATTCTTAATCGAGTCCTAATAAGATGATTTTTGAATAAAACTCCTTATGAACTTTATAGAAGTAAAAAGCCTACATTAGGATACTTTAGAGTGTTTGGGAGTAAATGCTTCATTCTTAACACCAAGGATTATCTCACCAAATTTGACCCAAAGTCTTATGAAGGTGTATTTCTTGGATATTCACAAAATAGTAAAGCTTACATTGTTTTGAACAAAGAAACCTTAAGAGTCGAGGAATCGTTAAACGTAACATTTGACGAAAGTCCACCTCCCTCTAAGACATCACCTTTGGTAGATGATGACTTAGTTGAAAGCCAAGCAATTGAATGTCAAGAAATCTTAGGTAATGACAAGGAAGATGAACTATTAAACAAAGAACTTGTCAATGTCAAAGAATCTAAAAGTCATCCATTAGACGGTGTCATAGGCAACATTAACGAAAGAACACTTAGATCAAAAGTTCAAAATGAAAGCAACTACTTTTGTTTCGTGTCAACCTTTGAACCGAAAAACATTAATGAAGCCATTAAAGATGAATCTTGGGTAATTGCAATGCAAGAAGAATTAAACCAATTTTTTAGGAATGATGTATGGACATTAGTTCCTCAACCAAAGAGTCAAACAATAATTGGAACAAAATGGGTCTTTCGTAATAAAATGGATGAAAATGGAATTGTGTCTAGAAACAAAGCTAGGCTAGTAGCACAAGGATATAATCAACAAGAAGGCATTGATTATGATGAAACTTTTGCTCCGGTAGCTAGGCTCGAGTCAATTAGAGTATTACTTGCTTATGCATGTACACATAATTTTAAACTCTTTCAAATGGACATCAAAAGTGCATTTCTAAACGGAGTCATTAATGAAGAAGTGTATGTTGCTCAACCACCGGGCTTCATCGATTTTGAAAAACCTAATTATGTTTACAAACTTAAAAAGGCTCTTTACGGACTTAAGCAAGCTCCAAAAGCATGGTATGATCGACTTAAAACATTCCTAGTTGACCATAAGTATACCATGGGCTTAGTTGATAATACTCTCTTCACTAAGAAGAAAGATTCACATATTATCATAGTCCAAATCTATGTTGATGACATTATATTCGGATCAACTTGTCAAGAATTATGTGTGGATTTCTCAAAAATCATGCATGATGAGTTTGAAATGAGTATGATGGGAGAACTCAACTTTTTCTTAGGACTCCAAATCAAACAACTAGAAGATGGTATCTTCTTTAACCAATCTAAATATATTAAGGACATGCTTAAGAAATTTGGACTAGAAGATTCGAAACCTATCAAAACTCCCATGTCCACAGAAACTAAACTCACCAAGGATGAGGAAAGTGAATCCGTAGATAGCACTAAATATAGAGGTATGATTGGTAGTCTACTTTACCTAACGGCTAGTAGACCCGGCATTATGTTTAGTGTTTGTCTATGTGCTCGTTTTCAAGAAGATCCTAAAACTACCCATCTCGAAGCCGTTAAAAGGATTTTTAGGTATATTAAGGGCACTACACATTTAGGTTTATGGTATCCCAAAGGAACGGGAATAGACACCATAGTGTATGCCGACTCGGATCATGCCGGTGACTATGTCGATAGAAAAAGCACAAGTGGTATTTGTACTTTTGTTGGACATTGTCTCACCTCATGGTTCTCTAAGAAGCAAACGGCTCTTGCTATCTCAACAACGGAAGCCGAGTACGTTTCGGCCGGAAAGGCATGTCAACAAGCTCTTTGGATGAAGCAAGCTCTTGTCGACTACGGAATTCAACTCAAAGACATCACAATTCTTTGTGACAACAAAGGTGCCATTGATCTTAGCAAAAACCCGGTTCAACATGCTCGTACCAAACATATTGAAATCCGTCATCATTTCCTTCGTGACAACGTCCAAAAAGGAAATATCTCAATTGAGAAAGTTTCTTCCGAAGATAACATAGCCGACATTCTCACAAAACCTCTTAAACGTGAACCTTTTAATCTTCTTAGGCTAGGCTTAGGACTCATGGAACCTACATTGTAGTTCTGGACATTAGACAAAAATCACAAAAATCAAAACAAATCCGAAACCATTTTTCTCAGCAGGGTCGGCGGAACCCTCAGCCATAACGGACGGAACCCAACCCAGGGTTCCGTCGTGTCCGTCGACCTGCAGAATCATTTTCTTTGTTTATATTAAACCAAACACTCATTATCTCATACCACAACTTCAAGGCTGCTACTATTCACTTCACCACTCATCCACACCTACGAATTCTTGGTCCTTCACTCATTTACATTGCAAATCAATCATCATTGTAAGTATTCTTAACATGATTACAATCCTGATCTGAGTCTAGGAATTCTGTTTCTTGCACAAAAACAAAAACTTGGGGTTATGCATTAACTTAAGAAATTCATGCATGAGATTAGGTAATTAATAAAACTAATCATGTTTCCCATAGTTAGGAATTGAATCTTTAATTAGTATAAACATGTTTGCTAAAACACCCCATGTCAAATCTTTCCAAAAATTTCTCACAAGTAGGACAAATATTTTTTCGTCTCACATTGAGAATACAAAATCAAAACGTTATGCTTAAAACATCACTTGCATAATGTCTCTTGAATGCTAAAGGGAATACATAACCAATATGTATTTTCGGGTACATTCAAACGAAGCTACATTGAACTAGGAGCGTTTGGGTTATCTTTTGTTTTATAACAAAACTTGCATAAAACGATTTTGAAGCATCAAAATGAGTCAAGATAACCGCACCTCCACATTGTTTTCATATAGGCACACACTAGAACTTCCACATTATAATAGTGGTTTACGTAAACTAAAATGTGAAATTTTGTTGTTCTAGGAATCATCATGGCTCCTCTAACCCACTACGACCACAAGGACACCATTAAGTACCTACCAAAACATCACAAAACCAAAGGCCTTACCGCAAATCAAGTAAACGTTTTCAAAGCCCTAGAAAAACACTATGTCCATGAGGATAGAACCATTGACCCTTCCTTCCTAGAAGGCACAAACCTTTACGCCGATTTTGCCACAATCAACTTTGAGTGTCTTTTGAATATCGACGAGCCTATTTGTCCTAGGTTCATTCTAGAGTTCTATGCATCATGCGTCCTCTCAACGGATGATTATGGTCATATGTCTATCCACTTTAGGGTTAGCGGCCACCAATACTCCTTCACTCTTGAAGAGTTTGCTCAAATCTTAGGTGTTCCAAACCGTGGTACTTGCCTCTATTCCGACTTGCACTCCCTCTCAACTCTTGACAACCTCCAAGACCGTATCCATCCTTATGACACACCCCTTGTCTCAAAAGACATACTCCGTGACCACCTCTTTGTTAGGACCACCACCACTAGGAGAACCCGTTCGGGGAATGAGGTCGATAAGGACCCATATGGAATGGAAATGAACGAACTCAAACCCCAATTCAAGAAATGGGAGGAAGTCCTTAGAGCCAATGTCATTAGCACAATAGGGAACCGTGACCATATCAACCTTTGCCTTTGCTACATGCTCTATTCCTTGTCCGTTAGGCAACCCTTCAATCTTGCCTACTACATAGCAAAGAGAATGGCCGACATTCCCGTGCATGGCACAACGGCTATGCCATATGGAATGTTCTTGACCCGTCTCTTTAGGCTCATCTCACCCATTCCACCAACTTCAAATGGTCTTCGTCTTGACTACACTCTCATTTCACACACCTTTGTTCCACTTAGTGATAAGAGAGTTTACAAAGCCCAAGGAAAACGCCCACATCCTCCTACCTCATCTTCATCTTCCTCAATGAGTGAAGATGACAATTTGCCAAACTCTAGGCTCCCACCTCTAGAATACCTTTCCCAACTTCCGGATATTCCAAATGAGTCGGAGGAGTTCAAGCAAACAAAGGGGATGTTCAAAAACATCAGGAGATTCCTCAGGAAAATGAAGAAGAAGATAGACCGTCAATGAGTGCGGGTGTGTTAGGAGTGTTTGGCACAAGGTGGTATTGGAACAATTTGGTAGTTTAAACAATATTTGTGATGTATTTGTGTGTTACTACTGTTTGATACACTTTGGAACATGTTTCAACTAACAATGTAGCAGGAAGACAACTTTTGGCAAGTTGTCAAATTTTCATGGTTATGATATTTGCACTAAGTATGGTGAAATTCTCGACCTCAAGGTCAAACTCCTATGATATGTGTGTTTAGGTGTCTAATTTTTGCATTGCCTAACCAGAAATGAAGTATCTCTTTGATTTTAGGAGTTTTCGAAAATTCTGAAAATCGTTTCGCGGGTCAAAAACGCGGACTGTGAACTTTTTCAGCCCTGGCGGATTGGGCGGATCCCAAATTTGGGTTCCGCCAGTACAAATTCTGGGTAACCCAGAATTTGCCCAACGGACCAGACGGCACCCTAATTTGGGTTCCGCCTGTGTCTTCTGAAGGTGCCGCCAGTAGCCTGCAGAATTTTTGTTTTTGTTTTCAACATTTCAACATTCAAACACCAAAATCCAATTCTTTTAGCTAGATATCCATTACATGCAATGTGTTTAGCTTACTAAGGTACTTAACATTCCTTATAACTCACCCAAAACCATTTCCCGCCAAAATTCAAATTTAACCATAACAACCACAAGGACCCCTCAAACATAAAGGAAGGAACCCTTTTAAGGGATCCTTGAAATCCCTGAGATTTATACTACCACAAATCCACCAAAACCACTATGCATTTAGTGCAAAATCATTAGAAACCTCCATTTTTGTATGGACTAACATCAAATCCAAACACTCCTTTCCATAATCCATCAACACTATAAATTAAGCCATCCTAAACACCATCAAATCACACCTTCCTCAACACAATTTCTGAAACTTTAAACCATTTTAACCATGACCAAGTCAACAAACACCTCTCAACCATCACGACCCATCCGAAGAAACGCCCGCATAAGTGTGAAACAACTATGGTCAAACCAATCCATCAACCTTAGCTCCTCATCATCGGAGGAATTCACATCACCCATCAAAAATGAACATTTTTTTAACCTTGCATCTCCATCTCCATCACCTAAACAACCAAATGAACACACTCCACCACCTACTAAATCACCTATTGACCCAACTCCACCAAGTGCTCCAACCCAACCATCAAAGACTCCATCACCATCACCATTACCAAAAATTGAACCTATGGAGCTTTTCGGGTCTCCTCCAACATCACCACACCCGTATGTCCAAGATTTAAATGATCTTCCACCAAGACATACCCAACCACCACCTTTTGCAAATCAATCACCAAGGTCAATTCTTGACCTTGATGAAGATCTTGAACTTACCCAACCACCACAACAAGTATACCAACCACCCAAACCGTTGTTATTTCACCCAATCTACCGTGAAATCCATGGTCCTCTTTATGGAGAACCAAATTTTGAACACCATGATCACCCAACTCCACCACCTTTTCAACCCCAAACCTTTGAGTCTTTTTTCCCTCTTATGAGGAAATACAAAGCATGGTTGACAACCACCTTCATCAAGCAATGGAATTTCAAACCACTTTGCTTGACTCAATACCAAATCCATCCTCCACCCAAGAAACAAAACCAAACCAACCCCTAAGCCAAGAAACCAAAACCAACCCATTTTCACCCACCCATCCACGTGTTTGCTCAAATTGTGAGCAAATGGGTGAAAGCATCAAAACCTTGCTTCACCAATTCCAAAATGAAACCCGGTTTGCATTCCAACATGTCATTGAACGTTTGGATGCACTTTCCCATCCCAACAAATCCTAGACAACCTATGGAGGCCATTTGCCCCAATCTAGGAATGTAGGATTTTATTTTATTTTCTTGGTTATTTTTTTTAGTTTTTGTGTACAAGTAGAAGAATAAGTCCACATTTCTTGTCTTTTGACTTTTATAAGTCAAAATTTTACTTAGAATGATATTTCTTTCTACTTACTTTTGTGCATTGTTGGTTGATCAATCTTTGGTTTGTCAATGTGGTTGCAATGTGTGTGGTAAATACAAGCTTGACTATATATATCACCAACTAACCATTTTTTTTGTAGGTCTCAAAATCCATGTTTCCCATCTTGGCACTCCATTTAAGGGGAGTATCGACCAAGGGGGAGCATGGCCATTATTCCACTTCGCTACTCTACTTTTTGTTTCGACAAAAAGGGGGAGAAATATATTAAACCTTCAATACTTGATATGTTTTTCGTCTCTTAAGTAAAACAAGGTTAAATATAAATTTTTTTTTAAGTCTTGAAAACCAAGATTTTGCGTGTTACTTAAAAACAAAGTTTATGTTTTGTCATCAACAAAAAGGGTGAGATTGTTAATACAAATATCGCCTAAAAACGTTATTTATATTTTACGATCTTCGCTAAGTTTTGTTAACGACAAAATGTAAACTTTAGTTTTTAAGCAAAACATAATCTTAGTTTTTAAGACTTGCATAAACTAGACTTTTGCTACATTTTACATTTCATAAAACACAACACAAGTTTATTTCTTAAATTAGAAATAGTCACATCACATTTATGGCAAGTTTTGTCATTATGCATTTATGGAAAGAAATGCGTTTGACTAACTTTGTTGTTGCTTGCAAGCTTTGTATTTGACTTGTTTTTAAGTGATGTGACATTGTTTGGTTGCTAGGAGTTATGAGACAAGACCTTGTTTGGTTTGAAGAGTTATTGCAAAAACCTACTGCAGACCCGACGGTACCCTGGGGGTACACGTGCGGAACCCATCTGAGGGTTCCGCCTGATCCGCCGAGCATGCAGAATGATGTGCTATAAATACCAAGCCATAACTTGATTTTTGGCTAACCTCTTGAGATCATATTTTACACACACACTCATCTTTTCTTCTAACCTCTTAACATTGTAAATGTGAAGTTTCCTTTTGTAGCAAAGAAGCTCACAAGGTCATCAAAAGTTACAAGTTTCCAACACAACGTTGCAAGACTTGTTAGCTTAGTATTGTGTAAACTCTTATGGTTTACACGTCTTTTGTTTGTGTATATTCTGAAGTGAGTGGTTAGTATTTTAGTCCTCAAAATACAAAGAGTGTTGGGAGTTGTTGTACCCTAGTAAAAGAACTAACGGGAGTGGTTGTGCCCTTGTAAAAGAACTCGACATTTAGCTTTGTGTCGGTAAAAGTATAAGCGACGTGTAAGCTTTTCTCCGCCGGTGAAAGGAGCTTGTTGACTAGTGAAAGAAACTCTCGAGTTGGATACTCGGGGCGTGGACGTAGGGCAAGGAAAAAGAGTCCTTGTAGCCGAACCACGATAAATACTTGTGTTGTGGTTTGATCGTTTCTTTCATTTACTTGCATGTTATATATTGTGTTTGTGCATATATCTTTGATCAAACGAAAAGTTTCAAAGCTAACTTAACAAGTTAAAAAGATTTTAATCGGTAAACTATTCAACCCCCCTTCTAGTTTTCCACAGAAATGGATAGTCGATTTATTAGTGGTGTTGGAGTCATATTAAGGTTCTTAGCAAAGTTAGCGGATATAATAGAATGAGTAGCGCCAGTGTCAAATAAAGCAAAAATAGTATGATCTCCAATGTAAAGTTTGCCGGTAATAGTACCTGACGCCTTATCTGCCTGCTCACGAGTAACCGAAAAGACACGACCAGAAGAAGTAGAAGGTTTGGCGTAGTCCACAAGTGCAGTACCATTCTGCTTAGGGCAATCCTTCACCTTATGATCGGTAGAACCACATGCAAAGCAACCGCCTGAGAGTTTACGACAAATACCAGGTTGAGTCTTCCCACATGTTCCACAAGTAGGTGGGGGAGGCAAAGTCTCATTAGATCCTTTCTGATTAGTCGACCCAGTAGCCGATTATGCTGATAACCCCTAGAAGACTGATCCCTCCATTGCCGTTGGTTGTTGTTGCCATGTCCTTGTTTGTCATTCCTCTGTCTAGTAACTGCCCGAGTATCATGTCCCCTAGTATCCTGTCTCCGCTGATCAAAGGTCCTACCAGTCTGTCCACGCCGATCAAATCCCCGATCTGCCTGTCCCCGTGGCTCGAAACTCCTACCAGTCTGCCCCTTATTATCCCCATTCTGACCCCGTGGCTGAATCCTGTCCCCGTCACGGTTACGCTTGTACCCATTGACCTCGTGAAAAATCTCAATATTGCGGGCCGCGTCGTAGCCCGCCGATACATCCGCAAACTCAGTATTAAGGAGGCTATCCAATACCCACCCCTTTAGTCCCCATTTAAAATGCTTAGCCTGACGGCTAGCATCTCCAGCAATAGGTCCAACAAAACTGGCCAATCTCAGGAACCGCTGCATGTATTCCCCTGAATTTTCATTCTCATACTAATGGATGGTGTTATACTCTCTTTCAAACCGCTGTTGCTCAGAATCAGGAAAGTACCGCTTATAGATGGTGTTGCGAAACTCGGCCCAAGTACAAGTAGTCATATAAACATCTCCACCTTTCGCCTGCTTATGCGCTTTCCACCAGTTCAGCGCATCGCCTTCTAACTTAAAAGTAGCCAGACGAGCTTTAAACCCGTCACCGCACCCCAACACTTCAAAAATTTTCTCCATATGTGTAATCCAGTCCTCTGCCTCCCGAGGAGAGGCAGCCGAACTGAACGACAAGGGCTTGAGCTTACTGAAACTCTCAAGCCAACCATGAATAGTGGTGGGTCGACCACCAGCACCAGCACCTCCAGAAGAGCCCGCCCCATTGCGGACGTCGTTAATGATCCGCGAAACCACCTCATTGGCGTTAAGACCCTGTAACATGTTGGTTATAGCAGCAGCAACTATAGCTTCCAAATTAGGGATTTCAACATCCCCATCAGGTTGTCCATCGGGATGTCCGTTACGGCGAGTGTTAACCATCTGAACGATTAACAAAACGATTAGAAAGAGCAGATACAGATGAAATACGAAAGGAAAAGTATGCAGAAGGAAACCTAGTGTCTACCCAATCCTCACAGGTCATAGCCTAAGCTCTACGGGTCAAACCTGTCTCTAATACCATAATTGTAACATTATGGTGACATATCAAAGCATATAAAATAAACAGCGGAAGTCTTAAGCATAACTAATCAAAGGAAATAAGTCAACATGACTTATATCAAGTACATAAGTTCAAGGAAACTATAACCAAAGGAAGTACATAACAAATATCCAAATGCCTAAACAATGGCATAACGAAAATAAACTCCAAATGGCAATCTAAGATGACTAGGGTCAAAGATCTACACATAATCTACTCTCAATCCCAAGAAAAATCCCCAGCTCCTAGCTTAGATACCTGCCACAGGAAAAGGAAATGCCGCTGAGCTACGAGAGCTCAGTGAACAGATATAAAGGTAACATAGCAGTAGTAATGAGATAATAAAAGATAAAGAAACAATGCAAAGTATAATAAGAGTTAGGGAATAAGGAAATGAGTATAAGGTAAAGGAAACAGTAATCCACCACGAGCCCAAATCAAATCAAATCAATTGTCAAAGTAACCATGTATCCGGAGGGTTGACCTCGGAATACCAAATATAGTGTGAGGGGATGCCTCAAGGGTTGGAGTCGCGTACTCCCAAATATGTGAAAGACGTGTATCGCACACATCATCAGTCACCAAATACAAATATATAATCAATGATAAATCCCTCGAAACAAATAACAAATATAGGATGCATCCATGCGCCCCAAACGGCCAAATACTTCATCTCCGTAACAAAATCAAATAATGGGACAGGATAGGTCATCACTCTCCAACCCTAAAGTCATGTCACCGATGCATCAATGACATGGACATGGAACCCCCATGACTAGTATAACAAATTGGCTCGTAGTATCAAACTGGTGGGTTAAAGGTAAGGTCAAATATCAAATTCCCAAATGCCCCAAATTCCAAAAGTCCATATCAATGTCAAATCAAATGTATCATATCAAATGTTCCAATGAATCATAGCAAAGGTTCAATTTTAAAAGGGATCATATCAAAGGTTCACAATTCAAAGGGAGCATAGCAAAGGTTCAATTATCAAAGTGATAAGATAGACAAGAGTGCATGAGAAACCTGTAAAGAGGTCAGAATCTGTACCTTATTCAAATGCAAATGATAAGGAAAGAAAGTCACAGGATTATCACTCCTGCTTCACGCGACCTATACGAATTAATAATCAATTATTATTTTAGGTTTAATAGAATTAGGTTATCCATTTTATTATGCTTTCCATTTTTGCAAGTTTCCGAAATAGCATTTGAGTACCTTAAGGTTTCAGTTGATGATTAATAATACTTAAGGTCAAAATGATAATTATATTAGTTTAGGGTTAATTATGTCAATTTAGTAAAGTTTAGGGCCAAAATGTGAATTGTCAAAATTAAATATTAAAATGTCAAATAAAATCATTTTAGGGTTTATAATACAATTTATATTAAGATATAAATTTTAGACTCCGTCGTTCATAATTATTTTAAGGTACTCTCGTCATTAAATTATACAGCGACGACCTTAAGATGCAATTTAAACACTCACACGCATACGCACACGGATTGTATTTATACACGACACAGAAATGACTACGTAAGTGGTGTATACTTTATAACAAAAATGACAACTACGTATTATGATGCTCGATCTGGGTTTACTTTGCACTGTCATTATAATACATCATATATTGTCTCACACTACTGTTACCCTATCCTTCATATATTATTACATAATATTGATCTAGTTTCTAATGAACTATTTTGAGATTGTTTGACACATGATAGCAAATGATATTTTAAAATATATATATGAGAAGTTTTCATAACTATTAGCCATGCATAATATTATAGAATCTTTTCATGACAAAAATCAATATGACCAGCCCCACATGCGTACACAAACAGATACAACATGCACCAAAACGCATGACACGAAACCCTTTTAGTAAAATTCTATAAGTTGCATAATTTGCTTAGACTCAAAAGAGGAAAAAAAAGGTCAAATGTGTCAGTCCTTATGTCGACACCTACTTACCCATTCAACAGAATTTGACATGTCCAAAACTACATAAATTCACGCATGGTCAAGACCCAAATTCACGTATATAAAAACATGCAAGCCTCATGTAATTCTTTAGATTTTATTAGCAGATTTTAGACGTATGCTAGGGGTCGAAACGAGCGCCGAAGGCCAGGAAAGAGACGTACATAATAAGTAGATTCGAAGGGTCATTAGATCGATTAGGTTCATTTATTATCGATATTTCATGTGAGGTTTAATTCGTTCATGCATGCAATCTAGTAGCCGATTCATATTAATTATCAAATAGGTTTATAGGTTATATATCATTAGATTAGATCATCATATATCATGCGTTAAAATACAATACATTGGTCAATTATCTCGGGTTCCAGATCGTGATTTTATGTGATGAATTTCATGACTTTATGTGAGTTTCATGCAAGGTTCATTAGCCAATTTTAAACATGCAACATCCTGATCAAAAGATCATGAATACGACAGAAAAAAAATGACATGAAGGAAGCACTACTAGAAATTGGACCTTCACTGACGGAATTTCCGACGGACAGATATCCGTCACTAATTACCGACAAAGTTCCATCAGATCAGCGACAAATGTTCAGAAAAATGCTTATGCGACTGAGTTCCGACGGATTTCCAAGAGATATGATTTCCGTCAGAAATCTGTCACTAATTTACATTATTTACCGTCAACTTTCCTTCGGTTTACCGACATCTATGTTTATCTGTCACTATTCCATCAGGAATGTTTTGATTATTTTCAATTTTTAATATCTTTTTATTTCCGCCGGAAATCCGTAACAAATAAGTATTATTTCCGAAGGAATTCCGACAGAAATATTAAAAACATGTTTGTTATTTATTGCTAACTTTAAAAGTAATATTTGATATATGAAACAATATTTCAACTATGGTCTATGGATTAGTTAATTTCAAATCTTCAGTTTGTTTATAAATCCCCAAGTGGTATTGGAGTCATTGGACATTCCTAACTGGGCTTGACATGAGAAAAAAATCATTTCAATTATTCGCATACCATGACGAATTGTATTAGACTTTGATTACTTTTAACAACATTTCTTAGCTTAATTACAAATATTGTTACATTCAAAAACTTAAACTCAAGAGATACAAACAATAACCTTTAAATTTTTAACGATCACCAATTTATAAATAATTATTATCTACTTTTTGAGAGTTAATTTTTTAGGAGTAATACTTAGACGATAACAAAAATTTCATTCATTGCCACATTAAATATAAAACAATTCCTAACCATCCAACTTTTCACTTTCCTTCTAAAACAGACTTCACACACTTCACTTTTCCCTCTTCATTCCGTCCATAATTCAACCACCACCGTTCATCCGCCATGATGATTCACCCGCCGCCGTCGTCCGCCGTTAACCACATCGCCACCATTCATCTGATCATAAAGGTTTGATTCTTCTGTTTCAATTGTGTTTGTGATTCCTATTATCTGGTGTGATTGTATTTGTGTTTGTTTTCCCCCAATTTCGAATGTATTATTTGCCCTAATTTATGCTTCGTTATTGTTAATGTGTGTTTGGATAATCGGATAAGCCGAATTAGTTTCATTCAAGCTCAAAGTGATAATTAGAATTAATCAGTTGTGATAACTAGATACATTTTTGTTTCGAGTGTTTGACTGATTTTGATTGTTTTAGAATATATGCGTAAAAATGACTTTTAATTGATTGGATGGATAGAATCAGTTATGTTCGAGCTAAAAATGACTTCGTTTGTTTCGTTAAGTAAAGTTATGCTTGTACATAATTAGTTTGGTTTAGAAAATAAGCGAAACCAAACACCTCCTCCTTTTAGTCCATTAGTGTTCTGATTATTTTGAACTAGCATAGGCTAATCAGATTATTTTGTAAATAAGTAAAAGATGTATACAAGATGCTAGATTTCCATGTATAAGTAGATATACTACAAATTGAACTAACAAAATCAGGTAATAATGTTCGGGCATTTTTTTCCTAAAAGAAATGTGTTGCTATTTAGATGTGATTTTATAAGCTGAAACTTTTGCGTCTTCTATGTGATGCTATATAGGCAATTACAGTTTCAAACTAGTTGATGTGAGGGAGCGGAACGAATGAGGCGCCGGGGAGCGAAACACTGGAGTACATCACACCTAGCTAAAAACAAGTGGCGGCAATTTATTTTCATCTATTTTCATTATATGGTTGAAACATTGAAGGAAAAGGTGCGATATATATTTTCTTTTGTATTACAGAATGTTTCGTTTATGGTAAATATGATTTGTGTTTATTTAGATAAATTGGTTATTTTCGCATGTAGTCAGATTTATATGTACGAGAAATGATTCTTATGTTGCTGGATACTTGGCAAGAGGCTTTTGGTGGACGTGAAGGAAGGTATCCTCAGTACTACACAGCATATGACGAACTCAAGGTGATTGATCTTCTATTTTGTATATTCTTTTTTGCGGCATTTGTTTGTTTGTTTGTTTGTTTGTTTTTTTTTTAATTATTTTTTTTTAAATTTTTTGCAAAATAGATTTTTTTTTCTTTCATGTGACGTGGAGTACTAGAATATGATAATCAACTAGTTGTGCTCGTGTTCTGTTATTCAAAGATTTAGATAATCACTTCTTATAGTAGGGTTTAGGAAGTTATGATTATAAAAGTGATTCAGAGGGTGTTTGGGATAGCTTATTTAAGTGATTATCTGCTTAACTACTTATTTTTAAGCACCTAACCAGTTTTGATATGTGTTTGGATAGGACCGTTAATCTACTTATATTGAAGGTATATCTATGGTTTGTGCTATAGAACCATGTTTTGATTGTCACACTTACTCCTAACTTATTATCCAAAACCGAGTAGTTGACTATATGTTACATAAAAATACAATGCCAAACACCCTCTTACTGACAATGGTTTTTATTTTATCTTATGAATTACTAGTCTAGCTGAGTAGAATTTCCACCTAGAGAGAAGAACAGTGTGTCGTTATTTACACCTCCACAAACGCACCCTATTGCAGCTTATGGATGTTTCGATCTTGAGGCCTCTCGTCAAACTGTTCCGTTAGTACTCAGGTATATATTTCTTAACTATTGATAATGATCTGCGAAAAAAATAATATTCTAATCACATTTCGTGAAGATTGACATATTTGCTCCATTCTTCAACTTGTCTTGCTTAACAGCTTGTCGGGAATTGAGACTGCACGAGGAATAGCAGATGTGTTGATGGATATGCTTAACGTGTTGAACCCTAACAACAGAACGGTAAACTAACTTATTCATTCATCTCTTCTAAGAAATCATTTTATGCTAAAGTTTAACTATTACGGAGTATTATTTTTAAGTTGTGTTCCTATTTCAATTGGTTTCTACTATCTTGTCTCAGGGAGTAGATGATGAATTGACTGCTAGTGTTGCAATTACCGTAATTTTTTTTTGGCTATTATTGATAGTACATCGTACACAGTAACTTTAACTTTTAATTTTTACTAGTTGGCCAGTGTTGCAATTGGTAAATGGGTCGATTCTAGGTAAATTGACTCGTCATTCCGTCAACACTTTTGTTAGACTTCATATAATATTAGCTTCTTGCTTGTATTGTTGCAGGTCATCAAGGGACTCACTACATGCACATAACAAGTGAGATCACGACTGGAAATAGAGATGCAAGTCAAGTGTAGCTACAACGAAAAGTGAAACATCAAGTGCAGGAACATATGCATCGAAGGGAATTGGAGGCGAATGCTCGTGAAGTAGCTTGAGAGAGGGTGTCATATCATTACGAATATTTGGATAAATTTCATTTTGTATATTTTGAATAGTTCGATTTAGATTTTGAACTGAATGCAACTTTTCCGATGTGGATGAAAAACAATTCGTAATAGATATGTTTAATTCTTTATGATCTTTTTTATTTATTGGTTTTAAGCTATTTTATATACTGGGTACATAAATTTTAGTTATAACCCTGTCCAACAGCTTTTTCTATTGATATTTCAACAGCTATTTCTGACAGAATTATGACCCTTTACCAACTACAGTCATCGACGGATTTGTGACGAAATAGATTCCGACAGGGTTCTGACAGAAATTTTTTTGACAGAATTCCGACAGAAATTTTCCCGACAGACTTCCGACAGATACTCTTTGTCGCTGTTTCCGACAAATTTCTGGCAAATACTAATTACCGACAATAGATTCTCCGACACACAATTTCTGTCACAATTCCGTCGGAAACCACTTATACCGACGGATTTCCAACGGAAATGTTTGTCGCTAAAGCCCTGATATGTAGTAGTGAAGTATCGAACAAGGTCGGAGTGTTACCCTTGAAGCGTATAACAAGGAGGAAACCAGGAACAAGATCGAGTACCAAAACACCACTATCCAACCAGTAGCAACACCCTCGAACAGAATAGAATTATAACCCACACCTGCTCCTTGTCTAATCAGCAAAGCACAACACGCTCAACCCAATAGGAGCTCCTTTGCACCTTTTCTTGATCGAACCAGGTTGGAAGGAAAAACAAAAGAATGGCAGCCGAATATTGGAGTTTAGGTTTTTTTTGTAGTTTTTGAGAGTTCTGTAAATCTTTTATGCCTTGTATATGAGTGAAAAAAAATAAGATATGGGAATCAGTGTATAACAAACAGAGTAGGAGGGTAGAAACGTGTGAGATTGAGATAAATAAGGAGGAAACGTGTTTTCTAATTAGGGAGTGTATATTCGGTTTTATTAAGATCAAGTCAAAAGACATCTTGTATGATCCTTGTGTTACTAAGTTGTGCTTATCCTCCATTTACTACGTTGACCAAATTTCATATATTGTACACCATACTATTAGGTTTTGGTATTAGGAAATCTTAATTTTGTAAAGCTAATAGTTTAGGATATTAGTTATTATAAGTTTTATTTAAATATATATACTTTGGTTACGTTTAAAATGATATTCATTGCATGCTCTCATATACTTTTAAAATTTTCAAATTAGAGGGGTATTTTGGTCATTTCAGATTATAGAATTTTAGGGTTTTACAGATTGATAGGTTTGTTACAATTGCGTAGATGCCGGGTTATATTCCTTAATACCATTCGTGGGGCTGTGTACGATCTTCCCCAACTCTATAAGCTCTTATCTCCTCCCAAGACGACACGTTAAGCACCCAATCCTAGGGATTATAAACAGTGGCTCATACATTAAATACAACCAAATAACCGTAGTACACATCCGATTCATGTTTCTTAAGACGTTCAAGCATGTTACCATTGGAGTATTGCGAGTTTTTTTAAGCCTAACATCGATAAACATCCACCCACAACAGTTAATAACAAACCATTCAATAAATAATCAATAACTAGGTTTCATTAGACCTAAGCAAACACAAACAAACCTAGCCTAGCATGTTAAAAGAAAGAAAAATGTAAGATAAAATCAAACAACACATAGACATATTGAATGATTGATAGATTACTTATCTTAAATTAATCATGGAAGAAAAGAGGCTTTGAAACCTCAAAATAGCTGCAAAAGTCGACTAGGGTTCGTACCCTAAGTTCCTACCAAAAGTCCTCTCCTAATGAATGAAAAATAGAAAAGTATATATAGATTTTAAAACTTGACGGCGTCACCTTTTAGAATGTGACGCAGTCATATGCCGTGTTAGGGTTTCTTGATCGCCTAGATCTACTCTTGACGCCGTCAGGTTGGAAAGTGTTCTGGTCCGTCTCTTTTTAACTTAAAACGTGACCACCTTGGTGAAATAACACGTGACGCCGTCATGTATGAATGCCTCAAAATCTTTCTGGCCCGTCAAGTGCAAAGTAAATATCCACCTCTTTATCAACAAGTGACGGCGTCACCTTGTAATGTTTGACGCCGTCAGATACAGTTCCAACTTGAATTCTTGACTTTGTCGTTTTCTTCACTTTTATGCTCCAAAAACGTCCAAAATTCTATGTTTTCCAGAATTCCTCTCAAAAGTACCTAAAATGACAAAAGGAATAATTTAAGGTAATATTTGATCATATTATCACGACTTAAAGCTTAAATGACCTCTTAATAGCATAACACTTTTCGTCTCATCACCAATATAATTGGTACCACCCATGAGAATTCCTTCAAAAACTCCTTCGTAAGAGTCCATAGTATCATCCCTCTTCCTTTGTCACATTTACATCTTTGATGTCTCCCATTCCGTCAATCTATTCAACGATGCCCTTTTAAGGATGCTCGTATTCAGTTGAATTCTTTCCTCAATCATTGTAAGTGCAAACGTTCCTTTCTTTATCTCCACACACACATCTATAACCACCAACTTCAATTATGAAGTCTCATATCTTCCGTCTCATCTTCACACCATCCTTGCCAAACTTTAGCTCAATACATACTCTCTTTATCTCGGTCCATCCCTCTTTACTATTAGAGAGTCATCTTCATCCATATCTAGGAGCATATCATCCTCATCCCATATCACCTAGACACACTGGTACAGAAACTGCTATTGGTCACGCCAGAAATGTGTGACGATATGCATATAGTCACACACGTTTTTTTCGTTGTGTGTCTCCAAAGGTGCCGCCACCGTAGGTGGCATATGGTCACATTATTGAGTTCGTGGCCTTTTTCATAGAAAAAGAGTAACCAAAACCCCGAATATGTGTGACAAATTAGGCAAAAGTTTTGTTGGATTAGTCAGTATCAGTGACCGTAAACACCTTATAGTCAAACGAATGTTTTTTGAGAGTAACTATTGTTCGTCCTTTGGCCACATAAATATATAATATAA